>OZ023171.1:14068388-14523388 GCA_963678695.2 Diplodus puntazzo | reverse complement strand
AAAAATGTCCATTTCATTACTGGCTAAACAATGTCATATGGGCCCCCACTGGCCCTAATAGAAGCAGACAAAGACAGAGCAGCACACATATGCTTCGAATAAATCAGATTACTGAGGGGAGAGTGGGGGAGAGAAAGAGTGAGAGAAAGAGGGGAAGAAAGAGAGACACCGCCAGACACTTAGAGGATTGACAATATTCCCTTTTCTTGCTACCTCCACCCCTCCCCTCCTCGCTCCTTCCCTTCACTTTCTTAACTCCCCCAACTCCTCTCCCCCCCCCCCCCACCAGTGGGATCTGTTTTAGATTTGAGCCAGTGCTAGAGCCATATCTCTACCTTATCTCTGCTAGCCGTCAGAAAACAGAAAGCTCCATGTTTCCATGCATTAGAGTCCCGGCCCCTGACACGCCACTTGAAAATCTCACAGCCCCTCAAAATGGTTGAGCAGGAAAATAAAGCAGGGAAGATATCATTTAATCAAATGAAATTCAGGTTACCGGGTTGCTTCAATATCTTTTCTTTTTTCCTTTTTTTTTTTTGAGTGCGCTCTGATACAGTGTCATATCAAAGAAAATGTCAGCCGTGAAAATTATGGAAATGCATTTTTGGCATTGTGACAACAAATGTCAGCCAAAATCCCCCGAAATGAGATCACTCTTTGAAGGGGCCACAAAGCATCATTAACTATATTTGAAAAGCCATCAGAATTTGAGGGGATGTGACATTTTTTACCCCCTGACCACCTCTGGGTATCGACCCCCATGAAGATATCCCATTGTGTTTTTGGCTCCAATTACGCCTGTTCTCTGACGACTGTAAAGGGAGGTATTGATTCTCCTTAAAGTTGTAACAAAAAAAAGAAGAAAAGCGTAGACAGGGTGGGGAATATGTTAACAATTTGAAGAAAAGGGAAAAATCCATATTCAAATGACTCCTTACATTGATTTATAATTAAGTCTTAATTGTGGCCAGGCTCGGACTTTCAAACTGCCCGATGACGTTCGCCGGGAAAGAAGATAGGGAAACATTATTGATACACTTTAACAGTGGTGGTCGCCCAGACATTGATTCAGCTGCTTTGCGGTGCCTTTGGCATGCTCTGAGGATCTAAATGCATTTGAGGAAACACACATACGCATACGTTTCTGAGAAAGGACGCGCATACACCTGCACGCACAAACAAATACACACACCTCAGTGAACTAACACAGCATAATTAACCTTCATCCGGGAAAAGTCAGGGCTGCCTTATCTGCCAACTTGACTGTGCATATGTGCGTGTATCTGTGAGCGAGAGCTTGTGTGTAACGTGCTGTAATTACACCATTAGGTGTGGAACTGATTGACTTCAGATGGGGTTGCTGGAGGTATTATTCTAGGCGAAAGAAGTGAGTGAAAGGAACGGGTACGTTTGTGTGTGAAGTGTGTGCCTTAACCTCAAATGCAGATTTTTGCATCTCGCTGCGTTAATCTGTGATCTGAGTGTGTGTGTGTGTGTGTGTGTTTGCCTCTTCACGCGCCTCAACCCATGTGGCGATGTGTGGAGTGTGTGTCCAAGCTCAAATCTGTGTGTGTATTTGTCCCCACGGGCCTAATCAGGTATCAGATACCTTTTGTTTTGGGAGCTCATTGATGGATGAAATCTTTATCTGTGCTATTGATCAGGAGGGCGCGGGTCCTAAACTGTCTGTCTAGCTGCCTGCCTGCTCCAGCTCTAACAAGATTGCCAGGGCCGAGTATATCAGTTAACATTTAATCAATGGCAGCTTAAGACACTGGGGCTAAGGGAAAGAAGCCCACCGCTTCAGCCCCCTGCCCCAAACCATTACCCGGGATTGAAGGGGAACTATACTTGTGTGTGTGTGTGTGTGTGTGTGTGTGTGTGTGTGTGTGTGTGTGTGTGTGTGTGTGTTTGTGTGTGTGTGTGGGTTCCAGATGATTACAAGGGATTGGGTCTGGTTGATCACATGTCTTCAGGGGACAGAGGTGTGTGTATGCGTGCGTCAGTGTTTACAGGCATGCGAGTGCTGGTTTGTCGATACATGTTAATACGTCAAAAACGCCAGAGGGGGCTGGTGTGTGTGCATGTGTGTGCGTGTGCTACACTGCTCTGAAGAAAATAGGAAAACTGAATGAAGTGACTGATGTGTTGGAGAAGAAAAAAAAAATCACCATTTAAATCAAGCGAAGGCTTCAAATTGAACACGCCTGTGTGAAAACACACACACATACACACACACTGCAGTGAAAAGATATGACATATCAGGCAATGCTTGATTTTTTTTTTCTGCCTGGCTTGCAAAAAGCCCCGATGGTAAAATGCAAAAAAAGGAGAGTCAGCAAAAAAGAAATATGATCTCTTAGACTTTTTTTTCTTGCTTTTTATTTTACCATCAGCTCATCTCGCTGTAAATGAAACCCCATCAGATCTAAGAGGCTGATCCTTCATCTCCCATCTCCAATTTTTTCTTTCATTTTCTTATTCATGCTATCGCTGGACCTCATCATCATCAAATCTCATTTTGAGAGAATTAAAGATGTACTTACAGCATTTGCCTACATGCTGTGAGCGTCAGAATGACTGTGGAGGTGTGTATGTGTGTGTGTGTGTGTGTGTGTGTGTGTGTGTGTGTGTGTGTGTCAGGGGGTTGCTCTGACGGGGGAAGCCCCTCTCCCGTCCCTGCCTTTCGTCCAAAGCCTGGGAGATTCCCACCACCAAAAATCAATGTGTGTGAGAGCATATGTGCGCCAGTGTGTGTGTCAAGGTTTTGTAAGACAAATCTCTCCAGCGTGCGCCGCTTTAGTGCTATTGAACCAGGCTTCGATCACTCGGCCACTGTGAATAATGCAAGGGAGGCTACTGCTCACTTACAGCACAGGATGCTTGCGCGTGTGTGCGTGTGTGTGTGTGTGTGTGTGTGTGTGTGTGTGTGTGTGTGTGTGTGTGACAGGATGGTCCTTTTTCCTTCTTGCAAATGCAACAGGGCAGTTCTTCGACGTTCCTCCACTTGGCCCTCTTAATCTCGTGTCAGATACAGGAACTCCCACATTGATACTGTCTCTCTGAGTGTGTGCGCTCCACATATGTGTGTGCGCCAGTGTGTATGCTGGAGGCTCCTACAGTAGACGGGAAGAGCTTAACTCAAGCAGACAGCTCAGGCCTGCACTTTGACACACCCTGACTCATTACATACAGCCGGCACACAGTGGAATATTGTCATTAAAAAAGACAATTAGATATGAAGTCAAGGGAGCATCGCTTACACACACATGGACACACACGCCCGCAAACACACAGCGCAGGGAAAATATAGGTGAACACACTCTCGTCTTCATATCCCCAGGTATATGAAGCAGAGATATTAATAATCACGACGTTACAGAGTAATTAAAATGATTCAAAATCATGAGTGTGTGTGTGTTCTGAGTGTGTGTGTATGTGTGCCTTCTGTTAATTAAGCTGAATGATTTGATATGACACAAACCATAATGCTTTAATGGTGTCCCATACTTGATGCGGCTGGAGGGGACGACAGTTGATGAGGCTATAGGGAGAGACAGGGCGACACGCACAAAAACAGATACAGCTGCTCACTGGCTCTGCCTGAGAGGAGCATCTCTTTTTTTTTCGACATAATTATCTGTGTCATCACTTATTAGGCAATTAAACAAACATCAGTTCCTATTTCCTCTCCCTCCGTCTCTCCTCTCCACTCATTCCGCTTCCTCATCCTCTCCTCTCCTGCCATCTGAGCTCCCATCGCCTCTCCTCTGCTCGCTTTATTTAATCTCCTCTTCCTCTCCTCTCCTCTCCTTCGCCTCCACCTCTCCTCCTCCTCTCCCTCTCCTCTTCCTCTCCTCTGTGACTCCAGACAAGGTTTCAATTTCAGCATGCTGATTGTCTCATTGCCGACTCTATGCATGTCTAACACTTACTGGCACTCTGGGGACCGGCAATACACACCATAGAATGCCTATTACACTCCCACATGTTTCTGGGCGAGTGTGTGTTTCATGTTTGTATGTATGTGTGTGTGTGTGTGTGTGTGTGTGTGTGTGTGTGTGTGTGTGTGTGTGTGTGTGTGTGTGTGTGTGTGCGAGCGGGTGTGTTTGTGTGGAAAGAGGTGATGAGGGTGTAAAATGCCTATTACGCTGAGAGTCTGGTCTCTCTTACACTGGAGAGAATTCTCCGGCGCCTAAAGAGCAGAAAATTGCAATGCTCCTCTTCCTCACTCCCCATTAACCTGCTTTTGAAACAAAGGCCTGGCACGTGTGTGTGTGTGTGTGTGTGTGTGTGTGTGTGTGTGTGTGTGTGTGTGTGTGTGTGTGTGTGTGTGTGTGTGTATGTGTGTGTGTGTGTGTGCGTGCGTGTATCCTTGCCCATTAGCCCCATGTGCCATCACGGGTAAAGTACCTTGTGGGCCCAACCAAGCAGAAACACCAGTGTCTTTTCTTCATATACCCTCCGTTCCTCTTTGTTTTCAATTTATTGTCCAGGCCACTTTTTTTTTTTGCACACAGCACTTTTACATAACAACACTCTCTGCTCACCATGTTTTTTTGTCTCTGTATCCATTCATTCAAATTCTGGGAAATGTATATTTCTATGCCCCTAAGTGAACTTGTCAGTCATTTTTTTCCCCTCCTTTCCTCCCATCCTTCATAAGAAATAGCAAAAGGGAGATCGCATCTTATGAAGAGCTTGGAGATGACTAAAGCAGCAGGCATATTTGTCTAATTTGCACAAAGACATCTACATCAAAGCACGAATCAAGACCCAGGCTCATTCAATGGATTTTTATCAGTCTATCCATTTCTTGTTCTTTTTTTTTTCTTCTCTCCCCCAGCATCCCTTTTCCTCTCTCCGTCACATTCCTCTTTTCTCTCTCTATTTTCAGAGCATTATTAGAACATGATAAAAGCGAAAGGGATGTCATGACACGGGACCCCCTGTTAGCATTAGGAGGTGGGAGAGAAAACGAACGAGAGAACGAGAGAGGAGAGGAGGGGGGTGGGGGGGGATGGAAAGGGAGAGAAAAGATGAAAGAGATTTGTCTGGAAATTATTGCTCACAAGGCATTGATTCTCGGCTTTAATCTCACACAGTGTGCTCAAATTTCCTATTAGGGAGATGAAGAAAAGGAGAGAGAGAGAGAGAGGGGGAGATGGGTCTTATTCACATAGGTGGGGAGGTGAAACTTGGCATGGCTCTCAGTGTTGCTTTGGGCAGACAAAACACATCGTTTTCCTTACTCTGGAAAGGGAAGCGATGTTCAGAATCTTCTTTTTTTTTACATGTGTTTTCTTGCTTTAAAGGCTGCTGGTCTGCTGTAAGTAAACACTGGATCCTTACTGCTACTGAACCGCTTCAAGGTTTTACATAGACACACATACGACAAGCCACTGACAGCTGCTATAGCTGCAAAGCTTCCTCCGGTTAGTGACGATTAGCCTTGGCTATAGGTAATCAATAGCCGCTATCAATTCCATACCTCCTACTGATGGATGAGGTAAAGGAAACGGAGGAGAGAAGTGAGGAAGATAAAGCAACTGAAGAAAAAAGAAGTTGTTGCTGCTGCGAGAAAAAGCAGCAATTCTACCTGACAATACCTAAAGTAACGTCCTTGCTCTCGTCTTTTGTGCAAGTGTGTGTGTGCATATAGGCAGCCTTAAATGTCCATCTGTGAATTGAATCATCGGGGTCCGAGATTAGCGGCTGCTTGGACCCAGCGAGCGCATTGCCTAGTTACCGCGGCTCCGGCTCCACACAACCCTCCTCCCATCACCGGATTGTTTGTCTTAATGCTGTGTGACATGGCCCATTGTTTTGTCCATCTGTGGTTAAGAGTCAATGGACAGAGGGTGTATGAGGGGATTGGGGAGAGAAAAGAATGGAGGTGAGGGAGAAGAAAATAAAGAAGAGTTGGGGTGAGTAGGAAGGGGGGGGCGAAGGCAGGAGAAAAAGGAAAGAAACAAGATGGGGACAAGAGCTGAAAGGTGTAAAAAATATTTAAAGAGAAAGGTCAGAAAGAGACTGAGAGCGAGGGGAAAACATGCAATAACCATGGGATTTCAATATGGACCTCGGACTCTACATTCACCACTTCCTTCTCCAGAGGCCTTCCAGTTCCATATGGAGCCAGGCCTTAAGCTCTTTGTGATATCACCGACGTGAAAGACGTCCTGCCCCTGTGACGCCAGTCCCCTCTTCAAAGGGTTAAGTCATATTTAGTATGCGTCCTCATAGCCCCACGGCTTTGTATTGTAAATAAGACTAATGTGGCATTGGTCAGGTATGCTAATTCAGATAATCAGCGCAATTTCTGCAAATTATAACTGTCAGTGTGGTGGGCACAGAACATTGGCGGAAAACATGAGGGAACAATTTAGCCCGGGTAATACCCCTCCACCAAAGAGCTGCTCAATTCAAAGAAAAACAATCGGCCTGAGCCCATACCGCCCCGACACACCATTTCAAAAATAGTTTATGGTGAACGAGGCTCATTTTTTTCTGAGGCACAAGTCAGCCTGCTGCCCGTTTTTTTTCCCCCTATGTGCACACACAGACCGCAAAGTAATTATAATTCGCTTGGATGGAATTATTCAAAAAATGACCACATCTTTTACTCTCTCAGCCATAGAGAATATGGTTTTGGGAAATTTGGGGCAAATTGCTACTTGCCGAAAATATAATAATATACATATATGAATGTGTCTTATTTTGATTTGACAAATGATTTAGAATGCAGTGCATTGTCTCCAACTAATTGTACGGCAATAAAAAGCTACATACCTCACCAAAATCCTCTTGGGTAAAATCACATCACTCTCATCAGAATAGTTCTCCCCAGGAGCTGCATTTTACTCATGTCGGGCACATAAAATAACATTCCACGGTTTTATTATGCGAGGAATGGATCCCGCCTGTCTGAAATCTGTGGACTTTACCTTTTATGTAAGTAACTTCCTGCTTCACAGTAAATGAGAGAGAAAAGGTCACAAATAATTTATTAACTGTAGGTAATCAGTTGTTTGGAAGTAAATCAATATCCAGTATAATTATCTGCCTTAACCTCTTAAACATCTAATCCAGATATGGATATCTAATGGGTGAGTACATCAGAGAGAAGGCATATGCAGCGGAAGCACAAAACGGCCACTAAAAAAGGACAAATCCGTCCTCTGATGAGCCAGTCAGCCGGTCTCACCTACTGCATTCCGACTTGAAAAAAGAAAATGGCCACCACTGCGCTGACTCCAGCGGTTAGCTACATCTGGGTGTGTGTCGCATCCTTTCTCTCACTCCTTCGGCCATCCATGACTGTTTATGTAATGGCCACAAATTACTGAGACAAACCCTGGAAATAGACTTCTGTCTGAGGAGAGACCATCTTAGCAAAAAGGGAGAGAACCGCTGGAATGGCGAAACCACCCCCACCACCCAGAGGAAAAAAGATGAAGGAGTGAAAGTGAGGGAGGAGGGAAAATCTTATAGCTCAAAAGATGCCTCGGTGTCATCACATCTAACTGCTCTCCGGGAGACGACAGAGCCCTTTTCCCACAATGAAAATTGAATGGCTGTTTTTGGTGCTTTCGACTCGAGTTTGCGCTGGGTAAATTTGGAAGCGAGGAATGTCGGCGCGCTTTCGAAACAAGCACGCTGGCATGCACCCTGCCCGTTTCCCATCACTTCCTGCTGGAGGCGCACGCATGCACATCTACATCGGCGCACACAGGCACATATAGTGATAATAAGTATCCATTAGTCTCAGTTTTTAGCCTACAGCTGTGACGTAAGTGGTTAGCACAGCTACGCTAATTTGACTAGAACCGAAAATGTCCCAGAGCCTTATCACTCAGAGAAAAACAAAGGCCTCTGGAAACACACACACACACATACACACGCGCACATATGCACACACATACACCCACACGATAAAAGTGTTGTTGGTCTCTCCAAGTCAGAAGAGGTCTTTTGTTTAAAAGGGGGACTCAGACAAAGAGGGTCCTCTCCCTCCCTCTTTAATGCATGTTGGGTGGTGGCGGCGGGGCGGCGGGTGGGGGGCACAGAGGGATGGAGATGTGTGGGTGGTGGGGTGGTGGAGGGATGGATGACAGACCAGGCTCTCAGAAATAATTACCTCCATAAGATCCCATCTCCCTTTTCCTTTTTGTGAGGGACAGAAAGGGGGGGGGGATAAAATGACAGAAAGTAAAGTATGCAGAAAAGGCCCTTGTGTTTCTGCTTGGTCTGGCTTATGAGGAGCTTTACACATGATGGAGCACTGGGCTAATGGGCGAGGATACACGCATAGAAAAAACACTCATGCACACGTACACAAACCCCCTCGCAGTGTTCTTTATGGCCAAACAAATGGTCAAATGGCTGAGACAGAGGCGGCAACAGAGGAACAGTCAGAGTGGGGAGAAAATCACTGTAAAAACTGAACTTCAGAGACTGTTAATGTCTCCAAAAATCCAGCTAAACAAATTGTTCAAATTATAAAATCAATGATGGAATACCCATGACTCCCAATCTGTCATATTTTTCTTATTCTGCTTGCATTTTGCTAAACAGCTCTATTCAGGGCGTAACTTCATTACGGAGTGGAGAAGGGCACGTAAAAAAAAAAAATCTAATTTCTCTAACAACTTCTGGACGATCCTCAAAGCAAAATGGCCTCCGAGTCCTCCATGTTGAGAGCCAATTCATTTATGCTTGCTCTTCTGATGCAAACTGGCATTTTTTTATAAACTCAATTTTCTTTAACACTTCTAATTGTACACAGAGAGGGACGATTTATCTCAGCAATGTGGGCACAGTGGGCTCTTTGTCTTCGAAGGACGCCGTCGAAAGATCACGGCATAAAAAAAAAAAGAAGTTTTTTTCGCTGTATAGTCGGCGGGGGCAGATGGGCGCACACATACTGTACACACTCACACTTCACAATGCTGTTTACCTAGTGTAAAGGATGAGATGATTGGGCCCAGGTTTGGGGAATTACAGACTCAAAAGAATAACAAAAGAGTGAATGGTTTCTCAAATAAACATGCACCCACAAACACACGCATCGACACACACACACACACAATGCAGTCCAGCAGAAGTGTTTCCTCGTACACTCCTGTCTTTGTTCAAAACACCTATATCCTTGCAGCGTGTCTCTGCAGCACTGTATCCTTAATTAGGCCATAAAATCAGCATCAAAATTGTTTAATGAAAGCCATTCACATGTACATAAAGTCCAGAGCATTAGAACTCTTATTCCCAAATGGGCCTATAATTATCTGGCTCAGTGCCAGGTCCCAGGCTTTAAGAGAAAGATACCGGTCAGCACTTAAATTAATCTTTTTCATACCAGTCTCTAATGAACAGAAAGTGCTCGAGTCAGGAGTTGTAGCCCCAGAAAACTAACAGCATACGCATACGCACGTACGCACACAAATAGAGAGGGTCCTTAAACTGAACACTGGCTGGAAATGTTGCCTACCGTAGAGTCTTTTCCATCAGCGAAAACATTCGCTCATCTATCACTATAGGAGGCTAAAGCACTTGTAATACGCCGTTTCTTCCTTATAATATAAGCTACTGTAGCATGTAATATCCGCATGTGTTATTGTGCAATTTAAAACACAAAGGGCTCAGCTAAAAATATACTGGTAAGAAAGAAACATGTTCCATTTGACTGCAGAACTACAGAACAGGAACACAACCCCGATCGTTTGCATTAACTTTTCAGCGTTTGATCTCCGGCTGAAACACTCTCGCTTGCCTACACCTGCCAAATGTGTACGGTCCGCAAGGAAATACCTTTGAAACATTTACCATGTACCTTGTGAAAGAATACTGTTGTTCACTAAAAAAAAAAAAATTATATGGAGTGGGCAAGGGGAGGGCATCCAAAAAAATGGCTAAGCATTTTGGACGCCGCCAGTGTCCGCTTGAGCTTTGCGCTCGCTTCCTCATGGAAATTCACCATGTGGCATCAAAGCCAAGGTATAAAAACGAGGGCCCGAGCAGCAAATATGGTGTGTTTTAAGAGTGGAACATTTGAAATAGGTGCAGCGGGTGAATATTGCTTTTGACAGGTTTAAAACCTGGTCGCGCTCAACTGGTTCGAGATGTAAAAAAAGGAGAGGGAGAAAAAGAAAGAAAAAAAAAAAAGGCTCGAAGCCGGGCTTGTGTTCTGGATGAAAAAACAGACAGGGGCAGGAGAGAGAGTGGGAGATGGAATAAGCAGGACAAAAAAGGAGAGAGAGAGAGATACGAAAAGAGAGCAGGAGAAAGAAAAAGGGTAGAGGGAGGAGGGGGCTACGTTAAAATGTAAGGTAATGATTTATCTAAGCATGCACCCCAAATCTCACCGAAACTTTGATCCATGTGTAATTAAAACCAAACGTACACCGGCAACAGTCTCCATTTCAGGGTTGGGAGCTCGTCTCCTGTTCGTGTGTGTGTGTGTGTGTGTGTGTGTGTGTGTTGGGATTCACATATGTTTCCAAGCGCCGGGCCCCCATCTGTTTTGGGAGTACATGTACAGTATAAACAGGACACTTTGGGGAGCACAGATTCATGCTGAAATACACACACACACACACACACACACACACACACACACACACACACACATGCACGCTGACACACTTACACACATAAATGGATGTATACGCTAATGCTATGCTGGAATGCTATTCAAAATGTGTTAGCCCCCCCCCCCGCCCCACTCCCCACCCAACCCAATCCCACCCGCTCCTTCAGGTCAAGCAAAGCAAAAACAAGTTAAGCGCTCATTTTCTCCCGGCAGCATTAACATAGGGATGACTAAATAATGGACCCTGACTCTTGGTCTTCTGGTTTAAATTACAGCACAGCCCCCTCCCCTTACACCCTGCAACCCCTCACCAACCATCCAACCCCTACTCAAAGAAAAACGATTAATCTTTTTTTTTTTTTTTTTTTGTCTCTCTGAATGTTTTACAGTTCTGTTACACTTATTAGCTGCTGGCAGGACGGAGAGTCTTAAATGAAAGCCAAATTGCTTTGGTCATGAGAAAGGAAATGAAAGCTCACTCCAGGGAGAGACTGTGTAGCTGTAGCATACGTGTGTGTGGGTGTGTGAGTGTGTGTGTGTGTGTGTGAGTAACGTATGTGTGTGTGACTAACGTATGTGTGTACAGGCTTTTTTTCACCATGAGATACTCCCAAGGTGAAATTTCATAAGCTGACTGCCTGCCTGGGATGTCCCTGCGCACGGGACGGGTGCACGGGTATGTGTGTATGTGTGTGTCAGAGTGTATGTGTGTGTGTGTGTTGCAGATATAAGCGCGGCAGCCTAATAGGAACAGTATGCTCATTTTGGAGAGATTAGGAGGAATGGACGGGTCTGTATCGAGAGACGTGATCTGGATATGAAGGCCAGAGGAAGGAGGGAGAGAGGTCTGACAGAATAAAAGAGGGAGTGGTGCAAGTAAAGAGATGGGAGGAGTGTAAAAGAGTAAAGAAAGAAGGATCGGACTTCAAACGAAGAAAACTTACCACCACCACAACTGGGATCAGCATTTAAAAGTTTCAAAACGGAAAAGAAACACGTAGCGCACCAGAAAAGAAAAAGACGAACACGAACACAACCCAAAATAGCGCTAAAAAATACATAAAATACAATAAAATCTACATATACAAACAGACAAAACAGGTTAAAGAAGCACAGACCTTGGCTGGAGGGGCACTCCTTGACCTGGAACAGCTCGTGGAGGCTCAGTCCGTCCTCGTCCCCTCCCAGGCCTTGCTGGTGCAGCTGGAGTTTCCTCAGCCCTTCGTTCTGCTGGTGGCGAGCTGAGCGGGCGTGCTGCACCAGGTTGAGGCGGGCCTTGGTGGAGTAGTCACACAGCGTGCAGTAGTAGATGCACGACTCCGGGCTGTACGCGCTGTCCTGCTTCTGCAAGTGCTGTGGGACGGAACAGGGGAGAGAGCGCAGATGTTACATGGTGTTTGGCGTCATGACTCTAGCAGCTACATTTCGTCCCCGAAAGAATTGTGATAGTACAAGAATATTTGGGGGAATTTTGATGAAAGTGATGCTGAATTATGTTCTTGTGGCTATCAAAGCCTGCTCTTATATTCCCAGAATGGTTCTAGGAAAGTTCTAATGACTGGACACCCAACTCCCCTGGCTTCACATAAGCCAGCAGAGAGTCAGAGGGTAACACCTAAGTCACTTGGCACATTAGTTTCTACACTATGTTCTTCTGTCTTTGCCGTATGTGCTTTAAACTAATGAAGCAAAAAATCCACATGTAATCCTCGGTATTAGACTGCTGTTAATTTGTTTTGCTGCGGTGTCACAGTGGCGTAGCCGTGGGCAGCGCTACCAAAAACCTTCAATTGAGGCCAATCTTTGTGGACATCTGTTTAATGATTTCAAATAGGTAGAAAACTATTACCACAGTAACAGACGAGACTTTTGATGGATTGCGTCTATGCTCAGATGCTACATGTTCCAAATTAACTGGATACGTTTAAGGTGACAAAAAGATTAGAAAACACACAAAAAGTCACACGAGGGGTGGAGTTCAGAGCACTATTTTTGTCTTTAACACGCACATTGTCCGGCTCTCCTCATTGTTAGCAGCTGCGGGGGTTTTTCTCATTCAACGTGTGCTGTCAGTTGCAAGCCCCTTAATTTCCAGTTGCCTCTTTAATGGCATTGCAGCCATGCAAAGCTACCCCCTACCTCGATGTGCGCGAACACACACATATGCGCGCGCGCACACACACACACACACACACACACACACACACACACACACACACACACACACACACACACAGCCCCCCCCCACCCATTCCACCTTGCCCTACTCCCATACACCCAGTCAAGCCAAGCATATCAAGTGTGCCTCTGTTGTTGCTGCTGGGCTAATGAACAATGCACAAAAACAAAAGACCAGGCCAAGCTTTTATTATCTGATCCTCTGCGGCGGGAGGGGAGGGAGGGGGAGAGCGACACAGAGAGGGAAAGAGAGCACGATAAAGAGATGGAGACACAGAGGTGGCTCATGAAGGTTAGTTTATGCTTTGTTAGGATTTATTCATACAGTCATGTGAGAAACAGGTGCGAGGTGCCACGCATGAATTAATGCACATAATGGCGTGTGTGTGTGTGTGTGTGTGTGTGTGTGTGTGTGTGTGTGTGTGTGTGTGTGTGTGTGTAAATCCCGCTCTGTCTCTCATGGCGCCTATGGGAGGACGTTTAGTTACATGAAAAGTTAGCAAGGTGATATTTCCTCCTGAGCGCTGTTGCATCATTTAATGTGGAGCAAGAAGAAGGGAGGAAGAAATGTATGTGTGGGAGGAGTTTGCGTGCTTGGTGGGTGGAGTGAAGGAGGGGGTGCGGGGCGCGCAGTTAGCTGCAGGTGTGTGAGTTCTAACCCCCCCCTCCCCTTCCTCCTTTGACAAACAGGGATTAGCAACATAGCTACAGCCGCTAACACATCTTTTCTCTCTGTCTCTCCCTCTTTCTTTTCTTTTGTAGGAAATCTTACGAGGTTTTTCTCACGAGACGGTGGGACGTCCCCTCACAGTCAGAGGCCCTTTCAGAAGTCTTAAGTTTTAATTAAGTCGGAGTTGTCAGAAGAAAGCTCCCCTAGTCCAGAGCTCAGGGCCATTAATTACAGCTATCTTTGTTTCTCTGTGAAAAGAGGCCTCCCTCGCTACTTCTCTCTCTCTCTTTCTTTGCCTCTTTTCTTTTTTTTTTTCCCCCCCCCCCTCGCAGGAGAACTGGGCCGCTGAGCCTCGCCGTGGAAACCACGCACACATGTGCTCGTAGATGCGCAGGCACCATATATCACATGAGCACAGCATGCAAACGTGCGCACATAAGTAGGTGTGAGTTCATTATCTTTTCATTGGAAAGTATAAACTTTTCTAACTGCTTTCAGCTTTTCTTAGGACACCTCCAACTGGCAGGGGTAGACTCAGAACACTCTGGATGGAGATGATATAAAATCTCATGTGGCTTGGGAACGCAGATATAAACGCCGCTTGTAAGAGGGACCCGGCAGGTCACAACAGCCTTCGTATCCACGAAACACACCAAACACAAAAGCCCTCGTTCTGTTATATACTTTAAGTGTAAAAACAAGGATACAAGGATGCTGCATGGCTTATGTTCTTTTCTCGGCTCAGTCATCAGGACTCCACCACCATATACTTTAATTTCACAAACACTGTATGACAAGTAGGGGGGTACCTAAACGTGAATGTCCTTTTTTTTTCTATGGCAATAACCTTCAATACCTCATAAGAAACAAAGGAACGGCTCATAGGAAATGTAGCAGAGAAGACAAGCGTGATAGTTGAGTGTCTTTTCAGGAGAGAGTGGGTTTTATTGGAAACATCCTTGATAGTTTCCAGTGGCTCCTAATGCCATGGCTATTAAGGTAATTGCGCTGGTTTTGAAATTCAAATTGTCATATAAATCGGCAGCGGGTCTAACGCTGCTTCACATCCTTCAGTGTCCTAACTTATATTTGTTTTTAGGATACGAGGCTCGGGCTCAGAGGAGCTGGATGATATACTTGGGGGTTGAACCCGGCTGCCAGATAGGTTTAGGCCTAATATTAATTCTCTCCCCATCAGCACATTCCAGAGGGTTTGTTTAAGACCTAAACTAGAGGGCTGTCTGTCGCTCTCTGGCACTCTGCAGGCCTGAAATGCAGGCGGTCTGGTGATCACAGGCCAGAACATCCATGATTTATGAACTTTTAAAGGAGCACTTTGACTCCTGCCAGGCGTGGGCTGTGTAATGCATATTCAAACACACAAACACACTGTTCCTGCTCCTGGGTTTGCGCCTGTGTGTGTCTGCTTGAAATGTGTATGTAATTTATGTCGCAGCTGATTTGTGTGTACGCGCTGGACTGTATTTGTGTCGTATGAGTGTCTCTGTGCGTGTGTCGTGTGTGTGTGTGGTGAAAAAAAAAAAAAAAAAAAGGCCGGTCCCTGTCAATGTGGCACCTCTCCAAAGTGCCTGGTGGTTAATTGTTGGGGATTAGTGTTTGGCAAACAACCAAATAAGCGAACACTCCCAGCGGGCCAATCAAAATCAGCTAAACAGCTAAACAGCGCTCCCCGGGTGGACCTAAACATGGCACAGACGTCTCCGGGTGGGGGAGGAGGTGCATACACACACACAGAATGCAAATCATGACACTCGGGACTTCCTGTTTACCTGTCAAAAACACAACATTGTCAGCCCCGTTGATGCCACACACACACTGGGACTTGTATGAGGAGAGGGGAGGAGAGTCATTTGACAGGTAAGGGAAGCTCCCTTGTGTAGTGGTTTGCCGCCACGGCTGCTGCTGTGTGTGTGTGTGCGTGTGTGTGCGCTTGGTCTGTGTATGTGTGTGGGTAAGGATGACAGAGGACTGCATTCATTATGCAGAATGAGATGTTTACAAAACACCTTTCTCACACACACATAAACACAAGCGCACACGCCTCCCCTTCCCTCCCCTCCGCTCGCTCCCCGGGTTTGTGAGGATGATAGCGGCGCTGCTATCTCTTATTCATTTGTTCTATCTGTGGTGACAAAGCTGCCTCATTAACTGAATTCTTAATAAGCCAAGGCAAAAGACATCTCCTCACAACTTCTTTTATCTCTCTGTGCGTGTACGTGAAAGTGTGTGTGTGTGTGCACGCTCGTGTGTTCTTTCCTTACACTGTATATGTGTATGTTTGGTTTTTATGCATCGGTAATTTTGGCTCCACATTTCTTGATTTCACCTCACAAGTGTGTTTTGGTGTCTGTCTATAATTCAATGCATTCGCCCTCCCCCCCCCCCGCCGCCCCCGCCGCCGCCTGTGATTGTGCGTGTGCGCTGGGAACATGACAAAAATATTTTGAAAGCCGCCCAAAGCAGCCGAGTTGTGTTTCCCTCTATAACCCAAACGAAAAATTAGGGTATTCAGCACAAACATGACATTTCCTGTCATTAAGTGTAGAACCAGGCAGCTAATGAACACATACTGAAAATAAGAACCCCTCCACTGGCGCAGCTATGTCTTAATAACCAGTTTGTGTGCATGTTACAGCGTGTGTACACACGTTTTACACGTAAAGAATTAGCACGTACACTCGGTCTTCCTTTTTGTGTCCGCTGTGTGCGTGTGCACGCATGCAAATGCGCATCCCACACATTGTGAAAATGAAAACCTCTGTATCTCCTTTCATCACTGTTTTGTTTTTTAGGGGAAGCAGGGACCTTGTTGTTGGGTATACCTTCTTTTTGGAACGTCACCAGCTTCCGGTGCTATCCCCTGGGCCCCTGGGGGCCATTGGAGACAAAAACAGCTCCACTTGGCCCAGCAAATAACAAAAGCGTGTTTTGTTCCTTGAAAGTATTTTAAACACATACCAGCGCTGCCTGGAAGGCTGCCAAGTGTAGAATTCCATCAGTGCTACCACCTCCCTAACACATGTTAGTGCTAACCGCCGTTCAGCCCCCAAGACATAGATGTAACGTAAGATCACTGCCAATGGATTCGCTGGCAGTCTGCACGGCTGAAAAGAGATGCTGAGGGCCCAGGTATGTGCCACCTTGCCTCCGTAGATAAAGAGAGCAGCAAATATAGTGTGTAGCGAGACAGATTCACTGCCGCACACGCACAAAAACAAATATGCAAATAGAAAGCCACATACAAAAACTGCTGACATACACACACACAATGCACATCTCCTGCTTGTCTCCCTCTCTCACACTCATACAAGGCCACTGTTTGTGATCTGAAGATGCCGAAGATACAGAAAAAATCCCCAAAAAAATCCCCCCAGCCCACTGGACCATCTTCCCTTTCCTGATGGTGGTCTTTCCTTTCTTCACTAACAAGGCTCTCACTTTCGTAAAATGCAAAGAAAAATATTTCCTACAGCTAAATTGCCCCTAAATCTCCCGTTTCTCTCGGCTTTGCCTGCTGACAGTCGCATATGATCACAGCTCTGGGGCCTGTCGGCAAGGTGCAAGGCCTGTGAGCGAGCTTAGCTTAGGTCACCCAACAATAATAAGCAACCATCGCATCATGGCCAGCAAGCCAAATAAATGAATTATCACAATGAGTCTTTTATACTGGCTTTGTGTCGTTCTCCTCCACGTCTGTGCTGCCTCTCTCTATCCTTCTGTTTCCTGCTTCTTCCTTTATTCCTCTTTGCCATTTGTCAGCAGGAACAAATTAGGAAGCAATAGTGACAGGGCTTCATGAGAGCCTGGAATATAACGTAACTTATGCTCTTAAGTTCAGTTAATAGTCCTGCCTTCCATTTTTCTGACTCCCACACATGCACAGTCTCTCTCAAACACACACACACACACACACACACACACACACACACACACACACACACACACACACACACACACACACACACACACACACACACACACACACACACACACACACACACACACTTGTAGCAGTGACGTAAGTGTGTCTGACGTACAAGGCAGAGGTCAATCAGAAGTTCACAGCTTCATGACCTCTGGCCCCTCTCTTGGAAAAATCCTTTCTGACTCTCTATCTCTTACTCTCCCTTTGGCCCAGACACACACACACACACGCACACACAAACACACACATAAGTTATGCATACCAGAGAGGCGAAACCAGGCAAAAAACAATCGCCTGATTTACAACATGATCCATTTCTTCTGGTCTCAGTCGATGAATGTGTAGGAAATGACTTTTTTTTTTTGAGTCCCTTCACACGGTCGCCACATATTTCACGTCATACTGACCCAGCAGAGGGAATAACAGACTCTAGGAGACAGAGAGACCAAGACAAATCTGTCTTGCTCATCAGTGCATGTGCGTTAGGTGTCTTGAAAGCCAGCTCACCTCCACCGACCCCCCCCCCCCCCCCCCAAAATGGATCAGTATTTACATTAGCATTAGATTTAGACAGCATGGCTCAGCCACTTACTCCCTATTAGCCATCCTGACCTTAGCCCATTAGGGTCTGAAAGCCCCCGCTTGTCTCCATTGCCGCCAGGTGAGACTGACCAGACCTCCCCATATTCCCAAACCATATTGCAACTGAGATTATCTTTTTTTTTCCATCGACTTACAATGGGACAGAGATCATACAATGCTGAGATCGAGATCATCAAAATGCTAACATGCTTGTGGGATTTTCTTTTTCCAATGCTGTGCAAGGGGAGGGATTTAGCAGAAACACTAACATGCTTTTGGGGAGAGTTCATCATTTTCCGTTTTTCCCAACATGCGAGGATGCTTTTGGGAAATCAAAGCAAGACCTAATTGACAGGATCTATGAAAGACGAGGAGAAAAACAAAAAAAAATAAAGGGGTTGAAAATCTAGGGCTTCATCTTATTGGCTGGTATCATCAAAGAGGTTTGTACTACACTGATGTTGTTATATTTAACTAAAACTGAAAGGGAAGAGAGGGGAAAATAATTTTGGTGCCGAGAGGAGCAGGGATTTTTGCCAAGTTTGTTTTTCTTCACTCTGCTCATAATGGAGACTCGCTGAAAAAATGTCTATTAGAGAGAGTTAGACAAAAGGAGTGACAGAAACATACAGTGAGAGAAACTAACCGATAGATTGAGAGGCGAAGAGAGTGAGAATCTATGACAGAGAGAACAAAAGAACAAGAGACGGAGAGGGAGAGAGAATGATAGGGGAAGAATCTAGACAAGCGTAGTCGGGTTCAAATCACTAATTACACATTCCTGAGCCTGTGAAGGGGAGTATTGTTTTCCAGTTAGCCCCTACCCTGTCGCATGGTTTCACTTAGCACAAAACAAAAGGTACAGGGAACAAAACACAAGCCTAATACCAGGCCCCTGCTAATGACAGAGAAATGGGAGAAATTATCCTTGGGGTGGATCCTCGTGAGAAAATGGCTAGTGATTACTGGACAAAGGGAGTTCATTCTGAAACTGTCACAAAATGGCAGACAGTCTGCTCCTTTCTTTAAAGAGCTGTATTTCATAAATGAGCTATTATGCTTCTTTTTTCTGACAGACACATCTGGATCAACCACATGACCAACTTAATCGATATCTAACTTTAAAAACTACATAAAACCATGTGCACCGTTGTCTAATCCACTTCCCGACTCCAAAAACGTCATATTCAAACACGTTTCACAGAACAAAAGACGAGGCCCTATTCCTAGGAAACCATGTGACAATGTGGCTTGTTGTGTGTACAAGTTGTGCATAAGTGTGCGTATGTGAGAGTGCGTGTGTGTGCGAGTGCGCGCTGAAGTGGTACCTCTGCCAGGGAGAGCACAATAAAGGCACCTCTTCAGCGGTGGCGTTTTGCATATTGCCACAGGAAATCAAATGCCTCGCGTTTGACCTACAAGATGGCACACTTGATCCCCTCCCTATTTCCTTCACAGAAGGCGTCCGATTTCAGTTCATGCCTCTCTCTTTTCATCCGCTTTACCCCTTTTCTGTATCAGAAGTGTGTATCATGGCGCACACGCGGACAAACACTTTCTGACACGTCACGTACATTCAGACAAACATTCAACAATCTGGGATGTTCTGTCTACTCCCCCCCCCTCCTCTCCATAAACCCATAATGATGAGCTCTGTGCTGTTCCGCCAACATAGAGGAAGACCTGACCATTTTCTTCCTTAGGGGAGGAGGTAGGGGGGTGGGGGGGTAAGCTGATAGCGGTGGCAGCACTGGGCAGAGTCGCCTGGCTGGTATGTTTGCCCAGGCCTTTGCCGTCTAAAGGAAGGATATTGTTTTCCCCTGAAAAAGCCTCAGCCGCAGTCCGCATACCAGCGTCCACTCAACATACCAATGGGCTCTTTGAAGATTACTCAAATGTTTGCCTTTGTTCCCCCCACCGCCGCCCCCCCATCCGCCCCTACCCCTAGTCCTAACCTACACTCCTGCCAGAACGAGGAAAAAAGAGCAGAAAGGACAGAGTAAAAAAAAAAAAGAATCAGACTTATATCTTCAGAAAACAGTAGGAAAGCAATACCACCCTCAGCTGCACTCAGAATCAAAATGGCCTCTGTAGGGGATGGGCAACCACTGAGAGGAATAATAGCACTCTGGCCACCAGCATAGCAAATCTAAACATAAACAATAGAGAAAGGCATATTAATGCATGGCGGCCGACGTTATAGGCGGATGTCAGATGCAGGTCTCCCATCTGTCTGCCGATAAAGTGCAACATGCTTTTAAGAGACTAAGACCGCTCGTCATCCGCATTGCAAGTAAGTCCACAATTAATGCTGATAATTCCAATGGGTTAATTTAACTAAATGTGCTGAAAACTCAGGACCACCGTCCCCCCACCTCCATCCACCCCACCAACCCACATTAATCCCGAACAAGTAAGTGGGCTTTCTATCAGGTCTATTTCAAAGCATTAGGGATTACCTCGCAGAAACTAAGCTGCTTGAACTCACAGGAGGTCAGCGGTATTGTGCTGCTGCAAGGATGGAAGACCGGTGGCAGAGACGGATAGACAGCAGGACAGGTCAGTTCCTCTTTTCTCAAGCTCCACGACAACATCCCTCAATCCTTCTCCCTCCCTCCTTCTCTCTCTCTCTCTATCTCTTTTCATCCCCCGTCTCTCTCTTTCACCGTATAATCGAATATCTCCCACTACTTATCTATTCACTGAGCACCTAATGGTTAAAATCAATTACAGCTGGAATGCTGAAATGCCGAATACTGGGCCACATGCTGATAATGACAGAGAGAGTGTGAGAAGGAGAGAAAAAGCAAGAAAGAGAGAGAGACTTGGGACCGTTCCAAGGGAGGCACAATTACCTCCAATCGATTGATTATTGATTTGGTAGGGCGTTGAGGAGTATTTCAGTTCAACTTTGTCCATATCAATATCCTGATAGCTTCAGGAGAGGGAGAAAGTGGGACCGCGCTATCTAAATACCATTCTAAAGCCATTTCAAGGATAGAACAAGTACTTGTCCCTAATTGACACATGCCGTTTTTTACGAGACACAGGTTTCGAGCACAACTTTCATACAAATTAGGCATGGGCTTTAATGTCAGGCGATTTGAAAAAGTCACACTAATGAACTTACGCAAAAATATTTATCTGATCTCCCTGCCATGTGATCTGTCTGAAGCGGCTCTGATCAAATCAAGGTATCAAAAGTGAAGGCAACGTGCCCCGGGAGATCATATCTGCGATCATGTGCCCTCTTTGATTATTGCTTTTTTGTTTTTTTCTAAACAGTCTTGTTATCTTTGTCCCAACAGGATCAGCGGGACCCAAGAGAGGGGAGCTACGGATTGAAAAAAAAAAAAGAAAAGGGAGGAAGAGGAAGACAGTGTGTGAGTAGGGGGCGTAAGAATGGAAGGAGGAGGAGGGATGTGTGTGTCTGGGTTGGGTGTTGGAGGAGGGTTCAGATGAGCCTCGGGGAAAAAAAAAGACAAACTCCTGCTAGTTCCTTTGTTCCTGCATCCTAGCGATGTTCCCTTCCCTCTGGTGGTCTGGAAGACACTGACCCCCCGTAGACACCCCCCTTTCTGCTATCTTTCCCATACCTGTCAGCCCCGATCTGCTTCACAGTCCCCTGCACAGGGACAAATGGCTTGGCCCCGCTTCGGCCCAAATGACCCAAAGCTCAGAGGCGAGTGGGGATGACTATGAAGAGGATCACATCTGGCTTATTAATATGAAAAACTGACATGGTCTGTTTCTTTGTCTTAAAGAAAACACACCTTGCTAAAAGGAAAGAAAATAAAACATCTACCCCCAGAATCTGCAGGCCTCAACCAATCCACTGGAGTGTCCAGAAGTGGAAGGATCGGGGGGGGGGGGGGGGGGGGGGGGCTGGGGGCTGGCTAGGGTAATTAAACATTTCATATAAGTGTCAATCAGGAGCTGGACCAAAGCTGGACATTGCACACACATACACACACACACACGCTAATGCCTTGGCGACCATCTGGATAAGGCGAGGAGGGAGAACGGGCGAAACTCTTATTAATATCTATGAGGATTAATAGGAAAGAAGGGGGGAGGGCGGGGAAGTCGTCCATTCAAACCTTTCTGTCAAACACACAAAGCAACAGCGTACACACAAACACACACACACACACACCTGCTTTTATGCTTTAATTAGCCGCCACCCTTCGTCCCCCACTTCACCACCCCCGGACCTCTGAAAGATTTCCATTGTAATCTCCACGCAGGTGAAAGAGGAGACGATTTGAATAATCTACTAACCGGCGTCTCGTTGCTTCGCAGAGAGAGAGAGAGAGAGAGAGGGGAGAGAGACAGAGAGAGCGAGGGAAAGAAAGAGAGAGAGAGAGAGCAAATGAACAACTTTGCTGAAAAATGAGGGGAGAGAGACAGCCTCTCTGGCAAAAACACTGAAGTGAATTCACTCGTCTGTTCAGGTTTACAGTGCTGAACCCTCAGCAGCAGGCTGCACCATCCGTCTCCATGACAGAACATGAAAATCTATATTTTGCAGTCAAGTAGCATCTAGTGTGAAGTGTCTGCGAACATTCCTTTTTGAAGAGAATAGCAACTCTTTAAGTCTGTCTGTGAGAGTGAGACAAGGACGCCGTGATCAAGAGCCTGAGTCTGGAACAGGCGGACGCGGGGCTCAAGTGGAAAATGGTAACTTGATATCTGAGACTACAATTGTGTGTAAGTGTATAACTATGAATGTATGTAATGCCATACCTACTGTATGTCTGCACATACGCATTTATGTGTGCCTCTATGTGTGTGTGTCATAAATGGTGCCATGCATTTGAAATAGATCCAGTCTCTTTTCTATTCCGGGGACCAGCACAATGGCTTTTTATGCAAATCTGTGAGAGTCAATCTCCTGTCCATTTCCCCATCACACAAGTCCAAATGACAGTCCAATAATTTGGCCTGCATATATATAGGGCCATTTGATTTTCAAATGAGAGTGGGCAGGGTTGACCCTTGCTAATAGCCGAGGCACAGCGGTAGACTTAATATCACAGATGCATAAGCACAGCCATCTCCATCCGAGGGAGATGGAGGAGAATAAAAAAGTTAGGGGGGGGGGGGGGGGGGGTGATCCCTTCGTTGATGGAAATAAGCGAAAAATATAAAAATACAAAAAATACAAAACACATGATGAAAAACAGAGAAGGGGAGAGTCATGCATCTACAAATCCAGTCCCCTTTTCCTCTTCTCCTTCCATCCCTCCCTCCCTCACTCCTCCCACCTCCCCTCTCGTTTAATTCCCCCCTCCCCTCATTTCCCGGCCATGGTGTTGCCAAGAGGATCATGGGTAATGAGATGGCCTATCTGCGGCTCCCCAGGGGAGAGATAGAAAGAGAGAGAGAATGAGAGAAAGAGAGAGTCAGAGACAAAACAAAGAGAGTGGGTTAAAAACGGAGGGGTGGAAAGAGTGCGAGACAGCGTCAGAAAGAGACACTTTTTCTGGCTCTGTTCTTATCCCCAGTATGTCCCACTAACAACGCTCGCTATCTAAACATCATCTCCCCCTCCCTCTCTCCTTCTCTCCCTCCATCTCCATCATAAAAAGTTGAGCATTTTTATAAGCCTGAGATTCTGAGTTCAAAGGAGAGCGTGAGCGGAGAGAAAGGGGGGGGGGATGAAAAGAGAAACAGAGACATGGAAATGTGCAGTGGACCCCGGATGTCCATTTCCGCTTGAATTATGACGAAAAGCTGGACAGACAGACAGGGGTGGGGCGCCGGTTGGTGTGACGGTGGCTGAGGACAGTTTAAGATATACGCGGACTGCCATCTGAGAAACAGGTGCCACGGCCTACGAGACACAGAGTGTGTCTGTACGTGTGTGCGTGTGGTCCTTGACCATGCCACATTGACCATGAACATTCTCAACTCCTAATGACCCAGGGGCCAGCACAGCCCAGATCTCAACCTCAAAGCTCTGTGGGGACGCGCACACACAAACACACATGCTCGCTACAAACTAAACCCCCTACTTAGCCCTGCAGCACTTGTGAATGGCACTGACAGATTTACTCCTGTCTCCGTGTGTATTAGGGCCAGTGTTTGTTATTAAAAATCATAACGAAGCCATACATCATCATATTCGATGCTAAGCCAAACACGGACTGGGCCAGCTATGGACATGCTATGCTACGGCAACATTTAATGCAGGGCCTACCACACAGGCTGCTAGCATACGAACGCCACGTTAAAACATATTCCATTTTGTCATTCACAATGTTTGTGGGGGGTAAAGATTAGACAGCTGTGATAATACTGATGTGAAGTTCTGTACGCACTTTTGATTTAAGGCTAAATTCCACATCACGGGAGATGATGTGGAAAAAAAACCCCTGGACAAGCCAATCAGATTTCCCACATTTCCTCTCCAATAAGCAGCGAGGCGTACACCTCCGCTCTTTCCATATAAGGCATGCGACTTCCTGCCCCACCTGCTGTGCCCTGGACACCAGATGACTTGATGTTGCTGCTAATGTCATTTCCCCATTGCTGTTTCAAAGTCTGGAAAAAAAACACTTTTAAACTCTCAATTCCCCTTAGAAGTACTCCATTGCTGCTACAAAGCGGCCATAAAATCTCCTGAATATGCTTTTTGTTTGTATCTTCAAATGGTTTCCCATGCCATAAAGATATTCTCTGTTTCCAAAAAACCAGATGGTAAAGTCGTCAACACTCGGATTTTTTATGCGCTCGGCCAAAGCTACCTCCATCCCCATGTGCTTTTCACCTCTGCCAATACATAAAAGGAGAGGTGTTTTTCTGGTCAAATAAAGAAATGATTTTTTTTTCCTCTGCTTTTGCTCGGCCTCTCTCCCCCTCCCTCTCACTGCTTTACTACCACATGTCCAAGGGTAAAATAGTGGGATTTCTGCCAGAGGCATTAAAAGCGTCATCTGTGGAACACATTTGTTGAGGCCTGTGGGGTAGGTGGGTGGGTAGATGAGGTACAGGGGTGTATGGGTGCACAGAGGGGGCATTGGGATGACCCTCGCTTCCCCCGGCCTAAACTGTTGTTTGTGTGTGCCCAAAAGGATCCTCCCTTGCTGCCCTTAACTTTCCTTGGAAAGCAAAATAGGAAACCAATTTCGGAATATGTACAGACAGGCCTCTTTGTTTCATTTCCCTGCTGTTTTTACTCTTTAGACTGTGATTGTGCTTCTTGGGCTTGTACGTAAATGTCTTTGCTTGATTGAATAGCTGTCACACACCTACACTGAAGTCTTCCTCTGACATTAAGGAGATCCTGATTAGTGTGGATTTGTCACGCTGATCCTATAGGATAGGACCACAGCTAATGTAGGCCACTGTGCAAGCAACACATTGGTATGAATTTATAAATCTTAAAACGATTTCAGTGCAATTAGTAAAAAAACCCTGAGGAAAGACATCTCCAACTCATCTCATGCCAGGTTCGGCCTTTGCCAAACCGTAAGCCTGTCCCGTGTCAATATGTGTATCGTGTCTAAATCAACTACGACTGTTTTAAATAACCCTAAGAATGCCAATGTGCGTAATCCGCTCAGGCCTCAGGACTGTTAGTAAGAATTGGTCACAGATATCTGAATAATTGTAATTCCTCAAGGGTTACTGGGCAAGGCAGGGACAACTATGGCAAAAATGATTCAAAGGAATGACTAAAGTCTGGTGGGTGAATGGCGAAGGACTCCTTTTATAAATGTAGTGTTGCAGTTTTAAATCTTAATCAAAGTCTTCTTTATTTTATATCCTCAGATAAAAACTAAACTCAAAAGAAAGATCACATTTTACGAATAAATATGTATACTATATACAAAGTGTTCTTATAATAATTACCCAATAAATGGGTAATGTATATATATATATAGAAATAAATAGTTGTACTTTCAACTTAAAAAAAACATCAGTAGAGACTTATTTACAAAACCTCTTACTACTGTTGTCTCTACATTTAAGGTACAACACACACATAGACACAATCACTTTCCACTGCCAAATCTTGCGTACAGTAGTAAAGAAATCCCCATTAATGTAATGCACTTGATCCTGTCGTGTAGGTCAGGGCCTCGGAAATGTAACAGCATCCTATTAAGCTGAAGGAGACGTCTGACAAAGTAAATCACCTGAAATATACTGGAGAGGAGAAAGGTGCCAAATATAGGTTGTGTTGGAACTTTCTTTGCAGGAACTGTTTATTGCTCGGAGTGTGAAGCGTTTAGTTAAGTAAGCGATTTCCTGTATGAGTTCCCCCGCTCTGCTGGATAACTCGTGTGCCCCATGACATGTCATGGCCAAATAATCCCAAGCCTGAAGAACAGTGTTTGTCTGCAAGGAGGGCTTGGTGGATGTATATATGTCAACGATATTGTCAAGAAAATTAGGAAATGCAATACATAAAATACTTAAACATATGTGTACTTAATGTAAAATATCTTTTTACATACAATATATATTCCTTTGAGTCCTTAATGTGTGTATTTCTGCATTGCATGGAAACCATAAATCAAGAGTAACATGTATTTGGTCTTAATTTTATTGTATCATTGTTCTAGACTGAGTTGTTAATATGGATCTAATTGGTTCTGGATCTATTAATCACAGCTGGGACAAACAAGCTGAAATAACAGCTGAGGATAATCAAAACTCTGAAACATTTGAAACTCGCTGATCGGATGTGACTCGTGCATAATTAACAGTAACGGCAGTACCAGCTGCTCAGAGCGGGACATGTACCCATGTCTGATGGAAATCATCCTGGGTGCTCTGACGGTGACCTTTTCCAACTTTGTCATTCCATTCTCATGGGAACTTTATATCCATGTGACACTGCAGTTAAGAGGATGGAGCAAATTCTTTCTAAATAAAAACATGTGTGCTTTTTTTCCTCTGAATGGGAACTAATACGAGTGGTGTTGCCCCCAGATGTATACCAGGCTATTTTATCTGTACTGTACTGAATGTTAAACAATATAATATCAGTGTCCTGCAAAAACAATGAATCTCCAATAATCTTTGAGAAAATGTCAGAGATTGTTTTTCTCTTTCTTTTCATCTAGAGATCTGATGTTTCTGCAGGACACTCACAAAAGAGCATTTTTACCTTATAGAGGCGGATGACTGCCTCGTGCCTCTGGTTGGTGGCATGTAGCCTCAGTTTATCCACGCTGTTGCTGTAGTAGTCACAGGCGTTGCACTTGAGGTGCACGGGGTTGCCAATGGCCACACACTTTAATCTCCACTGGTTGGCCTTGCCTCCCTCCTTGATGTGGGCCACCAGCTGGTGCTTCTGCATGTGCTTGTCTGTCTTGCAGTGCAGCTGAAAGTTGGCCTTAAGCTGCGTGTTGTAGCTGCAGAGCTTGCACTGGTAGACGTCGCCCACCACGCAGCGCCACTCCTCTTCGGGTAAAGAGCGCTCGGCGTTGATGTGGGCGTTGAGGGCCTCCAAGCTGTCCGTGGAGTAGCAGTTGCACACGGCACACTGGTAGAGGCGCAGTGAGGGGTCGTTGATGGGTGGCGACAAGGAGGACAGGGAAGGGTCTGATGAGGACATACCCCCCATTCCACCAGAGGACACCAGGGATAAGTCGTCTGCCATCAGTTGACCACTGGCAAGACGCAACTCCGACAGGTCGTTACTCACTACAAGAGAAAAAAGGAGTAAAAATGTAGGTTAGACAGCAATGAGAAAGACAGTTCCGATATAAAAGGTAGGGCTTCCATAAGGATTACATACATGGAAGCATATAAGGCAGGCGGTATGAATAGTAAGAAGAACAGTGCATGGAACAAAGAGGTATGACACAAAGACAAAACTCAGATGAAAATGAAAGGCTGGCATACATCGGGAGAGATAAAGGATAGAGAGAAAGAGAAAAGGCTCTTTTAATGAAATTAAGTGTGAAGAGAGAAGTGAGTCCTCTATGCAGGCCTCTCTCACACAAAAGGATTTGATAAAATAAAGCCTCACAGAGGACTAGGGCTCCTTACAAAGTCTTGTCTATAAAAAACCCTAATAGGATTGAATCAGGATCAATTACAATCATCCTTTTCAACTTGCTAACTCGCTCATCAGGTAGCTTTAATTACTGCTCTCAGCAATGGTGGGACAACGGTTTCAGGCCTCCAGGCTTTTCTCACATCTACACACCGATTCGAAAAGCTGATCAATGCATTACACTTGTTTTCTCTTTTTTCTGCACCCTAGGACAAAAAGCAGATCTGCCACTCACATAAATGTAATTAACTCTTTCATTTGATCCCTTCATTGTCTCTCTGGGTTAGTAGCATGTTACCAAAGCTACCTGCGTGTCTTTTCTTTTTTCTTTTTTTTGAAAATATTACAGTGTTTGAAGCGCAGAGGGTTTAACAATTACACATTGACATGAATCTTTTTTTTTTTATGTAGAACTGCCCCTATGAGTTGAAACTAAATGTCCATTTGTGTGTCAGTGTGTGTGCTGGTATCAAAAAAAGAACACACCTGAATGAGGACACAAAATGTGTGTAAAAATGTGCAGAAATGATAAATTACCATTGTGTATATTGCATGCAAGCATTTATCCATCCTTCATCTATTCATGCATTTGTGTGAATACATAAATGTCCTGCTCACACCATCTAAACCTACATACAGCTGCGCTCACTATGGGGAGCTGTGTGCTATCAGTGTAATTCACTGAGAGTACATCTGCTGGCTGGGCTGTGACCTCCACACTAGAGGAGGGAGTGGGTGTGTAACACTGCAGGGTCATTGTTAAATCTCTCTCACTCCTACGGGAATCCGCTTCCTGCTGTGTGAGAGTGTGTGTGTGTATGTGTGTGCACATGTGTGTATGTGTTCTCTCCAGAGTGAGCGAAGGTGGGGTGGATGTGTATTGGGGGGGGGATTAAGCTGACTTAAGAAAATTACAAATGAAAGATTAAGAATAATTCTCATGTGGCGTCTCATAATCATTTTTTAATCAGTGAGAGGGGTCAAAGAAAGGAGACAATGACAGAGGGACAATATGAGAGCAGAGATAAGAGGGAAAGAGAAAGGGAAGAGGGTGCGGCAAAGGGGGCAAGGTAAAAAGGATGGGAGCAGGAAAAGAGGAGGTGAGAGGGCAGGGAGAAAAATGAAGAGCATCGAAGGAAAGGCACAGAGATAAGAACAATACCAGATGGGATCAGATATATGAGACAAAACAGATAAAACTGACCAGGTGAAAGATGACCACAAGAAAAACAAAGGCGAAAATATTAAAAGATATTTTTGCAGTTAGAATTTACTTATACAAAAAAACTTGCCAAACAGGTGTATCATTTCTAGTATAGCGTCACCTACCTAGACCAGATCCAAGAGCAGCCGCAGTTGCAGGATCAAGCTGGAACGGGTTAATCATCATCTGGGCTTCTGGGCCACTGCTGCCGGCTGGGTTCTCAAGTTTTACACCTGCCAGGCCCATATTTTGAGCCAGGTAGTACTGGTAAAGCTCGGCCTCCGCTGGAGCCAGGCCCAGATGGAGGCTGTGTTGGATCTGCTTCATGTTCTGCTGCAGCAGCATCATGTTGTGCATGTGTTTCTCGCTGGTCATATGGATTCGCAAGTTCCGCGCCACGTTGGTCTCATAGTCACAAACCTGTTGAGAGCAAGGCAGGATAAATAAAATTGTTTTAAATCATCTCATTTCACTAGATGGTTATCATCATCAAAGCACTGTTTTACACTTCAATTTAAATCAAACTTTATTTTGATGATTAGTTTTCAATAAAACACATGGTTAAAATCATTTACATTTATATCATATGTTCAAAATGAGCATCAACAGCAACAGAAAATCTTAATACCTAATCCACTGAATAAAACTGATGCAAGCATTTTTGTAGTGATGATGAATGGCTTATGTTTTCTACAACACTTGGAGATACTGTCAGAGTGTATGAGAAATCCAGTTTTATAATGACCAGAGGTCAGATGATGTGGCCAAGAAAAATAATAGACATAGTGACGCAGACAGAAATAAGCAGCTCATTGTGTAGACACTGAAACAAGCAAATTGGTATGTTGCTGCAACAGCGCTACAATGACCCTCTGTTTGTTTCATTACCTCACAGCGCCAAGTGGGCTTCTGTTTGGGCTTAGATGGTGAGGGTGCACCACAGCCCCCACCAAGGCTGGCACTAGGCACAGGGTTGGCATGGTTGTGGTTGTACTGTGCCTCACTGCCACCATTCTGGAGTGTTTGTACGTTGTTCAGATGCTTGTCCGACTGCATGTGGATGCTAAGGTTGCCTTTGGTGGTGGTTGAGTAGTTGCATACCTAAAAAGGAAGAATAAATACAGTGAGGCATGATTCACACTATATGCATTTATAACAAGAGCAGGCTGGTATCTGATAAATAATTTAGTATTAAATCTCCAATTTTCTTCAGTCAGATAATTGAGATAATTACCTTAACCTTTACGGTTGTGATAGGTGTTGGTGAATAAAAAGAGAAAGATAAAACACATTAACTTCCTCTTTCCTCCCTTCTGACACTGAATTTTCAATTGAGTGAAGATCAAAAAATCTTAACTCGAGCCTCAAAATTGGCCTCAAGAACAAACTGCATCCTCTATATTGCCAAGATTATAATATACTTTTGGATCAAATTTGTCTTGTAAAATTAATCCCATAAAATAATAACTGAATAAAACAAAACAAAACAAAGACATTATCTTATTTTGGACATTTCAGAAAGTAAAAACAGAAAAAACAGAAAAACCCATGGAGAGGAAAAATTAGATGGACAGACCTCACAGCGGAAAGGCTTGTATCCACAGGTATAGCTTTCGCCTCTGGCTAAACGAGGATGAGGCTGTCCTGTGCGGCAGTACACACATGATCCACCAGACTCTGGATGTTTCTCCTTCATGTGGGCGTCCAGCGTCTGCTGGTACTTGTAGTGCCAGTTGCACTTGGGACACTTCAGTGTCTTGCAGGAGTTACGTGAATGCATCATCGTCATATGCCCTCCCAGGGACCTTGAGGAACCCAAGACCGTGTCACACTTGGGGCACTCCACACCACTACCTGGGGACCCTTCACCTGGACCAGGGGTACCAGGTGTCCCTGGAGTCCCAGGTGTACTGGGATTTCCTGTGTGTTGATGCAGTGGTCCAGGGCTCTCATCATCTCTGCGTACCATCATCATATCAAGGGGATGGGAGGATGGTGACGACCCTTCCCGTCCTGCCAGGGCTTCACTGGTTGAGTCGTTGCTGCTCTCTCGTTCTCTGGCACCAGCTAGGGCAGTCGACAGACGGCTCTTCTCTATCTCCAACTTCTCATACACCGACATGGAGGAAGAGGAGGTGGATGCAGGGCCTTTGCTGTCACTGTTAAACTTTAGCACACTGTTGGAAAGGGGGGAAATACTTTGGTTTAAGAGAGGGAAATCTTTGCTACTGGTGCTGTCGGCCCGCTGGCCTGTCATTGCCATGGCCATGGCCTGATCCTCCTCCTCATCTGCCTCCATTTCTACTCCACCACCATTGGAGTAAGCATCCTCATCCTGCTCTGGACTCTCTCCTCCCACTGCACCGGGCTCCCGCTTGATGAGCGGGTACTGGCTCAGGTCTGGCCCATTGGGTTGCAAAGTGCATGTGTCCCTAACGTGGCCCTTGCAGTCAATTTCAGAGTTCCGACCTTCCACGTTGCCACCAGTGGCAGCAGCAGAACTCCCGCTGGGGGTTCTGTGGGCACCAGCCCCTCCCCCGAGGTTTGGGTTGGTCTCAGCCTTTGGCATGGTTTGGGTTCTGGGGGTTTGGTCATTGGAGGAGCTGCTGGCACTGCCCTTCAGGAAGGCAAAACCTGCCTGAAGGGAATCGGCATTCTCCCCACTGCTGTGGAAAGCATTCCACAAGCCGCGGAGCCCCGTGTCTGGCCCTAGGAAGTTGGCAGGTGTGGGATAGTGGGGTAGCCCAGAGTTGGGGGGGTTTTTTGGTTCCAGAAAGCTTATAAGAGGTTCTTTGTCCTTGCCGATGCCCTGGATGATGGCGGAGATGTGCTTGTTGCTCAACAGCTTCTGCTCCTGATCATTCAGGGTCATACGGTGGTCATGGACAGCATGTGTCACGAAGGAACGGCTGTAGCCAAAAGACAGCTTGCACAGGAAACACATCAGCACAGGCTTCCGCCGCCCATCAGCCACACAGCCCTCAAACTTGGACAAGTCCACATTGTTTGGGACATCTTTGGACACACAGGAGTTTTTGGCTGCACCATCCGCCGTCAGATAGTCTTTGTCATTCTTGTGGCGGAGGTCATAGACACGGAAACTGTGCAACACGGGACCAGCGCCCGCCAGCCCTCCAGCTGAGGTATTTGGGAAGGAGGGGTGGTCAGTCGCTAGGGCTTTACTCCCCAGGGATGAGGCGATGTGGAAAGTGTTGATGATCTGGGGATAGAAGGACATGGGTGCAGCGGGCTGCTCCAACCGCTCCCCCCCTGGGCTCAGGCCACTCTGGCCACTGCTGGCCTGGGCATTGGGGAAGGTCTGGGGGGACAGCAGGCCCCTGAATGGGGGAGACCCAGAAAGCCCCCCCTGGTTGCCACGCTGCTCTTTGGAGTCCTCCAGGATGAAGGCAGAGCCATCGGGCTGGTAGATGATCTCGCTGCACAGGTTCTCCACATCACTATCGTCTTCCATCTCCATTTCGCTGTTCATCTCCCCCACTTCTGCAGCACCCACCTCATGCTCTCCTTCATCTTCACTCTCCTCCCCTACCATCCCTTCAATGTCCTCAACCTCCTCGTGACCTCCAGTGGTAGGCAGGCGGGCGTTGGGGCAGTGGTGCTCCATGTATTTTTGTAAACTGGAGAAGGAACTAGAACATTCGTTGCAGGGGATCTCCTTTGCCGGTGCCACGGGAGACGTGGCAGGGGCAGAACAGTCCGAACCCAAAGCTGCTCCTCCTCCTACTCCTGGTAAAGTCCCGGTAACACTCCCTTTGTTACCGGTAGTAAAGCTTTCTCTCCGACTCTGTTCAGCTACAGGGTCGGTAGTTGCACTGACAGTGGTGGGGGTAGCAGTGGACCTCAGCGGGCTCACAGTGGGCTCTCCAAGGCCATTCTCCGGATCTCCAATGGCAGCAGGTGACGATTGGTTGTTGTTGGCGTTGTTGGCGACACTGGTCTCCATGGAGACGACGGCGTTGTCCTCAGCAGCAGTGTCCAGCCTCTGGCCACCATGTTCCTGCTGCCGTGATGACACCATAGGGGGAGAGTCACAAGTTGCCATGACGACCACTACATAGGGATCTCATCTCATCCAGCCTAACAGGGACCTGAGTTGAAAAAACACAGAAATGAAAAAGGAGAATGGAGATTTAGTCAATTGCGTTTAACAGCAACTTATCTTCTAAAACACAGTTTACTCTATTCTAATTGGTGGCGTTATAAGCTTAATTTGGATGAGATTGATTGCTGTAGCAGCGATTGGTGATTTTCAGAAGATGGATTTTTAGGAAGATGAGAACGGTCAGGCTTGTAATTAGTTCATTTTTAATGCAGTTATCTTGAGATCACAAGTTAACTTATCTCTGATATCTTGAGAAAACAACTCCAGTAGGCTTCAACCAAAATATTTTTTTTTGGCAAAAGGGAACTGGAAAAGAAACAACCCACATTGGTGTGTGTTTGAATCTCGTAATTTAAGTATGTATATAAATAACTACGAATAAAATACATTCTAATGTGGTTATCATTAATGGGTTCTCCTTGTTCTGACAATTAGAACTTAAATCAGGTGCTACAGTTGTGAAGACACCATCTATGCATGCTGGCGTAGCCCCATTGATCTCTAATAAACATTACAAGTAATAGCTCATTAAAGGACCTTTTGTTTTCTCATAATAATAGGTTGATTATCTCCAGATTACAAATCTTGTTTTCCAGAAGATGATTAAATAATTAACTTCTGATCATAGAGATAACAGCATTAAGTTATTATTGCATACAAAGCCATTCTCATCTTCCATAGATTTCGATATTGCATTCACTGATAGACAAAAAAAAAACATTAAAAAAAACAAAACATGACAATTATCTACCTCTGTTTTGCCTACTGAGCCCCAGAAACACAAACAGTCTTAAGCAGCTAGCACCATGACAACTTTTTGAAAACCGGAGAAAAATCCAATATCAACTGCTCCCACTTGCATCTTTGTCTTATAACTGGCTGACTGAGATTGCTTGCCACAACCACAGGAAGAAAAAAAAACATCCTTCAACAAAAGTTTTGTCTCTATTGGCCCCAGGGACCAGAGCTTGAAAACTGGGGAAATTAAGTATAAATGAATGAAGCAGCTACCATGGCAGCCGGCAGTTGGGACATTTATAGGAATAACCCAATTGTCTAGTAAACAGACTCTTTGATGGACATATACAACTGTGTAACCCTGGAAGCTGTAAGCAGTTCCGCCTCTGTTGTGTCCTGTGTGCACAAATGCTGTGTTAAGAGATTATGATGTCATGCTAGTACCAGTTTACCTTTGCTTAAACTCAAAAGTTAACACATATAAGTTTATAAGTAGTTACTTACATGTGTAAAGTTAGTATCTTCCTTTAAGAGGAAAAGTGGACTGGAGTCAGAGGAGTCTTCAATCATTGGCTAAATCAGTCTTGGCATGTTCTTACCAGTCAGGAGTTGCTAATTAGGCAGCACCTATTAACCTATTAATGCCCTGAAGGAATGACTTAGTGTGTAGACAAGGAAGGTAGACACTATATACCGTCATGCAACTGTGGCTGGCTGCACTCCAACATGTGGAAAGGTAGAACAATGTCTGTTGGCAAATTTTCTAGACAAGGTTGCAGATGCAGGAATGAATCAGGAAATTGAAGATTTTTATTATTTTTTTCTTCACATCCACAGTATTTCAAATGTCTTTTTATACAGGGGCAATAAAAAGCAAAGAGAGAGCGAGAGAGAGGGAGAGGGAGAGAGAGAGAGAGAGAGAGAGAGAACGAGCTTCCATGAGGAATGATGTTTGGAATACCAGTGAGATGTTATCAATCCTGGGCGGCTGCCCATCTCTCAACCCCTCACTACTTCAATCTCTTGGCTTTTCACAACAAGGCACAAATGCAAAGGCACACACAAACGCACGCACACAATGTAGGAAAAAAAAAAGAAGCAAGCCTTCTAAGCCTACAAACACACACAGCATCCCACAGTCATTTCATTTTGTAATCATAGCAATAATTTCTCACCACCAAGAGAGAACAAGGGAGAACAACTGAGAAAAAGCCATGAGGGGAGAAAAACGAAAAACAGACCAAAAAAAAGCCAGAGAACTGAAGCTTCGTCGCTACTTGAAAGAAAACTGCTCTCTTGCTCGGCTAAATGCAACAAATGAGAGCGAGTTGTGCATGCCAGTGTTTTTTTCACTTGATACAGTACCAGCGCCTTTCAGATGCTCGCGTGTAAATGAGCTGGCATTAAAAGAAAGCTTTAAAGAGCCATGTTAACCTTTAACCCAATCCACCTGCTGCTTAATTCTCCCTCTCTTTTTCTACACTCCCTCTCTCTCACAACAAAGCTACAAAGCAATTAGAGGATTAATCCGCAACAATCCAGGGCTAAACAAAGCCAGTGGGAGGGACAGTGAAAGCGTGAGGAATGAAATCAAACATGTGTGTGAGTATGTTTGTGGGTGCATGTGTGTGCACGCGCCATAATCAGGTCTAATCTGACATATCCCGGAGATGATTCCATGGGGCCTAGTGATAGATTAAAAGAGAAATTATGTTTTCTCTCTCTGTGTCTCACTCAGTTTTCTGTTTCTCTATTTGGGAGATTAAAGAAACGAATCACAAGGAGGAGAAAATGAATTTCAGTGCTTATCCGTTCAGCATGAATGTGGCGAAAGGCGAGAGGAAGATGTATATGATGAAATCACCTCCTCGCTATAGGCAGTGTGCCGTCAAGGGTAAAGCATGGATTCTGGAGCAAACCTTGTTATTTTTCCACATTTTAGATGCATGTTAATGCCGTGCAAAAATGTCAGAAGTTTCTTTACTCGAAGATGTGCGTAGTATACACACTGTTCATTTCAGTGAGTGATACCTATCCCTGCTGTCGTAACGCGGTAAACTCCACCCAACTTCTACATTTAAAAAGAAAAATATTTCTGTATCTGATGATAACTTCTAGCCAAAGGCACATTTCCTTAAGATAACAACTATTGTTGTATACACAAATACACCTATATACAAAAAACACACCTGTCTGCGTGTAACTCACACTTGTAATTGCGCAGACATTAGTAGCAATTAGCTCTGTGATCTAAACAAGCAAGAAGTTGAAACAGGCCAAATATGTGACATGCCACAAGAATGCTCAGTGTCAACCAAAACACACACACACACACACACACACACACTGAGCCTGTTTCACCACAAGTCTATGTCTTAATTTTACATGTAGCTGCGCTGCCTGTATGACAGGAGAAGAAAACACGCTTTATTTGGCAATGGGGTGAGGAATTATATAAAATAAAGGCTTTTACTACACCCACTTAAATTGCAGCTCATTCAGCTTTTTACCATAAATCATTTATTACACTCACCTAGCGCCAAAACAACACACCGGACTCGGCCCTGCAGTCAAACATATACATATTATGTTTTTTTCCCCCACTGGTGTCCCTCAAAACCAAGGCATGTGTTAAACGTGATTGAGGGTAAAGCTGTTCAGAAGCAGTGGGTTTGAGAGCTAATGCGACACATGCGACAGGATTTACTACTTGTCAGTGGTGTCATTTCACTGCTTATTTCATTGGGGAGCAACCCCTTTGAATTGTAGCTCGGACATAAAACACTGCGGGTTTATGAATTATGCATCTCCTAACACTTTAAGTATGGAATTATGTCTTATGGATAAGCCAATGTGTTAAGCACTTGGTACTGACGTATCACCTCTAATGCTAACAGGTTAGCAGCTGTTTACACGTGCGCTGCCCGCCAACAATGACGCAACTGTCCATTATTTAGTTTCTTATTAGAACCATTAATTCTGCCACCAAAACAGAGCTCTGACAAACAAAGTAACCCTGTGTGACCAGATGTTGGGGCGCATTTCTTTCATAACCATTTTTGGAAAGTATACATATCACATTGGAAAACATCTTGGAAAATCTGGTGAACACAAAATACAAGTGCAGCGACCGCAAGCCCAAACTGCTTGTTTTGTACTAGCATGGGGAGATAAAAATATATCATACAATCTATGTAAACTGAGTTTCTGCGAGTGCACCGAGTCTGACTGTTCCGTTATAAATGACCCACATATGGGGAATCAAAAGTAGAGCCATCTTCAGCCTTCAGAAGACAGGATCTTAAGTAAAATACTTAAGTCATAGCTCTTAAATTAGCCCAACCTTTCTTATAAAAGAGCAATGCGGTGCAGTGCAGCCCGGTGTAGGCGTTTGAAGTCACACTGATCCATTCAGCATGTGTTAATTTAGCATACTTGGACGGAGAAGTAATGAGATGTCTGCTCTTGCTATCAAATGCATATTTTTTTCTTTCCCTGTTCTACCTTTTCGGAGCTCAAAGTAACATTTTGGACACTGACATTTTTGGACTTGCACCGATCAACATAAAAAAAGATATATTAAAAAAGCTCTATAAAAGCTGATTATCGGACATCTTGTCTCAATAATACGCAGATGGAAAAGTTAGCACCCTTGCTTTCTTTTTGTTTTGCTCCATTCCCCGGGCTTTGCACCTTTCACAGCAGCAGTGCTCACTGTTGCCTCTTTCAAGGCAGATCATGTTACTGCTAGCTAAGAAACCCCTTCGCTCTCTCGCTCTCCCCCCACTGGCTTCCCTCGCTCTGCTAACCAACCAAACTACTTTCATTCGAGAGAGAGGGAGCGATAGATAGACAGATACATAAAGAGAGGGAGAGAGAGAGAAACTAACAATGAAGCCCAGGTTTATCCACACTGCAGAAACAGTTCCCCTCTTTTAACAGAAGAACAAAAGAGGTGGCCTGAGCTGCTCCTACCTCTGTTTTTTAATTAAGCATGTCCCCTTTGCTTTCACGCGCATGCACACGGACACAGGCGCTCACTCGCCCACACACACACACACACACACACACACACACACACACACACACACACACACACACACACACACACACACACACACACACACACACACACACACACACACACACACACACACACACACACACACACGCACACACACAAACATACACTAAGGTAATTAAAGTGGCAGATCAGATCCAGTGAGAGGCAAATAATAGCTCAGGAATGCCTGGTTTGGACACTGCTAGTTCTGATGGGAGAAGGGGGCTGAGAGACTCCTTGGCCTATTGTTTTCCTCCCCCCCTTTTCTCTCTCTCTCTCGTTTTCTATCCCTCCATCTGCTTTTCAGTAGCTCCCTGAGAGACAGAGAGGCAGACTAAAGAGGGGGATTTCTCCACTTTTTTTTTTTCCCCAGCTTGTCTCCTCCGTCTCTGACTATTCTTAAAGCGCTTCCGGTTTGAAGAAGATGAAGTTGGATCCCGTATCACACAGAAGTCAGAGGGCAGAATGTCTTCTTCAAATGCAAAACTTTTTTTTTCTCAATGATAAGAAGCTGTGTTGCATGTGCTGATAATATAGACAAGTTACAACAAGATGTCCACGGCGCAGACCTGAGGTACTGAGCTCTCGGTGATGTCAGAGACTCCTCCTGCTTCTGACCTCCTGTCACACTATCGAGCATTAGCCAGAGATGCAGCCTGTTAAATGCCAAACCTGTAATTGCAGTGTCGCCACACTGTCTTCTTTGTTTACGCTGGGCTCTGTCGGGTTCAAATTCTTCATCACTAACTGTCTGATATTTGAATGCGAGGGGCAGACTGCGCTGTTAATACCGCTGTGAATATTTATAAGTTCTGTAAACACTGGAATTAGGCCGACCTGTGCTTTGGGATGTGGTCATCTGAGTTCTAAAATGGTTATTTTCCCCCTACTTGTCAAACTGTTTGGACGCATATGTGAGCACAGCTAATAACCGGTGAATTTAAATCCGGGCTGAGGCTTTAAGGTGACCCACGAAAAGCTAGCAAAGTCAAACAACAAAGTCAGGAGACAGCGTGAGACTATGGCTATGTGTCCATTCCTTGAGGTCTCCTGGAAGGTCATCCCTCTCTCGGCATGTGGCCCCTCAGTCTAACACCAAATCTTCTATCAAAATGTCACCGAGCGTTAGCCAAAGACAAAGGCGAAGGGCGCTGTGAAAGCCCCTGCATCCATCTCCCACTGTCAGTGCCATGAATAGGCCTACTCGGGTCTAATTAGACCTGTTTATTTGTTGCCATGCAGAAACGGAGGGATGAAAAAACGAAGTGGATGAAGGAGGAGGGGAATTATCTCCTTCCTCACAATGCGAGAGGAGCTTCGGCTGCCATCAAAGAGCGCCGACGCATGCGTGCGCAAACGCATATGCACACAATCACAGAAGAGGGCCTAATGCTCTCTGTTTAAAGTCTTAAAAGAAAGGACAGAGGGAGAAAATTGCAAAAGGATGGGGGGGGGCTTTTGCGTGACCAAGTGTTTTTTGTCTTCTTTACTTCTCAACCTCACAAAGGGTTTTCATGCAGCCCTTGTTTGTTGCCTGGAGGTGTAATATTAGACAGGAGATGCAGTAGATCTCCCCAATCCCCCCCCCCCCCCCACACACACACACACCCTTTTCTGTCCGCCTGTCCTCTTCCCCCATGTCTCCCTCCTGAGCGAAGGCCTTCATTACCAAAAGACACCTTATCATTATTGCAAGGCGCGGCCCAGACACCTAAAGCAAGCGCCACTCCATTTAGCACAGGAATCTTGTTCGACAAATTACCAAGTCCGCAAAAATGCCTTTTGGCAAATCAAATTCAGGATGATGCCTATACGAGCCACGGTCTCAGATTGGAGAAGGAGGCGAAAGAATGGAGACAAGAGAAGGGGGAATCGGGATAATGAGGAGAAATGTAGAGGACGGAAGTGACTTTTTTTCTTCTTTTTACTAGAGCAGGTATGCAGCCTCTATCCCTCCGGTTGATGACAAGTAAATTGGTCTCATTGGTCGCTCAGGTAACATACACCCAACTGCCCTCAGGTCCTTACCTGATATGTCATTGTTAAGAGAAAAAAAATCTGGGCAACATCGGAAATAAACAGCGAGATGTGAGCGTCAGAGGAAACAAAAATACTCAAGTATGCAAAAAAACAACTTGTTGACCGGGTCAGAACAAATAGTGAACCCGGGGGCCGTGTTTGTCTTCTTCTTCTCTCTCAGAGCAACAAAAGAGCCATATCACTCAAGCCACAGATGGGTCCTAAAATCTGATTTAGGATCAGATTACACCAGCCCTTATCCTGACTTCAATCAGGATGAGGTGAAAACATCTATCAAGTCCTCCAGTCACTGCTTCTAGGCTAGCGGCTCGCAGACTCGAGGATATCTGATTGAGTTTAGAGCCCAGTTTAATTTATTTCTGCTAAGTAGTTTTTCATTATGATGCTTTGGATGTGTATCCTAGGTCAGTGTCAGTGTTTATCTGCTGCTTGTACAGTTTCACAGAGACAAAGTTTAATGGATTAAAGACAAATTTGACTGGATTTAACATTTTCAAAAATGGACTTTGGGCTTACACAGTCCAGTCTAAATATATGCACAAGTCTTGTGCCTTTGAAGAGGCAATATTTCAAACTAAACTCAAACTGAAACATGAAAATAAACAGTCAGACACCGCTGGGTCGCAGTCACCACTTACTGCCCTTGCTAAAGATTTTTTCCAGCATCAAAGGCAAAGCCAATCTACATAGCTAATGCTTCCATTTTTTTTCTTTACTCCCCTTCCTCGAACTCAAAACAGCAAAGGCCGAGGGGAGTGAAAAAAAAAAAGTGGGGATTTTTCTTTTGCCGGCAATCTGGAAACACTCTCTAGTTAATTAGGGTTGATTGGAAATGAACCGCACAAACAAAGGGCAGCCTATGCCCTGACTATTATGACTGTGCACGCGTGTGTGCACGTGCACGGGAGGGGGTTGGGGGTTGGGGGTTGGTTTTTTGGGGGGGGGGGGACTATAACCACCTTAGGAGCGCATGCTGGTAGAAGCTCCACTCTCTAGACTCTTCTCTTTACCCTTCCAACACCAATCCCCCCTACCCACCCCACCCACCTCAGATTAAGGGAATGCACCGCCAAAGAATGTGTGACGACCTCCACTGCCACGGAGCAAAACTTCCAGCCCCCGACGCCACAAAAGGCAAGAAGGTAATTAAGTTTGAAAGAATAGAAGCACTGCCACAAACAATGCGCCAGTGTCCATGGGGAGGGATTGGAGGGAGAGGGTGTTGGTGTATGTGTATATGTGTGTGTGTGTGTGTGTGTGTGTGTGTGTGTGTGTGTGTGTGCGTATGTGTGGGGGGTGAGGCAGAAAAGCCATTAACATTCAGTGGCCGGGTGAGAGAGAGGAAGGAGGGCAAAGGGGAACTGAGGATGGCATTCTCACACTCTGTGCTTCTCCCTGTCTTTCTCTATCGCAGCACGACTCGTCTGTTCATTCTTTTTATTTATCTCCCTTCTTTTCACTTTCTCTCAATCGCTCTCACATCTGGTTTGGAACCTCCCCCCGCCCCTCCACCACCACCACCACCACCCCGCATCCACTCCTCTGCCCTCTAAAATCACCCCTCACTACACTGCAACAGCTCTCCAATGCTCTTTTTGGCCCCTTTGCTGTCCCTTGTTGTTGCTCTCCATGTGAGGGGTACCCTCCTACAGGCAAGAGACACACACACACACAAATCCTGCGCTACTTTTTTTTTCTTTTTATTATTATTCAGACTCCAGCTCTTGATTATCTGTTTTGCAAGGCTAAGTTTGACACTTTGCATATGCTGAAAGCTTGAGGACAGAACTAGAAAACACACACACACACACACACACACACACACACACACACACACACACACACACACACACACACACACACACACACACACACACACACACACACACACAATATCCCAGTTGGCTACCACCTGAGAGTGCTAAGAGCTAACTAGATTACCACCCTACACACTCACATTCACGCACACACAACGTACAAACACAAAACATACACAGGGAGCTTTCATCTTTTTTTTGCCACATCTCCAGCAAAGCAGTTTAACTCAATTAGTAAAGAATGTAATTTTATTTACAGACTCCCAAGTAACTTGTAACACACACTTACACTCACACACAGCCAAAGACTCGCACAGCATAAGCAAACTGTCCCCTCTCCCACGTGGTTGGAGCTAAGAATGAAGTATTCATCGCTCCCGCATGTGTGTCTGTGTGTGCGTGTGCACGAGCACGTGTGTGTGTGTGTTTGTGCATGTGTGTTCGGACAGCGGAAAAGATCATGAGACACATTTACGTCAGATGAGTGAATCAGACAAACCACTGCTAATTTCAATGAGGGGTTCCTTTGAAGAGAGCAGGAGGGTGAGAACCAGAAGTGAACAGCCGGGGAGAGGCGGACAAACACTGACAACAATAGGTAAAGTAAAGCGAGAGAGGGCGAAGCCGAAGCCAAACTCTGCACGCGAGTGTTTGCGCACATCCAGCGTCCATCTCTCTTTCCCTGCACGGTCGAGGAAAGCAAGTCGCCAACTAATTGTGGTTTTTGCGGCGTTATGTGTTTAGTAATCTGCCTCTCTTTGTCTCTGCATCTCACCAGAGACATGGATTAGTGCTAAAATGATGACTGCTTAATCCTTGATTTGCCTGTGCTAAATAAATATTAATCTAGCCTGCTCATCATGCTCTTGTAAGGTACAACATACACAATATGAAAGGGATTAGATGTTACATAAATCACTGCCTTATCCTTTGGATGAGGCAAAAGCATGAGGCCATACACACGTGCACACACGTGCACACACGCGCACACACACACACACCTCCTCCTCTTTGCAATAACATAGCAAGTTGAAGTGGGTGGCGGGGTGGGATTATTTGCCAAGTGAAATTAATAATCCTGCTAAATACAAAGCCTGCAAAATAATAATAAAATAAAATAAAAAAAAATCTGGTCTCTAAAATGTGTGTTTTCTATTGGTGTGCGCGGACGCACACAATTATATACCACCCCAGGAAAAAAACAACAAATATCACTCATTTGTGTTGATTCAGACCCCTCTCCTTCTCTCACTCTGCTTCTCAGCAGGTTTGTTTAGAAAAAATACTGCTGGGAACATGAAAAATGAAAGCTACCATTGCTGGACTCTCTCTCTCTCTCTTACACACACACACACACTTAAACTGACAAGGACGCGGTAGTGCAGCGCAGAAGAGGTTAAGCAAACACTGTCCACGTCAGTCAAGGATAGCACACACACTCACAGACATACAGACACAGAGCAGTCTCTGACGCAGGCATTTCACATCCACCTGGCAAATATAAACGGCTGGTTATGCTGTATCGGCGACCACGGGCCTCAGATTCTACGCGCATTTTATTCCAGGATAATTTGTGAAACAACTTGTATGTGCAACTTTTTTTGAAGACGTAAAAAAAGGCTTGATACATTATGAAAATATTTGCCTGATCACAGGCACAGCGGGGAGATATTAAAAACATGAAGTACTTTTCCAGCCCCGAAAATCACTTTCGCAAGAGCACCATGTCCTGCTGATATTTTGGAACCTATAATTAAGCACTTCAAACTAATGCAGCAACTCCAGCTACTTGTTGCCTAAAGTTCATTCCTTTTAAGGGAAGGGGGGAAAAAATGTCACAAATGTTTCCCTATTTGGTGAAAGATGCCTATCGGTATCAAGTGACCGAAAAGCATGTAGTGCAGCCAGTGATGGTACATAGTAGTCAATGCATTGTACCACAGCAGTGCGGTTGCCGGCTGTCTCAAACGCTATCATTAGTCTATTATGGTCTGAACAGGTAGGGACATCTTGTCTCTCCTTTGCGTTAAAGTCACCTGATTTATGTTTGCACAACTTGTCCTCCTCTGTGCAATTACACTGCGAAATACGAGAGAAGGGGTCAGAGAAGAGAAGAGAAGAGAAGAGAAGAGAAGAGAAGAGAAGAGAAGAGAAGAGAAGAGAAGACCTGCTTTCACAGTTAACAGACACCTTGCCAATTGTACAGACATTTCTCGGACATGGCGACCAAGCCCTCCGCTTCTTTTTCAAGGGGTAACAATAAAGTTTAAAGTTCAAACCCCCACTGTTTTCTAAAGACGGTACTCGGCGGGACCCTAGCCCTGTTATTATCTTCATAAACATAATCATAGGGCAGGTATCCTGGCTGACGCCACGAGCTATGTGCCCCTCTCTTAAACATCTCCCGAGCACTTCTCTGACACGCCACAAAAAGACCATTAATGTCTCGAGCAGCTTCGACACAAAAAAAAATGCACGGGGGCCTCGCACAAGAACAAAAACACACACAGATGAATGCACGTTTAGGCACACTTGTGTAAAGATGGGAGCGGGGAGCAAAGGGATTTGTGGAAAAAGACACACACACACACACACACACACACACACACACAAACACAAGTGCACACGTACCTTTTGGCTTTCCAAGAGCTCAAATGCTCGTGACAGGTCTAATTTCTGGACCCAGGGAATTACTAATTAACTTAAGCTTTTGGCTCTCTATTTAATTAGAGAGGTCTCCAAATGAACTTTAGACCAAAGCCATTTGCTTTTTAAACAAACCCCCTTTTTCTGACAGCTGTTGTGAGTTTGCCCTCTTCTCACAAAAAAACCACAAGGAAAGCACAGTTGTTATTTATGCCATCATAGGCTCTTTTTCTGGTTACCGTGGGAGGGAAGAAAGAGAATGGGGTGGGGGTGGTGGTGGTGCGGGGTGGATGAGCGATGGAGTTGAAAAGTGTACATTTTAATTGGATTTCACTACAAACAAACAACTGTCAGATGTAATTAGCGTGGTTTGGGATTAGCACCACAATATTCCTTTATCAAATAAACACCATGTCACGCAGATCCAGGGCCAGCCCGCTGAGAGGGAGCCGAGATGAAATGGACCCATTACCTTGGTGCTCGCTGCAGGAAATAACTGCTATTAGATATAACTGACACAACAACATATTAAAATCTTAACATGTGAGAAAAAAAGCCCTTCTCACTCTGTGCTAACTGTTAACTAAAAAGGAAATGAAGCTCTCTCCTCTTGCATTTTCTTTCTCTGTACTGCATGTGAATGTGCTTTGCACTGCCCTCAATGTGACAACCAGGGGAGCGTGGAGGTCAATGACAAGGCAGCTGAAGACCAGAGTCAGCAATATCTCTCTCTCTTTTTTTTTTTTCCCCCTGCCCACTGTCAAACGTACACATGCACTCACACGTTGTTCTTACAGCGAAGGAAAGGCCCGTTCAAACAGATGCAGCGCCTATCTTACTTTTTGAAATGAGATATGTCTCACACAAGGATATAAGCAAATAGGCTGCAGTCTTTGAATAAAATCTCAGCCGCCGCTTCCATTACAAAAAAAAAAGGTATAAGGAGGGCCTCTGACAAGCCAAACAGAACACCGGACCATCCATCACCACATCTTGACACTTGTTTAGGTATTGTGTTAAGGAAGAGGTCCATTCTTCAGACATACTTTGCTTTTTTAACAATTCCTCCAAAGCCCTCCTATATCTGCTCATCTAAGCCGGGATGAAACACGGCAAAAGCTCCCCTCTTTATTTAGTCTAGGGGCAGAGAGCTGATACATCAGTGAAAACCGCTGACAAAACCGACCCTGTTAATACCTACAATTTCATATACAAGAGCATTCCTGCGTCTGCTCTGCTCTTCTTCTTTTACTGTCACAGGGGGGAAAAAAAGGGGGGGGGTCTTATTTTTTTCTTTTTAAAAGCAAATAATTAAAGATTATTCCACTGGCTGGTGCCAGGCCAGACAAAAAAAAGGGAAAAAAAAGAGGAGGCAGGGGTTTGAGAGGGACAGCGTTGGCTGGAGTCTCCTCAGGGGAGTTGTGGAGACACATGCTTGCCTGCCTGTAGTAGATCAGACTGAGACCTACATCGGAAAAGAAAAGATTCTGTTTTGTTTTTTTGTTCATATATCCCTGTAGTTAGAAAATAGTACGGAGAAGTATTCGCATTTAGTGTTGCCTTTTTAAAATCTTTGAAATTGTATGAAACGTGTGCTGTTAACCGAGTGAAAACAATAATAATAATAATAATTATTATTATAATAATAATTGTAATAATAATAACAATAATAACAATAACAATAATAAAAATGGAGAGGGTCTCCATGCAACGAAAGCTTAATTCTTGGTAAATTCGTCTCATCTCTCATTACACTGTTTGTTTAAGCCCGCAAGTCATGCATAATTAATTAGCCACTTATTCCCTGACGAGCCCTGCCAATGGCCTTGATATCCACATGCGATTGCCTTCAGGAATACCGAATGCCAATCATGTCACACATGAGATATACAAGCATGCAGAAGGCGCGTGCAGACACTGACACACATACAAATAATACACATGAAGTGAGGAGAGAGGAAGGTGGATTTTGATACGGATATCTTGGAAGGATTCTGTTTTAATTCCCCCCAGATATACAGCATCACTCTCTTTTTTTTATTCCTCCTTTTTTTTTCTTCCTCTTAAGGTCTATTAATGAGCATGTCCTGTGACCAGGCTCCCAGCCTTTTTCAATCCCCACCTTTGTCTTTGGCCAACGAGGAAGAGAATGCATCATTTGTCATGAGACGTCTTGTGCTATTGTTGTGTATCTTTTCTCAAACCTGGAGAAACTTAGTCATTCATCAACCCTCCCCCCCAACTCAGAGCTCGTCTTTTTAACTTCTCTTTGGATGAGGTAGACGTGCAGATTTTTTTTCCTTTGGTTCTGATTTTTACCTTGCCAGCTTTTACAGCTATAAAAAAATACTTCAGAGAGCGATCGATAAAACGTGGCATATAACCTTTTGTACTGTGCATTATTTTGTTGGTAAGTACAAGAGGGACAAACGTTTCTAAAACAAAAAAAGGCCTGCTGAATGCTTTGTTGAATATGTAAGATGAGGACTTTGAGGCACTCACACGGACCTCAAGGGCTGAGTGAGTGTCCTTCATAGTGACTGCGTCAAGGAGTAAAGAGGACAAGCAATGTCACCGTCTGAAAGGTAACTGCAGCCTGAAGTCTACACCGATGTACGGAAATAAAAGTATAGTTAAGTATGTACAGAAATCAAGAGAAAAAGTTCAGAAATGTCAGCGGGGAAGGGAGTTTCTCCTCGCATTCAAAGTGCCCAATCACTGCTCTCCCCTCCCTACCTGACCGCCATGCCACAGAGAAAGAAAAAAAAAGATCGTCCAGAGATGCAAATGAAAGACGAGACAGAGAGCAACCGGAAACATGATACGGAGTTACCAACAGAGATCCACAGAGCAGGCAAATCAGTGAGATAATATGAGGGAAAGAGAGAGGCCTCATTTTCTCAACGGCCCATTTTATTTCACCTAAACCCGAGAATCTTTGCCACCCCCGGGGCCCACAGGACCTCAGATCAAACAGAGAGAGTCCTCGAAACACACGGCCCGATTGTTCTTTCCCCACCCTGCGAAAATCCCCCCACTTCCACTTTGAAATGAAAAGAATAAACATATTATTCTAAATGAAATACCCGGGACCCGTGTTTTTTTTCCACGGCTAATATCCTGTATGAGACGGCTGATGCAAAATAGGCAGGAGAGAGCCTGAGAACGAGGACGGAGCACAGAGGGAAGAGGAAAAATCCCCTTCTTTCTATTTTCCCTTAAGAGACTGATGAAGGCCTGGCGAGATGAGGGAGAGAGACAGACAGAGAGAAATGAGGGAAAGAGAGAGAGAGAGAGAGAGAGAGAGAGAGAGAGAGAGAGAGAGAGAGAGAGAGAGAGAGAGAGAGAGAGAGAGAGAGAGAGAGAGAGGGTAACGCAATCCTGACTGGCGCGGGACCAACAGCAACAAAAACATTTAGATAACCGCGCTCAATAATGAACGATTTCAATGAGGACAAAAATTACATTTCCTACAGATAACATGCCCCCTTCCCATAACAGAGCCAAAAGAGCCCCGAAACCACGTCATGCTCAACAGTGGTGCGCTGGAGTATTATGTTAGGGGAGGGTTGTAGTAACTATATTAGTATCCTTTTACCTCGCCAGAGACGGGACTTTACTGGTTGTAAGGAGATAGAGTTGGCAGATCTGAGAGAGGCAGATGCTGTATGACAACCTGACTGGCTTTCGCCGGAGAAGCAACAAATCACTCTCCGACCAAACGATTACCGATCTGCAACACACACACACACACTCACACACACCACGAGAGCCACTCAAAATAACACTCCACGTACACATACAACCGAGGATCGCTGCAGCGCACTTGATCCTCACAGGTGGTGCAGGTCAAGGCGAGAACACCATCCCCACCTTTCCCATCCGCTAAGCTAACTTCCTTTCATGCCAAAGTCTGTCAAGTTGTTGAGAAGGGGAAGAGGCAAGAAAGGAGGAGATATAGCGTGGAAAGGAGGCAGAGAAAGAGAGAGGGAGTCTTTGTCCTCCTCCGCTCAGCTCCAGCACGTTTCCTCCTCGGGTCTGGCGGGCATTAGCATATGAAAGGCGAGGGAAGGCGTGCAAAAGGTCAAAGAAAGAGGATCCTGTCCAATGAGAGACAACAAAAACAGGCCACACCGGCCTTTGTGGCGTTCATGTTCTCCGCTGCCCAAACCTCACGGCCCTCCCTCGACCCTGGATCATTTCCATACGCCAGATGCAATGGCAATGATGACGGTTGATCATAAATTACTCACAAAGTCGAGTCGGGTCATGTGGAAGTCACGGTGGCAATTTTAAAGCTGCGTCATCAAACCCGGTGCCCCCTCCTGCCGCTACCAGTCGAGCTCACACACACACGCACACACACACACAAGCACGCAGGCATTCACATAAAACACACCTGCTTTACAAGTCTGCAGTCCTCCCTACCCAGACGATATCCGACCAAATCCTCGGCAAACATCTCAATAAAGGAAAATGTAAGAACAGTGTAGTTTGATTTGATCCACGAAAGCCGCTCCCTTCCTTCCATGTAAATGCTACCTGAGCCACATCCATCCACTACATAATTGCACACTTCAGTGCTTTAGGGATGCAGTTTAGTATATACATGGAGGGCTTAGGGTGCCTGAAGTTTACCAGTCTCTACGGTTACTCTATTATCATACATATTGGCTCACATGACAGCTTCCATCTGCTGGCATCCGAACAAACAGCCGAAAAACACCAGCCTTGTGTTTCCGGGGTCCTCTCCAGCAAACACAGTCCTCTGCCGGCAACGGCGGGCCAGAGACAGAGGGACTGGAGGGGAGCGAGGGAGGGAGAGAGAGAAGAGGGGTAGAGCATTTCATCTCTCTTTCATCTCTGTCACCCAGTCAAGCGTTCAATGCCCCATTCAGCGCCTGCCCAGCATTATGCAAAATAATGCTAATCCCCTTTCCCGTGCTTTCACACTTGTATAAACCGCCGTTCCTGCCTCTGAAAAGCAATTATATCAGTTTACGTTCCTGTCAAAAAACAGGATTAGCATGCAAGTACTAGTAGCACCAACTAGGCCCAATCTCTATCCACCTTTGGCTAGCGGGAAGCACAGAAAATTAAATGTTTGTCCACCCTCCCCCTTAAAAAGAAAGTCCTGCTGCTTGGTTGGGGGTAGCTATAAAGATGTGTTGTAATTAGATATTTGGATGGAATGAAAAGACGGGGCTGGAAGTTTCAAAGCCAGCGCTCCTTGTCCCTGTTATTTAGGCCCCGGCGCCTCTTTGCCAGAATCTCAGCCTTGTACAATAATCAAAAACAAATTCAGCTATGTCGCTACACAAGGCCGCAACCGGTCTCACAGTCCCGAGTCCCGCTTTACAGACGGGCCGTGTGTCACACATGTGACGCTCGCAGACTGACACACAGCTGAACTGTTGTCGTCCCGTCCGACACATTGCTGCCACATGCGCACGGGCTTGCCAACGCACAGGCGCACATGCAAACGCACACGGGGGAGCAGACAAGGAAAGATGGCAGAGTATTTTTGAATATGCAAATGCTTGTACGAGCGGAACGTGTGTAAATAGGAGTCATTGTGTGCTGCTTTAATCTGGACAGTCGGGCCTCTCTTTCTGTCCCTCTCATGTTTTTTGGGGGTGGGGGTGGTGGGGTGGGATGTACACCCGTCCCGACTGACGACAGATCAGGGGACATTAGTCAGCACAATTAGCCAGGTCGTCATGGCGACTAATGAAATTTGGCAAAGTGGCCGGCCAGAGACTTAAATGAGCTAGCTGGTTATATGCTAGCACGGGGGGCTGGCTGGCTGGCTGGCTGCTGGCTGGTTGCCTTACACACACCCATTATTCTCTTTTCTGCCGTGGTGGTACAATGGAGTCACTTGTATCTCAGCCGATACCCACCGGCGGTACAAGCTCTCCGCCTGACAATTTGCATATGTTAATATAATTAAGTGCTAATTACACTAAAACTCGCATATTCACAAGCACCCTCCCCGGGAGCTACGGAGGGGCTTGATCTCGTTCCAAGTCTTTAACCCTCCTCCGCCTCTCGCTCAGTGTGTGTGATAGAGAGAAAGTGTGTGTTAGCGGTGGTGCCCCAGGGCTGACAAAGGAAGCCCCCCTCTCCAAGACATAATGCTGAGCTGCTGCGGACTTCTTAGCTTCTCCCCCTACAGGCCTTGCTGAGCCGGGAGACCCTGACACGACCACTGCAGACCGTCACCCCTGTCATTCTCTCTCTAACACACACACACACACACACACACACACACACTCACACACACACACACACACACTCCATAACCTGAGAGAATATCACACCTTGATCCATCTAAAATATTCAGCTGTTAGAAAAGCTCTTTGCATCAAAAACTACATGCTTTGAACAGTTGCATAATACATGTTGCATAAAACACTATCTACGAAAAAAAAAAGGCAGAAGTGTAAAAGAGAATCTGTGAAAGACAACTTGGCCCATCAAACTCACACACGACTGGTGCAAAAACACAGCTTTTGTGTGTGTGTCTTTGGCTGGGGGTTGTAACTACACGGCTCCAGCTTGGCAACCGAAGAATTATTATTATTTTTATTTTTTTACTGTGTTAATTCAGCCACCCATCATCCGTGCGAGGAGAATGCTGGAAATGCTCGATATTGAATCTCCTCAAAGCTTGGTGACCAGAATGATAGCGCTTATTTGAGCCGCAGATGAGAGACAAAAAAAAAAAATCTACATGATTCCCCCCAGTGAGTATGCGTGTATGGATGTGAGGAGTGTGTGTAGGCCTGCCGTTTTGATAATGGAGGACAGGCGGTTGTGCTTTTCACATCGTAATGGCCGTGAATCAGGGAGGAAGCCAAGCGGTCGTGCTACAATTAGAGCTCTTTTGTGCCTCTTCCTCTGTCTCTTTCTCCCTCTCTTTTCGCGTTTTTCGCTCGCTGACACTCTCCCCATCGAGGGTATGTTAAAACAGTCTACTCTGCTCTGCTGCAAAGGCTGAATGGGGAGGGGGGGGAAGAGCTGTGTATGGGTGGGTAGGTTGGCTGTGTGTGTGTGTGTGTGTGTGTGTGTGTGTTGGGGGGGGGTATTCACACTGTGCTGCTGCTGGACACGCACGCACACACGCACCAGATGGTACAGGAAGGAGGATTAAATAAACACACATGCACAGACACACACCTATCGGCAGACAGACGCCTCTGTGTGCACTGTCCCTTAATGAATGTCTATGGGGAGTCAAAGGGTCCAAGCTCATTTAGTTGACTCTCAATGAGATGCAGCATTATGACTATGGTAATACGCTCCTCCCTCTCCCCAATAATCATACACAGGTCATTGTGTCAGAGTGATTCATTTCTATCACACACACACACACACACACACATACATACGCCAGATGTTATTACGCAGGAGAGTAAATCTCTCCGATGGATGTCGATGTGCCTCCATGCAAAAGAGGCAAAAAAACGGAGGAGAAAAGAGAAGAGGAAAAAAAAATATATTGTTATAGCAGCCCGGCGTGTAGTAAGCTATACTGCTCGCTCGAGCATGACGGCTGGTAATGCAGGTTTGGATGTAGCTCTGTGTGTGTGTGTGTGTGTGTGTGTGTTTGAAGGGGAGGGGGGGGTATCCCCTTTCGCTAATACCTGCTACTCGGATTACCACAGCGTCTTAAGTATTCAACCGGACTCATATTTTCCCTTTCTGCCTTTTTAGCCAAATTGGCTGTCTTTACACTGTAAAGCGGCGATACAGCCCTCCTTACTAAGGGCCTATGGGGGGATCCGCGAGGAAGAACATTAAAATGCAGCGATAGCCTTGTTGCAAAGCTCCTCTCTATTTCTTTCTCTCTCGCTCTCTCTTTCTGCAGCGAAGGCTTCTAAATCATCCAGCCTCCTCTATTAGACGGGAGACTTATTGAGGTAGAAACCATAAAAAATGAAGAAGGGAAATTTAATCCCTGAAATATTGATTTGCACATTAATATCAGATAGGCAGAGGGCAATCTAGCCGGGTGGAAATGACACATTGTCGACCCCTAGGAGAGGCCCGAGCCAATCTTCTAGCTGCATGTGTCTTGGGCCCAGGAGTTATAGGACAGACTCAGCCCCTGTCTCCCTCTCCCCTCTCCCATCCTCTCCTCCTCCCAGTACCCCTCTCATCCCTCTCGCCCACCCACCCACCCCCCTCCCTCCCTCCCTCCGCACCCTTAATGAAGGCTGCAATGTTGAAAATGCATTAGCTTTTAATAATCAAGAAGCATTTTTTCGAGCCAACAGCTATTGTCCTCCCAGGGCTGTCTGCCCATCTCTCACACTATATGTTTTTTTTTTTTTTTAAATTTTTTTTTATCCCTCCCCTCCACTGCTACGGGTAAAAAAAATAAAAAAAGAACGTTACAAGCTGCTTAACTAACATGCAGAGATATACACACCACGACATCCCGCGCAGAAAAACAAAAACAAGGGGGCCAGAGCTTCTGCAAACACAAACCTCAAAAAAAAAGAAGAAGAAAAAAAATCCCCTCATTTGCAAGATGAGAAAAATAACACAGGGATGGTGTTATTATAGAGTGAGACAATGGCATCATTAACTGATGAAATTCACTGCAATTAGACAGGATCATCTCCTGTCATAATTCCACTTTTTACATTTTTTTTTTTAATATTATCATTAGGCCTTGGCTGTTTTTGTGTAATGAAATGTAGGATTTGTTTTCCACGCAGACGCAATTAAAATCGTCTGAGAGGTGATCCATCCTGTCTGAAAAGCACCCGTGTCTGTGGTTTATCAATCTTTAAAAAATTGATTTGATGTGAGTTACATTTCATCGACAGAAACCGTTTCATGAAATTTGGCTTTTTAAAATTGAACCAAGTGCCCACGTCCTCACATCTCGTAATAATAATTAAAATTAACAATTGTTGTAATAATAATAATAATAATAATAATGATAATAATACAATCGATTCATTCTCGTTTATAAAGCGGTGGCAACGCTCCGAGGTTCCAGTAGGGAAAGGCACGCGTTTTTGGTTGAAAAACTGTTTTTTTTTTTTTTTACGTGCTGTGTGTCATAATGCAACAATCCAAAACACATTTTAAAAAGTCTAACACATTTTGGAAAAAAGATGCTTTTAAACGCCCGAATATTCAGGGTAACAGAGTCGCTCTGGGATCCGTCTTGGAAAAGGCAGAAAAGCCGTGCAGAAACAGAGACAGTCCTGTAAAATAAAAAAAAAAAGGTCGCCTACCCTACACACCGCTGGAGCGTGTACAGTCTCTGCACACGCACACACACATACATACATACACACACACACACACACACACACACACACTCTCTCTCTCTCTCTCTCTCTCACACACACACACACACACACACACACACACACACACACACTACACTGTTACATACCCGGGTTGGAGACTGACTGGCCCCTTGGCCCTGATGTTTTGCTTTTTTTTTTCCCCACTCTCCTCCCGTGCGATCGATGTCCCCCCTGTCACTGTCGCGTCCCAATCCGAGCCAAGTCTATCTGCCTACCTCGAGAAAAAAAAAAAAGAAAAAAAAGAAAGAGAGAGAAGCAGGGCGCTAAAAAAAAATACCTGAGAACTGCCACCTCTGCGCTCTGTCTCCACGCAAAAATTAATACACGACAACACAAACCGACAACTTAAAGAAGATGTCGCGACCCGCAATCTCTGGGAATTATGATATATGAGGAAATTATGAACCCACGGGCGCGGATGAGGATCCGAGGGGTGGAAATGGAACTTATAGACTAATGGATGGAAGGCGGATTATTAAAAAAAATCAAAAACAAAAAAAAACGCAGTGATAACGGTGGCACACAATAGAGCAGCAGTGTGGATACATTCGAAAGAATAAAACAAAAACAAACAAAAAAAAGGGAGCCAGGAGTTGGCTGGCTCTGAAGGGACCCGCCGTGCTATCAGCAGCCCCGACGATCGCTCTCCCTTCCTGGGCGACGCAGCCACCCACGCCTCGTTGGAGTGAGACTACTTTGGAAGCGCAGCAGGTACAGCTGTGCGGATCGCGATCGGCAAATCGCGTTGGCTTTTCTGCGCCGATCGCTGATAATAACCGCGTACTACTCCCGCTTTTTGCGAAAGATACACACTTATGCACACGGAGGGGTTGGAGGTGGTGGTGGTGGTGGTGGGGAATCGTGTCGGGAGCCTGATCGAGTCACTTCGGCCGTGCCTGGAAGGTGCACGAAACCCGACGTGCTCAAAACTGGCTCCGAGCGGCGCCGTGCATCCGAGTGACCGCTTCGAGTGAGATATGTGGAGGTTTTGGGGAAGTGAAATGGGGAGTCGGGGAGTGTGTGTATGTGTATGTGTGTGGGATGTGAAACCCTCGACTAGAAACGAGCTCAAAGCGGACATGTCCGTCCGAGAGAGGAGATCGGACTCCTGGAAAAAGCAACACCAGTATCCGCACTGCAAAGCCACCAAAAGCGGAGACACGGCTCAGCTCGCCCCTCGTTCTGTCTAACGTGGAGGGGGGGGGGGGGGGGGGGGGGGTAGTTCGGTGTTTTATCAGCACAGCACACAGTCTCGGCAAACAGATCGTCTTAAAAACTTTGCGAAAAGGCAGGTCCGGACGCGGTGTCCTGCTGTAAGAGCACGGACACATGCGTAAAGAACGCGTCCGAGCCTGTCAACTCGCTCCGTTTTGTATTTGAAGCCAAAGCGCCGGAGTTGCACTCAACATCACGATATCCGCCTTTATTCTGGACTAAAAAACACCCAGCACCTGTTATCCAAACAGCCCCGATGTCAAAGATCCACCAGTGAGATAGATAATCGATACCCGACCCCCTAAATTTAACACACACCCCAAACTACTCAATAAAAGTTAAAGGGAGAGGTGGAAAGGAAGAAAGAAAAAAAAACTTACTTTCTTCCCCCTCCAAAGCCGTCACCTCCGCTTCTCTCTGGCTCTTGGGTTTTAGAAAACAGTCACATCCAGCGGCTCGGGTAAGTGGACAATCAAAACGTGGAAAAAAAGCAGGGAAAATTACAATAATCCTCCAACTTTATATTGGGAAAAGGGGGTAAAACCACAAATGTCAAGCGTTTAGAGAGCTATCCCTTATTTTGGTTCCGGTGGCGGTGAAACGACGTGTCGACGGGCTGCCTCGCAGTTTCTCTTGTGGACGGGGGTCGGGAAACGGAGGAAAGGAAATGAAAATCCGATATGTCTTTATTCTGCTAATTATTATCGTTTTAGCCCTGTTTAAAAAAATGGCTGATTAAGTTGAGTGCGCATGTCTTTGTGTGTCTATTTCCCGATATGCACTCTGGGAATGGGTAGAGAGACACAGAGAGAGAGAGGGCGAATGTGAGTGAGAGAGAGAGAGAGAGAGGAGAGAGAGAGAGAGAGAGAGAGAGAGAGAGAGAGAGAGAGAGAGAGAGAGAGAGAGGGAGAGAGAGAGAGAGAGGGAGGGAGCAAACGAGAGACGGAGAGGGAGGGAGAGAGAGGAGAGAAGTGTAATTAGTGAGTTGATCAACAGTCTCCACATTGCAAATGACGCGCACACGGAGCCCTGGCGGCCGCAGAGGTCTATGCGCGCAGGAAGAGGAGAGAGAGAGAGAAAAAAATCCTTTTGTACGGTTGTTCTCCAAGGGCCAAATCACATGTAGAACAATGGGACGACCGCTTCCTGCACAACCAAACAGGCTGGACACAGAAAGACTTAAAAGTGCTTAGAAGTCATATTCATCTGTAAAATACAAAACAAAACAAGAAAAAACAAGTTTCCGCAGATGAATGTTTCCGTTGCCGAAGCGCAGAAATCCCCCAAACACGGTGCAGCCCCCTTTTCTTTATTTTAAACCGAGCACACACAAGATTTATTTTTCATTCTGATTATTTGCGTAATAAACCAGCTGGGTTTGATTGATCACCACACCACAGGTGACTTTTTATTCTCTCTCTCTCAGATGCGCGGAATGAAGCGCGTTTGCAGGATTCAGAGTGTAAAAATAAATAAATAAAAAAAAATACTGGAATTCTGTGAGGCTTTTGGGGAAAACGAGCTGAAGTTTTGTCAAAAACACTTTTTAATCACTGGTGTGCATAAAAACAGAAACACACCTGACACACACACACACGCAGAGAGAGAGGGGGGGAATCAAAAAGCAACCACGTCTTGCGCCGCGCATCGAAAACGGGCCTGCACACTGTGTACAATCTTATTTTATAGGCGACATCGTTTATGTACCAATGCACACAAACTCGTGCGTAATTTACGCAACATATGGATGCACGCTCTCTGCTTCTTTTACTCTCTAATAATATAGTCGTGTGTGTGTTTTTTCCTTCTCTTCCCTCACTTGGAAAGGAGAGACTGCATCTGATCTGCTGCGAATCTAAACATTCAGGCTTTAAAAAAAAAATAATAAAAAAATCAAAAGCCACGAGGCATCACAGTAATCCACCACATGTTGGAAAGTCATCACTGCCCTTTCGGGACCGCTGAGGCCCCGTGTGGGTTCAAATAGAGCCAAACTGCAAAAAAAAAAGAAAAAAAAATCCAATACAGGGTCACACACAAAAATCCCCCTCTTTATTCAAAGCTCCATTCACTGGCGTTTATATTTAGTGTCCTAACAAAGTGCATCGGTCTACTGGCCCTATATCCTTTCAATGCAAACCGTTTACTGTGTGTTTTCCCCCCCCCGGTTTCTTTAATAGTGGCTTTTGGGCAAGAGGAAGACTTTACACACCCTCAATCGGGGAGAAAATCAAGAGATCTTGTTCGCCTTCATGGAAAAAATCGAAGCTGGGGGTGAATTGAACTGCATGAGCCGGGGCTTGGGATGTGATGATAAGGCTGCTGCTGGCAAGTGAACTACTAGGTCTACTTTGCAGCCACATTGACTGGACTGCACCCATACCAACTGGATCCTTAAGAAGCCAAGAGATCCGAGCCCGACCCGACCCGAGGCTGTTTATTCTGGGTTTAGAGAGGTCTCTGACAAAGGGGGTGGGTGGGTCGAGGTGAGGAACAGAGGCGTCACTTTTTTCACCCGGATCCAAGGCTCCTGCTGCTGCTGCTGCTGCTGCCGCTGCTGCTGCCGCTACTGCTGCTGCAGCTGCCTGCCTGTCCTCCAGGGGGGTTTTTCGAGTCTGTCAGCCTTGGGAGGCGTCGCTCACAGACGGCTTGGAGAACCGAGTCGACCCGCTGCTGCAGCGGACGCGCAAAATAATAAAAAAAAAAAGTCCAGCGGGGACCGTGCGTCGAGCTCCCCAAAGCTGCGTGGAGAGGACCTATTTCTCATTTGCGACTTTATGCACCCAAGCGGAGGACTTTTGTAGACATAAACCTTGATTTTTCCTTTTTTTTCTCTCTCTCGCTCTCTCTCTCTCCTCCGATCATCTCCTTTTCTGTGAAAGGATGTACTTGTTATCCACTTTCGGGTGATTAAAATGTGCGCGCGCTGCTGGCATTTTTTTTTCCGGCGGAGTCGCGTTTGTTATTTTTATTTGTCTTCGAAGAGAAAAAGAGAAAGCACAAAGCGGATTTAGGGAACTGATATAGGCTGCCGCTTATCTTAACCTCCTGCGTTTTCGCAAATCCCCCCGGTCTCCACCCTCCCTCTCTCCCCTGCAGACGATGCTCTTTCTCCGGAGGACCAGCTCCACAATAGACGGCGTTAACTAATATTTCGCCCCCTCCCATTTCCATATCAGCAGCATCCTCAATTAATTATAGATTTTTATCTGTAAACTCCGTTCTGGTGTCTGTCTCTCTCTCTCTCTCTCTCTCTCTCTCTGTGTGTGTGTGTGTGTATGTTTGTGTGTGTGCCTGCTTGCTTGCTTGCTTGTGTGTGTGTGCGCGCGACTGTGCCAGTATTTGCGTGCTGTAAAACAAATAAATGACCAAGACAATTTCTGCGTGGCGTCACCAGAACTCATGAGACCAGGTGGACTGGAATTAAGCTCCCTTTCATTAAAGCGTAATCATCAAATATTTAAAGGAGAAAAAAAGGCGGCTGTTTTATTTTCCAACGCGTCCGCTGACGTGTGAAAGGCAGTATCGAACACTCGGTGATCTTGTGCCACTTGAGCAGATCAATAACTCGGGAGTCGTCCGGAGGTATTACCATAAAGGCTTGACACAGAGGGAGACGTCTGGATGGGACCATAGTGGCTCCATCGATATATTCTCTGAAGTCAAACTGAAAACATGGATCCGTGTATTCTGTTTTGTTTTGTTTTTTTCTTAAGAAAAAAAAAAGATACATTTTAAAATGACTGTCAACTCCTCTACTAGCAGGTAGATTCACACTGGTCAGTGTTTTCTGGATGTGCAACACAGACTTCCACCTTGTTTGTCCTGTGCGTCGGCGCCCTCATGGGGTTGCATGGCTGACCCCTCTGCCTCACCAGGACACAAACACACACACACACACACACACAGGGACACACACACGCACACGCACACAAACACACGCAAAAGAAACACGCAAAAAAGCCCCACAGCTCTGACCCGCAACCTGCCACAGTGACCCACTGGCCAACTCTCGTCCGGCAAACACACGCACAAACAAACAAACAAACAAGCTCCATCAAGGCCCCGCAAAAGCGACAATAAGAAGTTAAGTGCAAACTCTTTGAACGCACCACACCAGCGGGAGATGCTGCCACTCACTGCACAACAATTCAAAATTTAACACAAAATCTTCCCGTCGAAATACGAGCGATAATTGTGGATAAAAGTGTGTTTTACACCAAAACTGAACAGCAACCTGCCACACAGAAATCCTCCAAATGTGAAAGTCACTCTGTGAGTTGTCACCTGCGTTGAAATCAAGGTGCGGAGCCGCAAAAGTCGGTTAATTGCGAATAAAACAGGCAGAATTATTTCTGTGATTTCGGCGAATTAAAAGTCGAAGAAAAACACTCCCACTACCCTTCTTCAACTTGTCTGCAGGCAAAACGCTCCACAGAGAAGTGGGCTAAAAAAAAAAAAAAAAATTAAAACGAGGAAAACGCAGCAAAACACACTGAAACAAAATCAAGTTTTTAGCCCAGACATGCTCAACATAAAGCCCCTTGACGTTTTTCACTCAGCCTCCCTAAAGCCATCCAACATCGCTCCATAAATATGCAATCGTTAAAGGAAAAAAAGAAAAAAGAAAAACTTCAAATCTACCTCCTCTTACCTCCTTAAAATCCCCCAAAAAGCATAAAGTATAATAAGCCATTGAAAGAGAAGAGAAATAAAAATGTAGACTCTCGGTACCTTTGGTATAAAACATTCCGTTTTTCTTCCTTTCTGTCTTTCTCTTGCTCAGTAGCGATCCGATAATAGCATATGGAAAGTGTTTTCAAAATGCCCAGATTTGGCACATTGTCATTGAAAAGAGAGGAGCGCAGTGATGCGGTGCTACAACAGGGGAAATGAGTTGCGGATTGGACGCAGCCCGCCTCGGTGCGGACTTATCCCACTTTAATTTAATATTCCGCAATCACACACACTAGTGATGGCATATAATTCAAGGAGAAATTCAGAGGGAAGGAAATGCTTTTGTGTGTGTGCGTATGTGTGTGTGTGCGTGTTTTTTTTTTTTTACACCACTTTATTTGATTAAGGAGAGAGGCAGCACAATATTGTGTCTTTTTCACCCTGTTTCCCCTCTTCTTCTCTGCCTTCCCCCCATCCCGAGTCATTTTTTTATTATTTTTTTTATCATATACACGAAGCAAAAAGATATTTATTTGTTTGCATTTAGATCGTTTATTTAAAAAAAACAAAACAACAACTCCCCGACTTCTTCGCGCGTCGGTGTCACACTGGAATCATCCCTAACATAAAATCGAGACCCATAAACGCTTGTTTGTAAAACACTGAACCCAAAATCGATGTATCGGGACATTTCAATCGATTATATAAACGAAAATCCATACTCAACATGAGACCGGTATCAGCCCACTCTTCCGCTCCCTTTTAAAGAGAGAGAGACAGAGGCAGCGAGAGAGAGGGGGGGGGGAGAGAGAGAGAGGGAGAAGAGGGGGGAAGCAGAGAAGAGAGAAAAGAAACAAAGACTGTCAATGCAGCCCTTTGCCTCAGTCACTTAGATCAGGGCTTCTCCAACATTTTCATGTCAAGGACCCCCAAATGGACACACCTTGTGCCAAGGGTCCCCATTTAATTGGATTTCGTCCCTGGGACTCCCAATATGGGTTTCTCTCTCTTCTTTTTTTTTTTTTTTTTTTTTAGTGGTTGTCCTTATTGATTTAGAATCGCATTGTAAAACCCTGCTGTAAGTGTGGCACTAATGGCGACACAAGTGAATCCTTTTCGTTCAGACACGTGTTCTCTGATTGGCATAATTTCAGGTTAATGAAATCACGGCGCAATTAAACAATTCTTCTCATCACCAGAAGGAGGAGGAGGGGGGGGGGACCCCTGCGTGGCCTTCGCGGACCTTTGAGGATCCTGGAGCCCCACTTTTCGAGAACCACTGACTTAGATGTCAAAGTGCTTCCAGATGCGCAGTGATAGTGCAACTCCTGATGACAACAATTAGACAGGGAGAGAAAAAAAAGAAAAGAAAAAAAATGCCCCTAATCAAACTGGGCCACGCGGGATTAAGTTGCATTTCAAGGGTCAAGGGGAACCGCTTCAGCACCCCGTCCCCCCTCTCTCCCCCCTCCCTCTCTCCACAGCCTACACCCCCTTGTCTCCACCGCTGAGGATCACATTTCAGCAAACACACAACCTTCCCAAGCAACAATCAAGCACTTCAGCCACTATAATCAGGTATGCAAATTTTCCAAGGGGGAAGAGACTCGGACATGATAGCCGGTGCGCGCTGTCAGATGAGCTATTGCATAAACTGGGCATTAATATGCAACATGATATGGGGGGGAAGCAGTTGAAGGGGGGGTTGGGGGGTAAAATAAGAAGGTGCCAATCATGTAAAATTTACATGGGACCACAGCTGCTAGGGCTCTCGAGCAGGAGGAAGAGGTGGGGTGGAAATTGAGGGTGAGTGAGTGAGTGTGTGTGTGTGTTTGGTGTGGGGGGGATTTAAGATTAGGAGACAGGGGAAGGAGGACGGGGGTGGAGGTGCGGGGTGGTGGTGGGGTCCGTGCAGCCGCTGGTGCCACTCTGTTTATTTGATAAGAGCAATCGATGGCCCCTGACTGTAAAGTCTTTACCCAGATGCAGGCGGGGCAGGGGGGGCCGCCGTGATATTGCTCCCGAGGAAGAACAAGTGTTGTGGCAAGCAGGGGAGGAGGAGGAGTGGAGGAAGGAGAGACACGAGGAGGAGAAGAAGGAGGAGAAGGGTGACTTGGCAGACGACGTCGCCCGCATTTTCGGTCGCTGGCGAGAGGAAATCAACACACACACTCAGAAACACACACACACACCCTCCCCGCTCCCCATGTGTGCATCTCTCCCTCTCTCCCTCTCTCTCACACACACACACACACACACACCACTGCTGTTTCCATTCAGTCTCACCTCGCCCTCCTGCCCTCCTCCCACTTGGCCCTTTGGTCCTCCGATCTTTTTCATTGTTGATCCCTCTTTAATAGACACGCGTCCAGTGAGTGTCCTCCATACACTGACGGAGGAATAAAAGGGACCCCCCCCCCCCCCCAAAAAAAAAAAAAAAAAAATCGGCCTCCTCGTCATGGCCCCCCAACAAAACAAAAAAAAAACACACCGAGCCGCCCCGAGCTCCGTTCAGCGCCAAATTCTATTGATTATCACTCAGATCCGCACACACACTTATAGACCTGTAAAGCCGCCGCGGATGGGAACAATGGCACCTGTGTGCTGCGCGCACGAGAAAAAGGGAAATTAATCGACAGCTGATCGAAATAACAATGACTCCCGGTCAGTCATTTGCCGACAATTTGCATATTTACTGCAGTGATAAATAAATGAAAATGAATCAAATATGCTACCTTGGTAAAATACTCCATCACACCTTTTAGAGCATGTTGTGGGGAAAAAAATGCCAAATTGTGACGAATAAATAATAATAATGGCGATAATAACGCCTTGTTTTACGCGCTGCCTTAAATAAATTATGGCAATAAAATATAAGTCAAATTAAAGCAATAAAAAATGTAATTTGAAATCTAACAGAGGGCCTGCTATTTAATGGCCTCGTGAAAGCGAGGCTGCTCCACTGTATGTTGTCACATGTCTTATTAAAGCGCTTCCTTCATGACAACCCAGGAAGCTTGAACATGTCAATTTAGTGGTCCGAGAGGTCCTCTCCAGGAGCCCCCACTCTCCCTCTCTCTCTCTCTCTTGGGGGCTGTCACCCCTCCACCTCCCCACTCCACCATCCATCCATCCATCCGTGCCCCCTCACCACCACCACCACCTCTCACTCCTTTTCCCTCTGACACTCAGTGGGCCATCCCAACACGGCGAATAACCCGGTCAGTAGCGAGAAGTCAGTTCTATGGCAACAGATTGACATCTCGACATCCAGAGGAAAAAAATAAATAAACGTCAGGAGCGCCTCATACAGCAGCCCGGGCTGTGCTTGTTACTCACAAAAAGTAATGTATCCCACTACTTAAGAGTAATATTACTGTGGCCCACTACTTTTTGACAGGAGGCCCATATTTGTGACGCTGCTTCTGCTGAATTAAGTTCCTGTAGATGCGCGTTTCTCTGGGGAAATAAAACGAAAGAAGATATCTTATTCTTAATCTTATTTTGATTCCTATTTATAATAAATATTCAACTATAAATGACATGATTTTCAAAATGATCAAATCAAATGTTTTAATAAAATAACTGACATAATGTTTTAATTGTCAATGTAATTTGGATAAAAAAAACAGGGCAGATATTCCCTTCGCCACTCGCTGTTTGTGTCGCAGCACGTCACAAAGCAAAGAGTGACCACCCAACAGTGTTGTCAGCTGTGAGCTTGTACAGTCAGTCGAGTCAGTCAGTCAGTCAGTCTCCTGCCTGGACGCCATCATCTATCAAGCCAGCCAAGTCAACCGGAGGCGCAATGACCAATGCGTAAATGCGCACGGATTAGCGGATGCGGTTCAGACAAATTGGCAACGCTTGGAGCGAAAGAGAGAATAAAAGAAAGAGAGAGGATGGAGGGGGAGAGAGAGGCGTCGTTTTTTTTCTTTTCTTTTTTTTTTGAGGTGTGCAGTGACCCTGAAAGATGCTTGTTGGCTTCTTCACTGCATTAGAGGAGTCCTTATGAGGGCTCTTCAGCCTCCCTCCCCAGTGTGTCCGTCATTAAACCAGATGACCGGGGTTCAAGCAGCCATTTCTGCAGACGACTACCCTGCCGAAGTGTCATTGAGCAAAACACAGAGTCCCTTTCCAGCTTCAGATGCCTGTTCTCTGGGTGAGTCTGACCTCTGACCTCACCGTGTTGGGGGCAGAAGACAGAAGATTTTCCCTATGGAGATCAACATGGCTCAACAATATCATTTTTTGATAGAGGAAAAAAACAGCAGCAGCCAGTAACTATTTTTAAAGCTTAGCAAAGGAAAACTTTTTTTTTCTGTTAATAAAAATGAAATTATCTAATCTCTAATTTCCATCCTTAATGGCGTGTTAAGTTTTGTAAAAATAAAAAAATTAAAAAAAACAGTAGAAAATGAAATGATTAAAAATCAAACAGCATAGTGAATATGAGGAAATTTTGAGAGTTTTTCACCTCCTCATCACACATACGCACACGCAAATTTAACACAGTCTAGATGGACAGATAGATTGATTGAGAGCGGTTGCTCTGTATCATAATGCAAAGTCAATATTGTTTTTAACGGAATAAAACCCCATAACTTGAACTAATTCATAATCAAACAAGCAAGGAAACTGTGGATAAGAGTGAAGTGGCGCAAACAAGCCGTCGACACACAAACGCGCACACACACACGCATGCACTCAAAGACACACACAAACACAGACTCTGTTATGTTTTCAATTTGGGTTGAAATGTAGACATTTTCCCTTGGTTGCATAACTGCCATCCGTATCGCCCCTCCCTTCAATTAAATGCTATTTCTCCCAAACAAAATGTCAGAATCATTCCACACAGGGTAGTTCAACAGTGATTTGTTCTGAAAGCTATGTGTCTTTCTCTGAGATGGTGTGTGCACTCGTGTGTGTGTGCGTGTGTGTGAGAGAGAGAGTGTGTGTGTGTGTGTGTGTCTATGTCTGTTTGTGTGTCCTGACCTCAATTCTAACTGGGTTCACAAAGGGACGGGGGAAAAAAAGGTGCCTAAAAATACATTTAATTCACAATCAGCCCAACTGAGCTGAGAATGACAAATCCTTTTAGAACGCCCCACAGTGAGATGCAAGATTAGGAAACATAAACACACACACACACACACACACACACACACACACACACACACACACACACACACACACACACACACACACACACACACACACACACACACACACACACACACAGATATAGATATACATGCATGCACCAAGTTGTGCAAACTACACACAACATGCAAGGACACTCAACAGAGGGAGGTAAAACACAATAAGCTGTGGAAAATTCCAAAAGGAATTCTACCTGAACATAATGTGCTTTTAAATAAAAAAACAAACAAAAACAACATACTTTAAAAAGATGACCGGCCTGAAGACTTTTTTTTTTACTTAATTGTTAAATACTGGAGGAATAATTTAAAGGACGCTCCATCCAGTTTGTTCCGATGAATATGTCATTTTTGTTCTCCTCCAAAGGTCATAATAATTCAACATTTTAGAGGCTTAAATGAATAATACAGGTCCATTTTTAAGCATGTGTTATTATCTTTGTATGGCTGCCCTCAATGGAAAAATGGAATTAAATCAAACTACCAGAAAATCTTATTCGGCAAAGAAAAAATATAAAGTGTAAAAAATGTTATTTCATTCAGCATGACTTATAACCGACACTGCTGCGCCATAGCCGTCCATTTTTCCGTATGAACACCGGCGGACACCACTGGCTCAGAGAGAGTCCAAGATGGCCGCGCACCTGTCATGGAGGTGGATCGTCCTGATTACGTATGGAGATCACCTCGAGGCCTCGGTAAGCCACGCAGAGCATGCACACCTCGAGTTGCTGGTTCAACGGCAGTCAAAAGCCTGTCGTTTCTTAAAAACCGCTGACTGCCCTTTAGAAAGAAAGGATAAACCCTGGTGGTGTCTTCTCTCTCTCTCTCACTTCCTTTCTATTTCCCTCCATTGCCCTCTCTCTGTCTCTCTCTCTCTCTCTCTCTCGCCCCCTCTCTCACATCAGAAGCGCTGAAATGCACCCCAGGGCCAAATCGCACAGAACAACCCCTCTGAGCCAGAGAAAAAAGCTGGAATCCGTTTGCCCTGATATTTCACCAGCACCAGCCAGGAGCGAGGGGAGAGGGAAAGACAGAGGGAGAGAGAGAGAGAGGGAGAGAGAGAGAGAGAGGGGAAAGAGACTGGGGCAGAGGAAAAAAGGGATAGATGGGAAAACGGCAGACCAGGGCTGTATTTATTGGGGGTGTGAGTGCCGCGCTGTAGGCTGTGGGATGGTCGGGGGAGAGTGCAAGGTGTTGCTGTTAGGTGTGGTTGGGTTTTTACAGAGAGGGACGAGCATGCATAGATAGGATGGTGAGAGGGGAAAAAAAGAGGGAGAGATGGAAGGATTGGTCATGCGCAAGGTAAGAGAGAGGCTTTGTTTGATTGTATGTGGGAGGGGGGTGAGGGGGATGAGAGGGAGGGGGCTGAAGCTGTCGTCTGTGGGGTTATTATTATTGCAGGCAATCTTTGTGTGTGTGTGTATGTATGTGTGTGTTTGTGTCTAAGAGAGAGGAGGAGAGATGAGGAGATATGAGATTCAGCTGCGGGGTCATTATTTTTTTTTTTTCTGACGCATGTCACGAGGCTAAAGGAAAAAGGGTTTGGAGTCACACTTTGATGACATCACTCATCACGCACGCTCATCTGCATACTTAACAAGACATGTGACCGCAGGTATCGGCTGAGGCATTGACGAGCGTGTTTTTTTTGGGGGGGGGGGCACCTAACGATGTATTGATTCGAGTGCGAGAGGCTGCACTCAAAAGTACAGTAAATGCAACATCTGGTGCAAACACACGCAAAAACACAGGCGAGGCCCCGCTGATTAACATCTCGGCCCGCTATCTCAATAATAACTGTGAGAAGAACAGACCACCTTCACGGCGCAGAGGGAAGTGATAAGGAGAAGGGGAAAAAAAAATAAGGGCAGAAAATATAAAAGGATATAGGGTTTAAATGAAAGAGAGATTAGAGGAGCAGAGTGGGAGAGAGCAGCGTTTTTTGCCATTTCACCCAGTTTAATAGGAGGACAGTTAATGGGCCTTTTTTATCAGGCGCAGGCATCAATCAAGAGGTGTCAGGCGGCCGCTGGATCTGGGCTGTGGTCCTCTTCACAGATGACTGATTAGCAAGCCAAAATCACCAGATCCATCTTCCGACGGTCACTTTTATTACAGTCATTTTTAAAGTGACAGCAACCTGCCTTGTCTCACAACACTGGCCACCGCATATATATTCTCATCTTCTCCCCCCTCTTTCTTTTTCCCCTCTCTGCATCTGTCTTCCTCTCTCGCTCTGTCGCTGGGTATTTGGTCAGTCACTCTTCTGTTGTTTCTTCACCCCCCCCACCCCTCTCCTTCTTTTAACTACTTTTATCTGAGTTTCTTTCTGTCTCTCCTATGTCCACCACCACCACCATCACCACCACCACCATCGTCACCCACCGCCCCGTTGGTGCTACACGTACTCTCTCTCTCTCACTCTGCTGGGCAGGTGGAGGGGAAGCAGGGTCAGAGAGGTGTGGAGAGAGACAGGGGAGAGAGGGGGAGAAAATAAGACCCCCTCCTCTTCCATTGTCTGAAGGGTGTGTTCTGAATCCCTATATCGTTGGCTCTCCAGAGATGGCGAGAAATTCGTTTTGCACAGTTTCCCCCCGCTGTCTTACATTGGAGGAGGAATTTCTCCATTCCCAAGCACAAGATGAATGTAAATGAAACAGTTGCGGCTCCGAGTGTGTTGGTCACAGCTGCGTTTACTGCGGCTGCACTCAGCAGACGGCATTTAAAAAAAAAAACAGAAAGGGTGACATTAAAGTTGGAGGCCGGGGAGTGTTAAAAATGTGTATTTGGGGGCCAGAATGTAATAATATGTTGCTGGGAAGGGGTGTCAGGAGACTGCATTGGGGTAGAAATTTGTTTTGGAGCTTGTCAGTCAGATTTCTCATCATTTCCTGCCTCCGTTTACTTACAGGCTGCGTTCAAAATAAATCACTGCATCAAATAATCATCGTGCAATCATTCAAAATGGCAGCTGAGCTATGTTTACCCAGCGGTTCGCACACACACATGTGTGTGTGTGAGTGAGTGTGTACGAGGCCAGGCTCTAAAGAGCACTCCTGTGTCTTGGCAGGAGATATGCTAATCGCAACTGACATCAATCTGAAAAACATCAGCCGAAGTAACATGTGTCTAAGATTACATTTACAACCTTCTGAGAAGAGAGGGACAGCGCGCGCACACACACACACACACACACACACACCCAGACAAACACACACAGTGAAGGAAAAGTGGGTCAGGTAAAACAAGCAAACGTATTTCAGAGACAGCCTGCCATTTGCGATGTCCTCAAAAAACAACTGATTGAACCGCTTGTCGAAACATTAAGGCTCAAATTTGAAAGCTTTGGAGTCGTCTTAAACACAAGGAGGATTATTCTATTAAACAAATGTGTCCTTTGTTTTTCCACTGCCCCGCTTAAATACTGAATGCTTTTAATAAAGAGACACACAAAAAAGCTATTACACAGACATTTAAACTTAAGGTTATGAGTTCCTTCCTTTGTTTTTTAAGAAGGGGTGGAGGGAATGCGTCATTTTTTTTAAAACCGATTTTTTTTTTCTCGTTGGGCTGTGATATGCATTAGAAAGACAACCTGGGTCACATTTTACAGTGAAGCACCTGAACATCACAGCGACTCAAGCGGGTGTAAAATATGTGTCCTGCTAAAACCCATTTGGATAGGAGCCTTAGATGTGTGCGTGTGCGTGTGTGTGTGTGTGTGTGTGTGTGTGTGTGTGTGTGTGTGTGTGTGTGTGTGTGTTGAAGGGCAGATAGGCAGAGAGACACACAGGAAATCATAGTAATGGTGCTAGCAGCTGTGGGTTCATAAGTGAACACATACGACTGTGGATATACTGGATCGGTCTTCCCCTAAGCTTCAGATCAGATGTGTGTGTGTGTGTGTGTGTATGTGTGTGTGTGTGTGTGTGTGTGTGTGTGTGTGTGTGTATGTGTGTGTGTGTCTGTGTGGAAAAGAGGCTTTCATGTCTCTGCGTTATGAAGTCTACATTTCAACTCTAAACTCTTACATACGCACATAAACACTCAAGAGTCATTTGTCTCAACTGGAAAGCATCAGAATTGAGACGACAAACTTTTCCTATCATTAGTGTCTTCCCTCTTTCTTCCCCTCTCTCTCTCTCTCGCACAAACACACACACACACACTTTGAGCCTGTCTGGAGGGCAGCGGGGCACTCAGGGGTCTGACAGCGAATTCGTCCCGAACATCCGCCAATGAGAGATCGCTGCAGTATTTTACGCTAGAAACGTTTGATGACAAGCAGTAACTAGCGTGAAATTCTCCCTAGATTAAATGTCCTAGGAGTTGTATTCCCATCCGGCGAATATACACACACACACACACATCTGTGAGCTTGTAAGACTCCACACGAACACACACACACACACACACACACGCACACAAGCTGTAAAGCTCAGTCAGGGTATACCTCTCGGCAGGGGGGGAAGGCACAGGAAACAAATATAAATCCTGAGAGGCGCACACACACGCATACGGATATACAGTACACTCATGCACAGACAAAAGTTGCATGCACACACACTGACAGGAGCAGACATATATACTGTATGTATACTGCATAAATACATAGAGAAACACTAACTTACTCACGGGCGTTCAGACTGGAGACACACCGGGGGGCAAATCATAGCAGGAGACTTGTAGCGTGTTTGGCTGATTAACAGTCAAGCAAATAGCAGAGAGAGCATGCTCACACTGCCACCTCCATCCTCCTACACATGCACAAACACACACTCATGCGCGCGCGCAAGCACAACACCTTTTCTTTGTGAGGTAGTCAATGTGCTGATTATTATAATCATCGTAAGTTATTTGCTTTTCTTTTTTTCTTCATTTTTGGTCTTCGCTGTAGAATGAATTATGGTCAACCACACCAGGCACAAAAGACACAAAATTACTCAGTTAGACAGGTGACACTGAAGCCAAGAGGGGAGCCAAATGAAGGGGTGTTTATACAAAGTGCTTATTGGTGTGTTTTGATGAAAGAAATTACCTGATTCTTAAATAAAGGCACATTCGTCACTTCCTCAGATTTCTGAGAAAATTGAATTGCTATCCTCACCCTGGTTGACGGATGAGGATAGAAGTGCAGAGGGAAAGCTGTGACAGAGTGAGGGATAGATCGAGGGAGACAGAGAGAAGAGCAAAGTGCTGGAGTTAACTTTCAGCAGATATACGGCATGGATTTTCGGAAGGTCTGCCGGTCGTGCCCACACTGTAGAGCTCTCCTGCATGCGTAGAGCCTCAGACTCTTGATGGACCGCTTTGACCTGCGAGGCAAAGGGTGACGCGGCGACAGAGCTGGCAGAGGGTATCTGCAGGCTAGTTATCAGCAGCCTTGCTAGCTTGTCTGCTTTCGCTGAAGAAGAGGGACAACAGCAGTTGAAAAACTTAGTTAGTTACTTAGGTTTGCATGAATGTATATATACATATATACATATATATATATGTATATGTATACATATATATATATATATGTATATGTATATATATATATATACATATACATATATATATACATATATACATATACATATATATATATACATATATATATACACATATATATACATATATATATACACATATATATACATATATACATACATACATACATACATACATACATACATACATATATATATATATTCATGCAAACAAATTAACTTTTATTCATTTGGGTAAAATGTGTGGGTCCGTCGCTAACACAAAACTATAAAAACATTTAAAACATAAAAACTCATGAAATAGCAGAGTTGAATCCATCACCGCTGTGGCCTATAAGGTCGTTTTGTAGCAATATTTTGCATGATCAATACGGGTCAGCTGGCAGCAATCATGCTAGCAGATTAGCCCGCTAGTGGCAACGCTAGCTTCGCCATTGCGGTCCACTGAGAGTCTCCCACGGAGAGCGTAGAGGCAGAGTTGGCTCGGATTCAGACCATGAGAAATGCATAAGCTGTATTTGAAAATAATTTAATTCTATATGGTGAGAACCTTATCCAACAACCTACTGTGGTCTGTCCTTCTCTTCTTTTCTTTACTCTGTACATTACTTTTGTATTTTTATCTTGTTAAAGCTTTGTATTCCTTTACTTTCCCCTTCAGCTTTCCCCCGCTATTCAATTTGATTTTTAATACTCTTATAGGCTTTATTACACTGGACTATAGAGCATCAGAATATTTTATAATGAAAACTGTGTTTTAATCAGTTTTGCATTACTTTCCATTTGGTAAATCTTAAATGCCTGACTTGTTTTTTTATACTTCAAATGACACATTGTGTGCAGATTGAATAGTTTAAAAATGTGAAAGTGGAAAAGAGCATCCGTTTAGCCCAGTTTGGAGCATAATCAAATCAAGAAACAGTATATACATCACGATAAATTTAATAAATGTCCACCACACTGGGGGCAATTTGGTATATGCAGTACGTAATGCCTCCTGGTTCTTATGCAAGGTTTCCTGCTGTTCTCATGCAGGGAAAGTCGAGGCGGAGTTTGAGGGAGGTCAGGCGGAGGTAAGCCTAAATAAAGTCTCTAACTGGGCTGCTTTACAAGCCTTAGTTAAAGATATTGATTCAGTCATAAAAAAGCAACATTCTGCTTAGCGGAGAGAAAGTTGCAGTTTACAGCTTGTATGTTCATATCATCTCCTGGCATGTGTTTCCCTTACCGCAGTTATGTGTTATAATTACATTAGACTTATGACCTTTCAGAAGAGCGGGAAGGAGCAAAAAAAAAAAAAAAAGAAAAAAGAAAAAGAAAAGAAAAAAAATCCTTGAACATCTTAATTCGATCCGTTTCAAACAACAGAGGCCGATTTTGGGAGAGGAGGAGGAGGCTGCACACATGACATATTACAAGGAGAGCGGTGCCAGCTAAAGTGGTTCCCTGTTTTTTATTTTCACTTCATATTCTTCAATGAAAGGTTCTTTTGTTGTCTACTGGCTGATTGACTTTAATGAGAAACATTCCATTGTACAAAACGTTGTTTTTTTTTTACAAACTGAACTTTGTGTTCCTCTTACTTGTTTTCAAATTAGATTCAAAAAAGGGGACCCGGCGGTGGAGGAGGGGCCCTGGCCATTTGGGATCACAACAAACATGATACACACACACACACACACACACACACACACACGAGCACGCCCGAGTCATTCATACATACTCACACACAGCGCTTTAATCCCTTATCCTTTTCCACTCCAAACTGTGTTATCGCCTGTAAAGAGAATTCCAAGAGCGTGACTATGACAGAGAAGGAGGGAAAGCGATATTTAGAGGAGGAAGGGGAGGGATGAGAGGACAGGATAGAGGATTTTGTTCTAACTATGCAACAGTATTCAACTTTATACTCTCACGGCATTAAACGTGGCTCGGTTATATGGCTGCAAGAGCGTGTGTGTGAGCACGCGCGTGTGTGTGTGTGTGAGCGTGGTATCGACAAACTCAGCCCTTGATCTGTGAAGAGGAGGTGATGGTGTCTTAAGAGTTGGTTGTGCACAAATTGTGTAGATTTAACCACTGGAAACAATCATGTAGTGTTTTGTGTGTCAGTGTGTGTGAGTCTGTGTGTGTGTGTGTGTGTGTGTGTATGTGTGGATTGAGCTACTGAGAGCAATTCCTCAGAATAACCGGTGAGTTGGACTACCTGCTGGCATGAGCTAAGCTGTAGATCGATAACAAGTGTTAGTGCGTGTGCGCCTGTATATGTGAAAGTGTTTGTCGTATGTTTATGTGTGTGTGTGTGTGTGTGTGTTTGTGTGTGTGTAGGGGTGGGTGGGTTGTGGGTGTGGGTGTGCATACAGTATGTGTGTGCTGAGGCATTGTACAGTTACCGGAACACTTACTATATTTGGCTCCCTCAATGCAACACCGGGCTTTATGAAAGCGATCCATCTGAATCGCGCAGCAATACATTTCCATCAGTCGACAATTTGGTAAGTGAAACTAACAAGTGTTTCTAAATTCTTTATAAAATTACACCTCGGCTCGAACAGATTACATGTTACAAACAACATTTAGGTCAATAATACAGTTTAGAAAACACGTCGGATCAATACGCGCGCACACACACACACACACACACACACACAGACGGAATCAGTTGCCATGGTGTCTGTATGCTTTTTGCATGTTCCTGTCACATCGCTGACGTGCGAGTCATGTGCTGAAGGGCATGGTGACCCGAGCAGCCGGCAGCCTTTCCTCAGGGGTGACACGTCCATTACGCTCTAACAACAGGGACAGCCAGCGTCAGAGGCCCTGTTCAACCTAAAACCTGGCTCTGACAGCGTCTCTCTCTCTCTCTCTCTCTCTCTCTCTCGCGCTCGCCTGCTCTCGTATCACCAGGAATCATTTCTAAAAAAGATTTCCTGCGCATGTTTGAATTTCCTTTGCATAATTTCAATAGGTGTCATGGGTGCAGCGTTCATGAAACATGCAGAAGGGCCCTGGAAACCTTCAACCTTTTGGCCTTTGCTTTTTTCGGCTCGTTGCTGCCAAGCTTAGTCGCAGGCAAATAAAATGCACAGTCATGTGATATTATAGAATATATTACAGGAGCGTATAGGCCGAGATCAGATAGGACAGCCGAGTGAGTGCTGCTAGTGCGGCCAAACTGCACGAGGTCTGATAGGTGCTCAGGCTTAATCAAAGCGTTTGGCAGTGTGGTTGCATTTGCAGCGGTGGAGGAAGACTTGGATCAGAATATTTCATACATTAACAACCGCTACGGCTGCTTTACTACACATAAAGTTAAGAAGCTGAGCGTTTTAGACACAGTGAATGTAATAGATACGCAAAAGTCAACAATTATAATGTGATTATATAAATTGTTTTTTAAAAGAAAAGTTTGTCGAAGATATCATTAAGTAACATTTCTGCTTTCAAACTGCACCTTTGTTAGATATTTTGTTGAACTGTGTACATGCATTATCAAAAATGTTTCCAACGATGTTGGTAGTAACGGTGCATTTCATCTGGTCGTCTGTCAGAGAGTGATGGAAGGAAGTTGGCAAACGTAAATAAAAATGTGAAGTTTCCCTACATATTTTGAGGACAGGACCTACGTTAAACTCTCGAAGGCAACTAAAGGTTTATGTCAATCACATGAAAACTGCCTGTTGATTACTCCAACCACTATGAACTTCCCCTCTCTCTCGAATGGCAAAGGCTGAGGGAAACATTTGTTAATCTTTAGCCATCCAAAAATGTCCGTATCCAAATCCTCCATCGCTCCATTTGGAGGACAGGCAAAAAGGACAATTGAAAACAACCGATGAGAACACTGTGAATGCGCCGACAAACTGCGCGGCCATGCTTATGAGCAGGGAGGGAAAACATGTCAGAGTTGTTTAAAAAATACTGCATTCTGTGTTTACAGTGTCACGTCCCATACCATGAAACAATTACCACCCTTTAATTGGTGTGTTTCTAATTACTGAAAAAGAAGAAGTTTCGACTTCAGTGAGATGTTGCAACATTGTTACAGCGCTGCATAAAATAAACAGCTGAAATACAGATTAAAATATCTCTAACTTTATCCCCCTGATAGGTTGTTAGTATTCTGGTGAGCAAGAAGAAGAAAAAAAAAAGTTGATATGTCTGGTCTGACACTAAACATAATCACTCCCTGAAAACAAGGGGGAAGAGTTTTGAAGCCCTTTTTGATGTAGGCAGCAGCTTGGAGTCAGTAATGAGGATGTTGATTTTGTTCTGATTATAGAATTGCTGGCCTGTTTGTTGATACTGCTCAGCTGTGTCCCTCCCTCCTGCTGAGCAACATGGACACCAACTGCCAAACATGTGAATTAAAATTACTTACCATCCAATTAGTCGCACGGCTCGCGCTCGGATCAGAAAAAAATGTTCAGCACAACAAGAGATCAAATTCAGATTTCTTGGACTAAGACCTTGCCGCTGCTTATGAGATAGGCAGCCTGGAATAAAATGTTGGTATTGTATTTCCCTGCAAATCACCGATACATTAAATCTGTATGTTTCATATGTACTGTATTAACATCTCTACAATACGTATCGTATTACGTTCAGAGTACACCCACGAGCTGACTTTCTTATCATGAGGGGGAGGATGGCGGTGTTATAGCGAGGCGAGATGGCTGTCTGGTGGGAGACCACCACTTCCATCACAGGACCATCATTCACTTCCTCTTTCAAAGGACAAAATTGGAGAACTTTAGGAGCTGTTGGGACATTTGGCAGATATCTTTGTTGCAATAAAACTGTATGTTTAGCAAGATTCTTAGACAACCTAATCGGGTATTTCTAGCGAGATGTTGGGACATTTTCCAGCAACAAACCCGGGAATTTTTCCAGAGAATTTGGGACATTTTGCAGCCCTCTTGTTGGCAACAAAACCAGGTAATTCTAGCAGGATGTTGATGCATTTTCCTGCAACAAAGTGAGGTATTTTAAGCCACAACACAATCTTTTCCATACTTTAACCAAGTGCTTTTGGTGGCTTAACCTAACCAGACATTAAGTACAGCATTGTCACATCAAACTTAACATTCAAATGTAAGAAATGTAAAGTTGAAATGTAAAGTTTCATATCAGGGGTATTGCAAAAACATAAATGCCAGCATTTGTTCTGGCGACTGGGTTGTAGGGAGGTAAAACTTTGGTACTGAGATATATAAAGAATCAGTAAAAGACTACACCACCATTTTACTTCTGTGAATTATCTCCACAAAAAAATGTTTGGAAAATTCAGATTTGCCGGACGCTGCAAGCAATATACTGGGAAGGAGCTGATAATGGCATCTGAAATCTGTTTATCTATGTTAAACCTTTCATCCTTCATACACAAACATACCCTCGGTGAACTCTGCTCTGACCTATTGGCAACTCCAGATGATTGTACACATCCGCTCTGTTTATAATCTACAACCTCAAAGGAAGCAAATACGTCGTCCACCGATCTCTCGCACATGCTGCGGATTTCAAGATGCACTCAAAAAGCAGCAGAAACAACACATGCCCCCTCAAACCCTCTTAGTAAAAATGCTAAAAATCTGAGCACTCCCATTATACATAATTTAGGGGAATCTATATTCATAGAAGTGCGAGGCGTGTTGTGCTCAATGAGGTAAAACGCCCCTGTGTGGCTAATGGAATGGCCTGAGTTGCGTGATTGAGTGAAATGTGCTGGAAAGATTGGGAGGAATTTTAGTGCAGATAAATAAAGAGAAGATTCTGCTTTTTACTGGGCGTCAGCATTAATGCAGCATCTCCCCAGGTGATCAACACATTCAGATGGGGGGAGAGATGGAAGAACGGAGAGGGGAAGTGATGGGGAGGGGGGGAGACAAAGAGAGGGAGACGGATAGAGAGACAGAGAGCGAGGACACTTTAAGAAATGGCCTGCCTCAGTCCTACTCCACATGCACAAGGGCCATAGTATAGCATCTCATATATCATCGTAATGTTACCATTGGAAGGTTCAAAGGAAGGGAAGAAAAAGGGAGTGAAAAAATTGGTCTTCGCAAAATTCAAAGTCAAAATAACCAAGGGACATTATGAAGCTTCTACAGTGGATGACTTGAGAAGGCCGGGCCTGTCACCAGCATTTTTTTTTCCGCCTTTTTTCTCTTCTTACCTTCCATAATTTTACGTCAAATGCGAGCGGGCAGCCCTTTCTTTTCACCTCCCACTCTGCACATCCATTACCTTTGGAGAGATGCAAAGTGAACATTTCAATTGGATTGCAATGGCCAGTTAGCGCTGCTTTGATCCCCACTCTGCTCTTTGAGGGCTCCATTGTTCCTGATTTGCTGGCTTGATTTGCCTGCCTGTGGATAATGGCCGAGGAGCCACAGTCTGGGCTTCTCCCATCAACCCATTGCTCCTTATCATGGGTCTGGAGCTCGAAACACATATGAATTACTGTGATATACCCTTATGGTATGGAGCCCCTCATCCGTGGTCATATACCATGTGGAGTGGGCTGCACTGATACTGTAATACAAACTATTCCTCGGCCTGCAGCACGGCATCAACTCAGGTATTCAATCCCAGTTTACACCAAACACATGGGCGTAAATTCCCCAGGTACCCCTGTTGGGACCCACAGATGAAGTCATTCATTGTGGATTTCAAAATGGACTCTGAACTGAACTCAGTGTCCCAGAATTCCCCTTTCTTCACACCTAGGTGCAAAATTCAGGTTTGCGCTTCTATTGGTCAGGGTGACAGACCCCCTGCTGATCAGGTAGTCAAAACCCCAGAGCATACATTGTTCTCGCTCTCTGACTCAACGCCCTCTACTCCTTCAACTTCGGATCTTCAAGGGTTCCTCTCCACCTCCCCCCACGGGGCTGCCTGCCTTCAAGATCCCATCTTCTGGGCCCAACAAGCTGTGGAGAGCTACGAGCTGCATTGGCAGCAGGCCCAAAGAACTTCTCCTCACTGCAGCGACACAAGGTCCTGTCAATCTGAGGATCTGAGGAACACCAAGCAGGTTAGCACCGAGCTGCTATCCTTACAAAGGAAAGGAGCGACCAGTTTCCTCCTCTGCCGACTTTCATCAAACCTTGCACAGCAAGAACAGCTTTGTTCAACATTGGAGCCCCAACCTTCTCCTGCAACCACCAGCACCTTCTCTTCAAAGACTGGTAACGTTGAACTGGGCTTAGATAGCATAGCATAGCACGGCTAAGCACAGGACTAAACTCTGATTGATGTAATGCAATGTGTTCAATATATGCGTTCATTCACTGTTGGTGTTATTGTGACCTTAAGTCAAGTTATTGGTAGTTTGCTTCCCTAGACGGCTAATTCAACATTAGCCGAATTATGCTTCACACAGACTCAGAGTCTCTGCATGCAACTAACCATCTTCTATAACATGGCATCGCGTCACATACCCACACACACACACACAGGGACACACACATGTTGCTTGAGCCTAGAGCATATCACACCCACATGTGACATCATTGACCGCCATTGTTTCTTTGCTCCCCCAGGCACACACATACACACACACACACACACACACACACACACACACACACATACACACACACACACACACACACACACACACACACACACTTGTATATAGTACATGTTAGTTAGATTGTGTGTTTCCATCATGTGTTAAATAAAAGACCTTGAACCTTCTTGCTGTCTATTTAATATTGTACAAGAGTGAATGTTGCCAACCTCTACACTGTCAAGAACTCCAAAATCCTTTGACCATTACTAGCTGTTATGGTAAATTTGGTTGTAGTTATTAAGTTAATTATTAACCAGAGTTATAAACAGTTCAGTACATTTTTATGAGACTGATTTAGTAAAATTGCTATCTTTTCCCTTCTTCAAGGGTGGTGCCCCGAGGTGATCTAATGCAAATTGGATCATATTATTTATCATAATTAATAATTATTCCAAATAATCATTAATTATTATTGATAGCCAAATTAAACCTAAATCCCCTTTTGATTGTTGTTAAACACTCCTTAACCAGGCTTCGTGTAAAGCGAGGCCCAACATAAATGGACCCCCGTGGGAGGCAGTGTACTGTTGGCAATCATTCATAAATGTGCAATATTAATTTCAGCATAATTTGAACAGTGCTAAAATTTAAGATTCACATCTTGAACCATTTAGCCAAAAGTCTTCACATTTAACCCCACTAGTCTACTACAGGAGTAGATGTTGATTTGTACTTACAAACAATTGCAGTGTGATGAGAATTGATCTATCAATTTTATAACCCATTTGATTAACCAAAATCTTTTAGGTTATTATCTGACGCTTTGAGCCATTTGCTAATGCCGCTATCGATTTAAGTTGAAAGTGCTCTGTAGAAATTCTGAGAATTTCCGTTCAGCATTTGAATATCCCATATTCAATGCATTGTAGTCAAGCTGTTGATGACAAGTTAAGTGTTCCTCGTGTTAATCAAAGCGTGCCACCGGCCCTGTGATACATAGAAGTTTATATCTGGCTGTTACTGCCTTGCATTTCAGTCTGAGTAAGAAGTTGAACCATAGAGAGAGCCACAGCGTGCTACCAGCCCTGTGAAACAGAAGTTTTGTACTTTGGCCGTTTCTACTACGTATTTCAGCCGGAGTCAACTTCAAGAGACAATCGTCTGATTTGTACTGCCCTGCATTACTTAGTGCATGTTTAAGGTTTGGTAAACAAAGTTATGCTGTAAACTGTGTTTATCTTTATTGGCCACAATCTGTATGCCCAGAGCCACCTGATTGTGCCATAGCCACCCCTCCTCGACAGGAAGCTACCCCCTATGGTGTAGACCAGCACACAATTTGGTACTCCCCCCAAGCTACACTACGGAGTGTTTGCCAAAGCAACACAATAGCCAACCAAACTGATCGTTGTTTAGACAACTTGCTTAACAATGGAGAGCCCCTCTGTAGAGCGATTTATTTCTTCCCTGGCACAGAGTGTAAAACCTGGCTGCCCTGAAGTCATTAGCAGGTTAAATCTCATTGAGTGCAATGAAGAGATAGAGTCCCTACTTAAGGACGGTTGTGATGCGCAGACAGCATCCTCAGGCCAGTTGTTAAGATGTTTGCTTCTGATCTTCCACAGGCAAACCAGCCTTGCTGTTCAGAGCAAAACAACCCTAGAACAGGAGTTAGAACTCCTCAGAACGCATAATTCTAGTCTCCTCAATGAAGTTCAGATGGCTAATAAGAAAGCCATGCGCTATTTAGGTGACCTGCACTCAGCAGAGTTAGATCTTTGTTCACACAAGGAGGAGTTGTTAAGACTTAGGTCAGGATGTCTCTCCCCACCACCGTTGTTCAGCCAATGTGATTCGGGTTACTCCGATTCACACTCCTCCCTTGATGGAAGGTTAACTCCCTCTCCACTTGGAGGATGTGAACAATTCTCAACTGACCCTAAGTCCTTGGGAATTAAGTCAGTTCCTCAACCTCCACTGAGAAACAGAGATAAAACCAACATGACTTCCCCTCTTCCTGAAACAGACAGTGAGGTCACAGGTAGTTTATCCTCCAGAAGATATTCTACCCACTACCCCCAGTCTCTGATGCATGACACCTTCATCAGGGCCCCTCCCCCTGAAAGGGGGACCAGATCACTCCAGGAGTGCCCCACCTCCTTCCTACACCTCCATGAGCGTGATAACAGCTGTCCTGCCCCTTCCTCCCAGCTAGACAGAACTGCAGCATGGGATGTCAATGTCCATAGAGACGCTAGCTTAGAGGGCCCCCGCTTCAAAGAGCTTGAGTTTATAGCTAGGGACATTGAAAAATTTGAGCCGGACAACGGTGATCGACATGTTGAGGATTACCTTAGTTCACTTGACCGTTGTCTAACTGACTTGCCCCGTGCAACCCAGAGGGAGAAAGTTACACTTGTGGAGAAGACCAGCTCCAAAGCTGTACGTAACTTTATAGAAACACAACCTTCCAGTGTCAGAGATGACTACAAGGAGCTTTGTCACGCATTGAAAGAAGAATTCTCTTCTACTGCTAATCAAATCGCAGGAGAAGTTGCAGCCACCCAAGTCAAACATTCCCGTTGCGAGCATCCCAGAGACTATTACATGCGTTTTAGGCACACTTACTTTCAGGGCAGGAATGCACCAGGCTTAGAAGAGAACCCTATCTTCAAGTATTTGTTTGTGAAGAACCTTCACCCATGTGTACGCCCTCACGTTGAAATGAGCACGCGTCAAGAGAACCTCTCACTGAAGGAGATAAGGAAGATGACACAGTTAGCTTGGGAAGTAATAGTCAAATCCAAATCCAGTGGTAAGACACCTGAGCCTGCCTTCTCAAACACAACAGTGTCTCAAAAATCTCCTGCCTCAAAACGTCACCCTCCCAACAGACCAAAGGGGGGTGACAAAAGGATGCATAGGGACACCGAGCGTAACCGCCACGTCCACCAACTGCGTCGTGATAGGCATGCAGACAAAAGGAGTTTTAAAAGGCCATATGCAGAAATCCTGGCCCAGAACTGTGACCAGCCAGCACACTGCTCAGATGATGACCACAGCTTCCCTGAGCACAGTTCAGAGCACAATCATAATTCCTTAGATAGTGACAGCGGCCCAGAATTCCTTTCTGCAGAGCATTACAGCCCTGAGCCACGGTTTAAGCAAAACTTAAACTCCAAGAACAACAGATTTAGCTTCTGGTAACTGACGACTCGATCCATCCCTGTACTGACTGCTAACGATAAGTAACTTACTTTCTTACAGTTACTATAGGAAACCATGGATTTGTTAGCAACAGCAGCAAGCTCAAGTCTTTTGAATTTAGTAATAGCCAAAAAAAACCATGCTATCGAGACTAAATTCTGATTGGACAGAATCCACTGTCCAACTTTGTAAATACACTTTGACTAGCTCATTTGTTGTATTTTGCTTTATTTTAGTTTTTTTGTGTGAATTAACTGTTGTAAACCTAAGCTTAGGACAATGAATTCTGACCTCACAGAACAAGACATACACATGTCCTCGTCCAACACTGTTTTACAACATTACCACACTGTCAAACAAGAACCATGATACAGTCATTTGGACTTTCAAATTTGTGGCACCCTTCCGCAGAAAAACCTGCGCGAAGAAGCAAATTCTAAGTCTACCAAAATAAGTCTGATTACTTTAAGTAATCAGCATTGAAATCCAACGAGTATACACAAACACTCTTGGACACTCCAGAATGACTATATCATTGTAGGTGCCACTCTCTGCATCTCACCCTAACAAAAATGACATCACTAACTTTCCTGTTCTCATTAACCCAGAGATTAACTGAGAAACACAGGTATTGGGTGAATTTGATGTCATAATCATAGTGTTTATCTGGATTCCCTTTTCTTTGTGTAACTTCTGTTCTTGATGTTCTGTTCATGATCCTTGCTTAGCCAAGATAGAGTTAGCCAATGCCCAGCTGACTATTGAACTGCCCAGATGTTACAAATAATAATGAACTGACAGATGAACTCCTTCAAACTATGGATTATACATGTGGATCTATGCTCTCAGGATCCCACATCAAGCGACATCCTGAGACCAAAGGGGGGATGTTGGGACCCACAGATGAAGTCATTCATTGTGGATTTCAAAATGGACTCTGAACTGAACTCAGTGTCCCAGAATTCCCCTTTCTTCACACCTAGGTGCAAAATTCAGGTTTGCGCTTCTATTGGTCAGGGTGACAGACCCCCTGCTGATCAGGTAGTCAAAACCCCAGAGCATACATTGTTCTCGCTCTCTGACTCAACGCCCTCTACTCCTTCAACTTCGGATCTTCAAGGGCTCCTCTCCACCTCCCCCCACGGGGCTGCCTGCCTTCAAGATCCCATCTTCTGGGCCCAACAAGCTGTGGAGAGCTACGAGCTGCATTGGCAGCAGGCCCAAAGAACTTCTCCTCACTGCAGCGACACAAGGTCCTGTCAATCTGAGGATCTGAGGAACACCAAGCAGGTTAGCACCGAGCTGCTATCCTTACAAAGGAAAGGAGCGACCAGTTTCCTCCTCTGCCGACTTTCATCAAACCTTGCACAGCAAGAACAGCTTTGTTCAACATTGGAGCCCCAACCTTCTCCTGCAACCACCAGCACCTTCTCTTCAAAGACTGGTAACGTTGAACTGGGCTTAGATAGCATAGCATAGCACGGCTAAGCACAGGACTAAACTCTGATTGATGTAATGCAATGTGTTCAATATATGCGTTCATTCACTGTTGGTGTTATTGTGACCTTAAGTCAAGTTATTGGTAGTTTGCTTCCCTAGACGGCTAATTCAACATTAGCCGAATTATGCTTCACACAGACTCAGAGTCTCTGCATGCAACTAACCATCTTCTATAACATGGCATCGCGTCACATACCCACACACACACACACAGGGACACACACATGTTGCTTGAGCCTAGAGCATATCACACCCACATGTGACATCATTGACCGCCATTGTTTCTTTGCTCCTCCAGGCACACACATACACACACACACACACACACACACACACACACACACACACACACACACACTTGTATATAGTACATGTTAGTTAGATTGTGTGTTTCCATCATGTGTTAAATAAAAGACCTTGAACCTTCTTGCTGTCTATTTAATATGGTACAAGAGTGAATGTTGCCAACCTCTACACTGTCAAGAACTCCAAAATCCTTTGACCATTACTAGCTGTTATGGTAAATTTGGTTGTAGTTATTAAGTTAATTATTAACCAGAGTTATAAACAGTTCAGTACATTTTTATGAGACTGATTTAGTAAAATTACTATCTTTTCCCTTCTTCAAGGGTGGTGCCCCGAGGTGATCTAATGCAAATTGGATCATATTATTTATCATAATTAATAATTATCCTAAATAATCATTAATTACTATTGATAGCCAAATTAAACCTAAATCCCCTTTTGATTGTTGTTAAACACTCCTTAACCAGGCTTCGTGTAAAGCGAGGCCCAACACCCCACACTGGTGCTTGAACGGAGGCCGGTAATACTAAGAAGTGGCAGTTACAATTTTATCCGACCACATGGTCCTTCATCTCATCAATCAAACATTGACATGCTAAATTGGTGCAGAGGTGACTTTAAGTGTGCAGCGGTTTCCTCTTTATCCTTTGGATTGTTTGAATTCGGGGGGTTGGCGTCACCTTTGAGAGGAAAGCAGAGCAACATGCATGTTGTCTGAATGCTTCTCAGGGTCTTTCATTCATCTATTGAACTGCGTCTGGTCTATTTTATGGAAGTCAAGCAAAGTCTCTCCTTTTTGTCAATGAGCACAATTCTATTCTTTATAATCAAAGCTACAGCCTTTTTCTATAACATATAATAAATTATATATATAATACATAATATATTACGGAACACGTGTTGAGTTGTTCTAGATAAAGCCTAAGAAGCTATGGCTTGGTGCCTAGAGCTGCATCGAAGTAATCAATTAGTTGGCAAATATTAAATAAATTGCCATCTATTTGATAAATGAGCAATTGGTAAGGTTATTTTTAAAGAAAAATGGTAAAATGCTGATTCCAGCTTCTTAAATATGAATATTTTCTGCTGTCTTCACTCCTCTATGACAGTAAACTAAATATATTTGGGTTGCGGACATTCCAAGATGTTTAAGGACGCCATGTTGGGCTGTGGGAAACACTGATAGACATTTTTCACCATTTCATTGTATTTTTTCGGTCAAACAACTGATCGGTTAATTGAGAAAATAATAGATTAATTGACAATAATACTACTCGTTAGTTGCAGCTCCAGCCTTCACCTTGGGGATCACTGATACGATCTCAGTTCGTCAGTTTGAGGCTGCGCAAGCACTTGGGTACATTTCTGTTTTCAGGTTGTTTATTTTTTTTTTATATCTATTTAAACAGACCCATTCTTACGCTAAAGATTATTCTCCAGTTTACTTATTTTACATGTAAACTCAAATAAACTCTGCTTTAAAATACAGAAAAATACCTACAGGTCTTACCTAGTGCCGTGTACATAACACAAATTCAGCGTTCTGCTACAGAGCTGTGCAGACAATTCAGTGCATTTCCACCTGTATGTATTTAATATCTCCACAGACTTTTCCTGAAGGTGATCATTGACCAGCTTTGTTCTCATTTACACATTTGATTGCCTGTCTGAGACTTTAACACAGCAACTGCTGGGGCCTCGCCTGTATCTGTCTACCCCCCCTGTGCCCCACCTTAAGATAACTTTACTGCAGCGCACACAGAGAGAATGCAGGGAGAATTTGCTCAAGTGTCTGGTCTCCTCCCAGACACAAATGAACAATTTGTTTTCCATTTCTTTCCAAACCTTCATCTAAGCCTTTCTGCTTTGAAGTAGGGAGTGCAAAGGGAGGAGAAGGGTAGCGGAGGGGGGCCATAGATTGTGCGATACTGTGTTTGTCTTCAAAGAGTTCCGACTTGCTTACAAATGCACCGGCGAGTACAACACCTTCAAGGTGAAATTGATAAATCTGGTGGTAAGCTCTTTCATGGCAATAATAAGTCGAATTTGTAGAAAGGGGGCATGGATTTTTTTAGATGCAAATGTTGTCAAACACCACCAGGCGAAAAAAAACAAAACTAAATTGAACTGTGCCAAGCAGATAAGAATATTTTGAATACGCACAGAGGTCCATAATTACATTCATGAACAATGTGAGATGAGCCTGGCACAGCTTAATCATGGCTGATGTAGTGTTTCATACTTTCTGCGCTCGAAAAACATCCAGTGTTTGCCCTTTGATCACCGCCAAAGTTGTCCCTCTTCAATGAATCTCACATTTCTGAAACATCCACGACGTCCTTCCCTTTACATATCAAACACATGATCTTATTGTAGTCGTTCAGACAGAAACTTTCCAGAGGCACACAGACTGAGCACAAACAAACAAGCCACAAGGAGAGAAAAAAAAACAGAATAAAACAGAGAAAGACAAAGAGAAAAGGGAGAAAACTCATCAGCTGTCCATCTGGCGGATGACATCCTTTGTACCCTCTCTGTCATTTCTTTCTCATCTGCTAGGATGGACAGAATCTCCCCTCTCTCCCTCTCTGGGATGACTGCTTCACTCAAGTCCCTGGAGACACCTTTTTCCTCTGTCTCTCTCTCGCTCCTCTTTCTCTCTCTCTCTCTCTTCCTCTCAGTGGCTGCCATTTTCCTGAAACTTTATGAATTAGTTACAACCCCTTTTTTCTTTCCTCACCTCCTCTCGTACTTTCTCATCTCAGCCTGGACGCGAATTCAACACCTGCCTCTAGACAAACTGTCCGTCTCTCTGTCCATCTGTCTGTCTACAGCTAACCCCCCCCCTTTTTTTCCTCATTGCCTGTCTGGCCCAAAAGCTCCCTGGGAAAAATACAAGATGAAATTGAAAAAAAAAAAAAAATTATATAGAGATATTTTTTTTCGAGAAAAAAGTTAGCGCTCTCGCATTCGTAAATGAAATGCAGCTGTGGATCGAATGGCCTCACACCCACCCCTCCTCTCCCTCCTACTCCCTCTTAGATTGGGCAGACACAGGGGGTGGTGTGTACGTGTGTGTGTACGTGTGTGTGCGTATTTGTGTGTCCAACTCCTTTGTGACTGCTTTCCTGAACCCGAACCCTCCCTTGCACAGAGGGAAATGGCGGACTGTGGCAACGACAGGGCAGTTTTACAGTGCACCGGGCTGAATGTTAAACTTATATTTAATGTATGACATTTCACACAAATCATCCGGCCACAGACATGACCCTGGGGTATTCCGCAGATTGCTTTTTCAGTGCCTCAGCAACTGTGGAATTATTCGTCCCAGAGAGAGAGAGAGAGAGAGAGAGGAAGGGAGGGGGGAAAGCCTTTGAGTTTGGCGAAATGATCGCCCTCTCACTGCTCTGGCCATCCCAGACTGGAAGCTCGCTCTCTCTCCCCTCTCCCTTTTTCTCTGTGATATCATGATCGCAGGGCTGTGCCAAATTGAAAACATCTTGGCAGTCTGGAGGCTGTATGAAATAACCATATATTATGTGTAGTATAACACCCGATTGGATAGCAAAACAATTATGCTGTTTTGCAGTCTCAAAAGATTCCTTGCACCCCCCCGCGACCCTCCTCTCCCTTCATTTCTATGTAAAAATCTTCAGAGGGGAGTGTGAAAAATTATCTGAGATTTGTAAATTGGAGTTGGATTTTTAACCCCGTGCCCCCTCCCAGAATCTCGTCTGATATGAATAAGTTGACAACAGTTTATATGTACACACCCCAGCGTGTCCATCTGTACGGATTATGAAAAACTGCTGTAAATATCCCGTATTCCATTCCCCTCTGCGAGGCGTTTCTTTTTTGCGCCGACACGATATGGAAATAGTGGCAACCACAATAAGAGTTCATGAATACGCAGTGAGGAGGGCCCTAACAGCCCCAAAACACTGTAGCGCTGAAAATAAACACAAGGCTGCTCTTTTTTTTTTTTTTTTTTGCCACCATGGCAAAGCTTTCTCAAATTGCAGAAAAACCATACGGAGATAAAAAAAAAAAAAAAGACTCAACGTTTTCTTGGCTTTCTTGTCAGCTCAGCCTCGCAAAAAACAATGTATTTATACCGATGGGCTCCACTGTTGGGTCATCCATTTTATCTGAGGGGACATTTTTCAACATTTAGGTTTAGATGTGAGCGGCCCGCTGTCCACTACATCAGCGTCACTCTCTTTTTTTTTTTTCAAGGTTAGACGGCGGGCGGGGAGTTTAAGAGCGGTAGGGCACGGCTACCTGTCACACGTCGCGACGGCGCGCACACACACACACAAACACACCTACAGGACTCGTCGTGCACGTGCATTTAAAGAAAAAGTCAAATCCACAGACGCATCGTTATTTATATACTGTATAAATATGACTGCTGTTCCCTCATGCTCATGATTTAAACCTAAAGCAGTGTGTAAACAAGAGAGATAAGAGGATTTAAATCTTTGCATCATGCCCAATTAAGATGAAACATCTGGTACAGCGACGTAAACATTACAGGAAGATGGAAATGAAAAGGCTACCACCCCACTGTTCAAGTCCACACCATTCACACACATTAGCACTTAAACAACAGTGTGTTTTAAAGACAATGCCCCAAAAAGGTTCAGGAGCAACAACACTTAATTACATTTCGCCTGTTGTGCCTTCAAGCTTGAGTTCAGAGTGCGACGCGATATTCAAGTCCGTGCATTCGGCTCGCTACTCATGATGAATGACTGAGATAAGAGGATTTGGATCTCTGCATCGTGTCTAATTATGAGGAATCATTGGAAACAGCTAACAATGTCAGCATTGTAAACATTAGTGAAAGATAAAAAAAAAAAGAAAAGAATATCCTACACTGTATTAGTCCCCTTGAAAACACACACGCACATAATACACAAACACTAAGTCACAACCACAGTGAACAGTATAATTATCAGGTTCCCCTCAGGGCGTTAGGAAACCTGTTCCTAATTGGAACCCAGTTGGGACTTTGAATGGATTAAAATACATGAGGCTTCTGCAACAGGGAAACACACACACACACATACACACACACACAAATATAATAAAAACACACCCACCCAATGAGTTGCCAGCATCCCCACCCCCCCCAAAATTTTTTTATTTACGCTAAATCTGGCATGATCCCCGTTGTCTCGCTACACACGGGTCAAGCGCAACAACAAGAGTCTCCGAAGCACAATTACGCCACGATTTTCCCCCTGTTTCGTATTCTGTTTTTCTTTATTTTTGTTCCATTTCCCTGACTTAAGCTGTTGTCTAATGGACAGCATCGTGACAGAAAGGAGTTTGGTATCAGATTGAAGCCGGTTGCCCTTTTTGCCAATTTGCGAGCAGCCTCCTCTGTACTTGTAAGATGGCCAATTAGCTGACCGTCTGACAGAGGCTCTCTGACTGTGGCTATTAAAACACACACTCGTAGGCGTAGGCATGCACACACACACACACACACACACACACACACACAAACACACACGAGGCGCGGGTTCACAGACACACATGCATACATGTGCTGAGGTGTACACACACACACACACATAGTACAGTGCTGCCTCCGACTGTCCATCGCTATCTGCTGTTTCTGCGAGGAGCATGCCTAGACCTCACCCCTCACCTTCTACTCACAATTAGGAAGACACACACACTCGCGCACACACGCAGGTTCATTTTCCTCGCCAAAAGACGCTATGCTCCCTGACCTCTTTCAACACCCTCCCACCCACCCCCACCTGTTCTCCCTCCAACCTCCTCCTCTCTTCTCTCATCTGTCTCTTCTTCACCTCCTCCCAAACCTTCCCGTCTCCTCCCTCCTCCTCCTCCTCTTCCTCCTCTCCACTTCAACCCTCCTCTTCTGTTATAATCCTCACCTCATTTTCTCTTCCCTCTTTGCACACCTCTACCTCCTTTTTAAACTTTCTCCTCTCATCTTCCCCTCCATCCTTCTCCATCCCATTTGTCTGACTTCTTTCATCTTCTCCCACAGCGTCCTATTCAAACTCATCTATACCACATCTATTCTGGTTACCGGTGTCTCACACACACATGTTCACACTGTTGCCTGCACATTGTTGGGAGTACTCGTTGTTTGGGGAGATGATCAATATCCCCCCCCCCTTTTTTTCACCAAATGATCTAAAGGATGATCCATGCAAATTTAAATATAAACATGAGCATCAATGCACACAGACACCTAAACACATTGTGTATGCATGGACACAGCGCGCACAGTACGCATATCTTAACACACACATGTTGCTGATTTGAACTCGCTTTATAACCACACCATGCTGTTTTACTGTGGTAGCGTTTGACCCACTATTAAAAAAAAAAAAAACTTTACAAAAATGAAGCGGTAATTGTAAAAACACATTTTTAACCATTGTGTCATTTTCTTTGTGCAGGCTAATGAATTTTAAAAATAAGTCACAAAAGAAGACCAGATGAAGAGTGAGTCAAGGATCAGGATTTCTAAGGCCAGATTATATGGACACATCAACACAAACACGCATGCACCCTGGGGACCTTCCCCCTTGAATCTCAACCTTTATGCACCCCCCAGCCAACACCACCCCCTCCCCCCTTGTCTTTGTTGTCCATCGGAGTGGTTTGTTTTAAGCCCCGGCTCCGGTCCCGTCACCCCCTCTCCCTCCACGGTCAAGTTCAAGGGTCCTCTAGGAACACGCGGTGTGGTTGTGAGGGGGGCCGGTGGGTGAGGTCAACAGTTCCCCGGGACTATAAATGCACGAGGCGCGGACACCTGCAGGCGTACATGCTTGTGCACCGGCCGCACACATGGACACCCGCGCTCACCACCACATGATCACACGTGTATATAAACCGCATGTGAAGGTAACACAAATACGCACCGATTCAACAATTGCGGAGCAGAGCAAATCACAGAAGCATGCATTTTCGACCTCCCAAAAGAAAAAAGAAAAGAGAAAATGATTAAATGAAATGTAGTGACACCTACACACTCATCCTGGTGCACCTGCTTCTTCAAGGTCTGTCGGCTGCAGTCAAAATGGTGGACACAATAACACCGGGCTTAGCTTTGATTCCTAATATGGAGGAAACAATTCTATTTTTCCGTGGGGCCACTGATACTTGGAGATAGAATTCAGCCTCTCTCCCCCCCTCTCACACACACACACACTCACACACCACACCCTTACTCACTCCCTCGTTCTATTTCTCTTTCTTGATATATTTGGACATTACTGTGTGTGTCAGCTTCAGCAGAAACACGGGGAGGTGGAGGGGGAGCGGTTTTGACACACACATCCGAAAAATCCCTTCAAAAGAAATGAGAAAGAGGAATATCGTCATGTAAAGGCATAACATGTTTAATTTTAAACAGCCCATCAGTTAACATAGATTTGTATTAGAATCCGTGTTCAAATTCTATAAATTGCATTTGAATGTCACACAAAGTTAACACATCTGAATAAAAATAGCCGTCTCGTATTTTTACTGTTCTTTCGGAATAACACTGGCAAAAAGGAAACTTTAGTTCTGCTCTGCTAAGATTTATTTGCATTGTAAATGCAATCTGCATGTCTATCTGCAATTATTTCTAATTAATTTTCATCGAATTCTTAGGAGACTTTTTCAGCCCCAGAATTAACACAAAGGAACTTCCTGCCTCAGTTCTCACACCAAAGATAATTATAAAGTTAAGAGGGTTTGCTAATTTAAAAATGCTATCTGCATGACATCAAATATACATCTTTGATCTCACTCTGTCCCTGATGGTTAAATGCCTTTAATTATATTCAGAAAAATTAACTTTCTCTGAATAATTAACAGTGACTCCTCTTTTTTGTTTGTATGTAGAGTGCGTTGCAGTACTTTTTGCTTAATTAATTCCAGCGACAAACAAACTCCTATCTCCCAGCATATACATACCATTATTCAAACGTGAGGGGAAAATCCATCAATTGCATATCAAAACAGTGCACTCGATTGTGCATTTCCAATTGCTTTCATGCAATACGTGCAAATGGTGCAAAAGCTTTTTTTTGCCATTCCACACACACACACACACACACACACACACACACACACACACACACACACACACACACACACACACACACACACACACACACACACACACACACACACACACACACACACACACACACACACACACACACATATTACTTGCACTTGGAGCAATTCCCTTAAATCTCTGCATACCATGAACCATAATCCTTATACATTGTGAAAATTGCACAAAGCACACATATGACCCACATGTGTTCTTGACGATCAGGGGGGACCTTCTCCATATCTCATTATATTCCCCTATAGCATATCAGCATCTCCCTAGGTGAATGTGTATACATACACAGAGAAAGAGAAAGAGTCAGATGATTCATATTATCTTTATCACCCGGCTACAGGAGCCGGCTCGCCTCCCCTCTTTCCTCCTCCCCATTATGTAAAACTATGGATTACGTTTGGTATGCGCATGAATCCCGCATTCAGATGTGTGAGTGTGTGTGTGTGTGTGTATGCATGTGCGTGTGTGTCGTGTGCGACTTTATGGGGTGTGTTTGAGAGGACGCGGGGGGGTGTAGGGAGTGGGGTGTATATACGTCCATGCATGCATGTATGCATCCATGCAGAGACCCCCTCCACGTCGCTCTCCCTCCCTCCCTCTCTCTCCATCTATCATGCATCCATAGGTCTATCAGCTTCGGGAATGAGGTGTGGAGAGAGAGGAAGGGGCGCAGGGTACATGGTTGGGGGGGGAAATAAATTTAGCCCCCCTACTTTAAAAATGCACATACATTTCCATACATTGAAAAGGCAGTGAGGTGCACACACCCACTGCTGCTGTATCCCCAATATGTTTCCCCCCCTCCTCCTTCACAGGCACACACACAACCCAAAACACCAAATACAGCTAAGATGAATGTGTGTGTCCCGTTCAGTGGGTGCGGGTGAAAATCTACCCCTTGCCATATTTATCTTCATAAGAGCAGAAGGTGCATGTGTGTTTGTCTGTATACATACTGGTTGTGTGCCCGGAGTCTGTGTGTGCTTGTTTTTTTGTGTGTCTGTGTGTACATAAGTTCATTTACCTCAACCGAAAAAAAAAGACCCAAGCTGCTCCTGTATGTGTGTGTGTATATATATATATATATATATATATATATATATATATATATATATATATAAAAATAAAGAAAACTCAACAACATAGATTTTCTTGATTCCACAATGCAACGCACATCAAAAATATCGCAGCATGTACTGCAGGTCCAAAATAAGCAATTCAGTCAGTCGAACGTCTCGGGAGTTTGCGCATCGCAGGAGCTTCACGCTAAATTCGCAATTCCCAAACTCCTTCCGCTTTTCATTTCCATACCAAAATGTATTTGTTGATGCATAGATTCCAAATAGTTTATAGTCTATTTGCCATCCGCCTTGTACCAAGGCTTTCAGACACCAAAACAACAACCACAACCTTTCCCTAAAAAGCAGCCGAAACACACCCGCCCCCTTGTAGATAATGACGGCCTGTCGTGAGAGAGGAGAGAGAAACACGGGTGTGGTATTATTAAGCAGACTAGTTTGTTCGGGAGAAGTGTTTTTGGCTTTTAAAAAGTTCCATTTTGCACTCCCCAGGCGCCGCATATGGGGTACCCCAGGGAGGCGTGTATGTGTGTTTGTGTGTGTGTGTGTGTGTGTGTGTGTGTGTGTGTGTGTGTGTGTGTGTGTGTGTGTGTGTGAGAGTGTGTGTACTCTAAAATATTCTGACTGAGCTGTCTAGCGGCTCACAGAGCAGGGAGATGTGTCCTGTCTCCTGCATTCAAATGTGAGTGGGTTTTGGAGAGCAAAAGTAAACAGATATGCTTGCTTGAACACACACGCGAGAACGCGTGTAGGCGCACACCTGCCGTCTCGACACATGTGCGTGTGTGTGCGCACAACCGCACACAAATACTGTATGAATATGGGCATGCACATGTGAACACAAGGCGCACGGGTGTAAGTGTGTGTCTCCCCATCTGTTGTCCGCCCGTAGTTCCACCGATCTGCCCATCACGCTCATCACTAGAACGTCTGCTCGGCTCGGCCAACACAGCAGCGTCAGTCAACCGGCATTATATCATAAATAAATTATAAAGATTATTTTTTAAAAAAAGGAATGTTTTATACGGGACCAACGTCAGGAAGCAGGTCGTCACGGACTTGCCCTTTCGCAAGCCGCAAAGCTACAGTTTTATATGGTGACGTAAACCTCTGCAGGTCTACATTCTCAATTCACTCCTTATAAGCTCTTTAATGCTTTTCCATATCACACCTGCAGTATATGGGCTGTAATATAAGATAGCCCAAGACAATGAGCTGTCCAGTTGCCGAGGGGGTTAGCTGACAGCGATGTTATGAGAGGGGAGGCAGCGGGGATAGAGAGAGGTCGAGCGAAGGGTAGGATGGGGCCCTTCAAAGAAAATATGACCCTTAAAAAGCCTCGCCGATTGTGCGATCCGAATTGTCCTTGCTACCATATTTCCTCCTACTCTTCCCTCTCTCTGCCCTCCGCCTCCTCTTCCCTGCTCTCACTGTTGTCCCTCCTTCACTTCCCTCTTTCCTCACTCAATCCATTCACACACAGATGTGTTGTCTGTCATGACCATGATGATAAATTAGCGCGGGTGCTGCTGGTGAAATAGGAGCTGGTGTCTGAGTGCAGAGGGTGATCCTGTGGACAATGCCAGGGATGAACCACTGATAGTTCAGCTGTGACTCGATTCTGGAGAAACGCTTTGGATAGGACCGTGTCGGAGTCATATTTGCTTCCAGTACGGTTACAGTGTCATTCTATGTGAACGGCTGAAAGGCCAAAAAGAGAAAATAAAAATCTTTAAAATACTTTTCAGCCACAGTGTTTGTTTTTCATTTTATCTTTGTTGTTGTTCCCCTGAAAAATACATCACAAAATAGCAGATAATAAAAAAAAATAACAGCATGTCTTATTTTATAGACATAAACACCATTAGCTTTCAAGGTGGATACCACGCATGGGCTACGAATGAACTATGACCTAAAAAAAAAAAAAAAAAAAAAAGAAATGTGCATCTTTCTAGGTTTTATTACAGTGGAAGAATGTTTCAGAGTGTTTATGCCCGTGCCAACAAGTATGATCACAATCTGTGGTTACAACAGAATGGCCTTGTCTTGTCACCTGGAGCACTGCAAAAAATTGGTCTCATGTATGTGTGTGTGTGTGTGTGTGTGTGTGTGTGTGTGTGTGTTGGGGGGGCTGCAGGGGGCTGCATGCATGTGTAGCTGTTTTTTCTCTTTTTTTTTTTTTGGAGTGTGATTCTTTTACCTGCAGGCTTTGGTTTTTTTTGTGCGCCTGTTTGTGTCTATGCTTGCGTTCCTGTGTGTGTGCACGGACATGTGTTTCTCATGAAGGCCCATGCCGGGCAAATTAATTCTCAGAAGTTGCGTGGCGGGGGCTCTCCTTCCCTTTGAAATGGGGCATACTGCTCCCTGTAATCAATAAGTCAAGCCATCTCGGCCGCATGTTGCAACCCCCCCGGCACACAGATGAAGAAGCCCAATTTACTCATCATAAATTCTGATTCCCACAATAAATATGAGAGGAGGTCCCACGGTATTAGAATATCTGGAATCTCAGGGGCGTTTGAAATGCCGGCTGGCCCTCGCCTTGGCCTGGAGTTGCTTTGTTGGTTAGAATATGTGTTTTGTGTTGAATAATAATGATGTGGGGTCAGGAATATTTATTCCTGATCAGAGAAGAAAATTCAAAAAGGCATTTTTATTGATAAAAAAAAGCAGAAGAAAAAAAAAAGAAAACACATAACCCAATTTCATACCCGTGTTTACGCAACGCGCAGCATCAAATCAAATGAATGTTCCCACATTCAGTGAAAACACATAACGTGCAACTCAGAGGTTTTTTTGTCTACCTTTCGACAAAATTTCTCTCTTTCTTAAATCTTGGCATTTTCTAATGAACCTCGACAGGCACCTCCAGACAAGTGGTGACGTGTGCAGGCGAAGGCATGTGACGTCGGGGACACGCTAATCTAACGGACAAGTGCTGTCTCTACTGTTTAAAGCCTGCATGCTCAGTAGGTCCGGGCACATGACAGTGACCTGGGGAGGGGAACGTGTGGCAAAAATGTGACACACCTACAGAGGGCGGGGTGGGGGGCGCTGACTGGCCTCCTTCAACGTTATAAAAGGGGAGAGCGAGAATAAGAGGTGGAGGAGGGAGAGTTTGTTCACACATCTGTGTTATCTGTGCGCCTTCTGTTGGTGATCACTTCATGCGTACCTACGTGTTTGCAAGCAAACGCTGCCAAGTGTATTTGTATGCATGGTTGCATGCACATCTGTACAAGTGTGCACGTGTTTGTCTGCGCTAGCGTGCGCAAACATGATTTAATGCAACATGGCATCCCCAACACCAGTGGCGCTCTATCTATCTTCTTTTTGGCAAGGACTTCCTGCTCTCCCGAGCGGTTCCGTCGATACATGACATTTATGAGGCTCCCATGAGCCCCGGCACATGTTGCCCAGACAACTGAGACAGCTTCAGCGCCATGACAACAAAACGCCAAATGCTGTCACGGCCAAATCTGAGTGGCCTGCTGCCAACGAGGCGGTTGAAATCTTCCAGGAGAGAGCAACATTTAAACAAAAGCTCGCTTCAGCTGATAAGAAGAGAAAACACACGACATGAGATGATAAGAAGAGAGGACAGGAGTACGACTCGAGGAGGAGACTGAGTCTCGGAGCAAACCAGAGGAGAAAAGTAGTTTTCCTTGCTAGTCAATACAGCTGTCTTCATTTGTAAGGCAGTGTTAAGAGCACTAATTCCTGACCTGTTAGTTACATCTGAGAAGAGCGAGCTGCGCCGGGTGCTAATCCATAAGTCTGCTGCTAAGTGGTTCATCAGCGAGTGCCTGAGATCGAATGTCACCAATTAAGACGCCTAAATGCCCGGCTAATTGTGCTCAAAGTGTAGTGCTCCGTCTCTCACATGATCACACATGATTAGAGACAGCTCACACACACACGCACACACACACACACACACACACACACACACACACACACACACACACACACACACTAACGAACACACGCGCTACATTAAAGCGGCTGTGAGCAGAGGAGAGAACCAAAGATCTGATTGGCAAAACAATTTACCCACATAGTCACATCATTAGCAATTAAGATCAAACACATTTCAGCTTTATAGGCCGATAACACAGATGGAAGTTTTGAATGGGCTGAGCGTTCACAGATAACAGAACACTGTCTGAACAGCTAAATTAAAGTACGCTTAATTGCAATTAAAACTACATGCTATTAAATTAAAAACAAATCTCCTTGAGTGAGTTACTCACAGAACCTAAATCAAATTAATCTCGCTTTTGAATTTATTCCAAGGCCCTTTCAATAGTCAGCATATTGCTTCCTCTGCACCAAATATAACAGTGGTAAGCGTGCGTTTTGAGGAGGAGAGATCTGGTGAAGAATGAGAGCAGATAGCATCTGCTCCGGGCCTCTCCCTGCCTTGGCCCACAGGTCTGAGGAGCAGAGCGAATTGTGTCTGAAAGGGGATGATACCCATCGGAATGTTAATGGCGCTGAATATTTCAGAGGTGGGATCATCACATGGCAGGAGGAGGACGGGTGGGTTTCCCGAAAGCATTTAGCGGTCGAAGTTCCTCTCTGTTATTGTAAACCCGGAGTCAAAGATGATTTCAATGCACAGCTAACAAGGCCCAGTTGCTGTCGGGGAGGTTTGAGATGGTTGTCTCTCTCCCCCCGTCTCTCTCTCTCTCTTTCTCTCTCTCTCTCTCTGTCTCGCACTACACATCAAAAAGTTAAAGCTCGTCCGAAAAACGCCTGCGAATAATGAGTCAGATCATTTTCCTTCTAACTTTTCATTTGAATTAATGGAGCAACCAAACAAAACTGAAACAAAACTGTTTTTTTCCCCTCCTTTAGACCGAGCTGTGCATAAATCTCAGGATGTGCTGCTTTTTTGTAAAAAATTACCTGCCGTCAGACTGAAATCCATTCAAAAGCAATAAACACAGGTAACTCATATTCCTTGTGGCTCTTTTACAGTATTTGTCATGATGAAATATCAACTAGCATTACACATATGGTAAATCCAGTTACCGTGGCTATACGGCATAAGTGGTTCTTAAGGCTTTTTTAAGCAAGAAAGAAAAATCATGGGAGCCGTAAAAAAAAAAAAAAAACAAGGGGATTGCCCCAACAGCCCTTATAAACATCTGGCAACCACTATGGTACCTTTATTTCAGCCAAAATGACTGGTTGTGTTAGCCTTGAGAGAGCAAGGGAGAAAGAGGAGGGACAGGCTGAAAGGAGGCTCTCACTTTTTCTTTTTTTTTTTCACCAAAGTGAAATTGAAGTTCTTTGACGATAAAATAGGATAGAAAAAAAAAGGGGGGAGCAGAAGGAGGAGACGGGGTCTAAAATTAAGAGAATTATTGCATGCTCCCAGATGTGCGCGAGGAGGATGACCCGGGAAAGTCAAAGTTGTCCCCCATCAATCATTGCCATATGCTTCTAGAGAAATGGATCCTGCAGGACACTTCATATTCCTCTTTCTGATTAGTTCATTTGAGAGATGAAGACGAGAGAGAGGAAGGGAGGGGGGGGATAGATGGCGGAGCTCTCTGAAAATGGACGGCCCTGGTGTAACCCAAGAACAGAGAGGGTTCAATGTCAAAATTAAGGCCTGCTATTTAAGACTTCAGGGATCTTTTTTTTCTTTTCTTTTTGTCGGTCTATCCCTCACTCACCTTTTTTTCCCCCCCTCCTGCGCTCCATCTTTTCTTTTCAGGGGTTGGTGTCAGGGAGCGATAGAGCGAAGGCAATGTGTTCTTAACTCTGATCAAAGGAGGGAGAGAGGAAAGCTTTTCTAATGACTGGCATTCACTCTCCTTTCTTAATCCATCTCTCCTCCTTACCCTCTCTCCTGTCTCCCGTCTCTCTCCTCTCTCTTTCACTCGCCTCTTTCTCTCTCAGGGCATTGGTAATTATCGGCGAGGTCTTAGTGACTGCAAATGAAATTACCATTTAAGAGAGAGGGAGAAAGAGACATCCCCTTTGCCATAGGAGAGGGCTTAAGTGAAGCGGCTAGGGTTTCAGCTATTGATTTTTAAACTGCTACATCAGAGAGTGTAATGCTTTCATAATTTCAAATAAACTGTCTGGTTACGAAGTACTAATGAGAGAAAGAGTGAGAGCAGACCAAACGAAGTGAGAGAACGATGGGGGTTGAATTTTAAGTGTTGACGTGCGTGCGGAGGAATTAAGCTAATGCACTGGTCAGACAAAATGATCAATGTGTCGATAATCCTGCAGCAACTGGCAGTTTGTTTTTGTTTGTTTTTTTTAAGAAATGTGTGATGGCTATTAAATATTTTCTGATAATCAATATGTAAATGCCAATGCCATTGTTGCGCTGGCACGTCACATGTGATCCGATTTCTACATTTTACTCTGAAAATCACCGGCGGGTAATAAATAGAAACGGGAGGGGGATAATATAGAAAGTGTCGTCGTTTGATTTCGCACAAACTCTGCCATTCAGGTGGAAAAAATATATTCCTCCACAAATATCCAATTTCCAGCCCTCCTGTAAAAAAAAATATGAGGGTGCTAGGTCGTCACTCTTCCTCGCGGTTATAAGTCATATATTCGTAAGAAATTTTACAAACGTGATGGGCAAAATGATATTTTTGTCCGATGTAATTGGAAGTAATGACAGTTTTTCTACTGATAGAGTACGGACTGAAAATAATAATAAAGATGAGGGATGGAGAAAGGAAGATGGATTTTTGGATGACACTGCACAAACCCAAATCTTGCTCTCTCTCTCTCTCTTTCTCTGACTCTCTGTGTGTCTCTCTCTCTCTCTTACTCTCTCTCTCTCTCTCTCTCTCTCTCTCTCTCTCTCTCTCTCTCTCTCTCTCACCACAGACCGCAGGCCGTTGGAGGCAGCTTAGAAATCTCTTACATCTGGAAGAGCCATAATTCATGGGATTTGGCCTAACAGCCATGACAGGCATTGGGGCGGCCAGCAACAACTGTCTCCTGTGTTAGCAGCAGTGTGTGTGTGTGTGTGTGTACGTGTGTGTGTATTAGCTCAGTGTGTCTGAAGGAGAAAGAGACGGAGAGTGAGAGACAAAGTGTGACAATATACAGCATCTGTGAGTGTGTGTGTACTCGCAACTTTTTATTTATGCAGGGAACTTGTGAAGAATAGACTCCCCTGAACGAGGTTTGCTCAACTTTTGTTATTCATGGATTTGACTGTGGACATTCGTTAGGGCCTCTATATATCTTTATGATAGGCCTCCTAGACCAGATGTGTAAGGAGTATATTAAGTCAAGTAGTGTACAATCTTATTCTATTTACCAACTGTGTATTATACTCGATTACTTTTAAGAGTCAAATATTGTTATTTCAACAGCTATAGTCTGTTAGCAAATTCATATTATCATACAAAGCATATTATCAACAAATCAAGTATGATGCATTTTTATAGATTAAACTATATTGTTTGTTAATTAACCTAATTTGGACCATTTAAATATATATCTATGTATGAATAATAATTTTTTGTTTGTAATAAGAGCTGCAAAGATGAATTGTTTTGTTGTCAACAACTCAGTTTGAAGAAGAAATAAATACTTTTTAAATGTGAATATATTCTGCTTTCTTTTCTCCTCTTATTCTCTTAAATTAATTGAACATCTTGACGAGGATTTGATTTTTTTTTTAAACCAATTTCTGACATTTTATAGACCCAACAGCTGTCAAGAAAAAAGTCTAAAAGATGAATCAATAATAAAAATGATCCTGAGTGGAAGCCTTATTAACAACAATATTTAATCATATAACACTCAGTTCTGCATTATTATCGCTTACCTTTTTTTCTTTTTTTTTTTCCAGAAAAAAAGAGTTACATGCAGGATTTCACTTCACTTTACATGCTGAGTATTTTTACATTGCGGCGGTGCAACTTTTACTAACGTCTGGACATTTCCTCAACCGCATGTCGTACAAACTATGATTAAACTGACGGAAGCAATACGACACGGGGAACAATTCGGTGAGGGGAAAAATACATGAAGGCTTTTTTCTTAGACGTATAAATTATACACAATATTATATACGTGTCTTAACTCTTTGCGCAAATGTTCGACACTTTTTTCGGCCGTATGTATGTATGTATGTATGCGCACGCATGCTCGAGACATAAACCGACTTGCAGCAGAGTGAGCAGTGGCGTCCATGTGTTTCATGGCGTGCCAGAGGCTCCCTGTGTCGGCCCTAAATATTACACACAGACAGTAGCTATCACTTCCAAGCCTGAAATCCCACATTCCACATTCCTGATTCCACCGGCTCGCCTGCTAAGCTGGGCACCACATGAAGAGCCATTGTTAGAGAGAGAGGGGTCATGTATCTCTCTGTCTGTCTGTCTGTCTGTCTGTCTGTCTCTGGCTCTCACTCAGCCCTCCTTCTCTCCCTCCGCTCGGTCTCTCCGCCCAAATATCTCTCGCTGTCATACCCTCCGTCTGTGACTCTCTTGCTCCGTCTATCTTTCTATTTCTCCCTCTGCCGGTTTATCTTTATCTCTTATTCCCCCTCTCCTCCGCTGTGCTTTGTCGCCCACTCTCCCACTCGCTTTCTCTCTCCCGTCTTGCATTTGTTTATTTCGCTGCTGTACCTCGCTCGGCTTCCTGTCTCCTACTGATGCGGTTTGTCCGTGCCTCTGCTCCTTCTCTACAAGACTCCCTTTACTTTGCCTCCTTTCCCTTTGTCTCTTGCTCTGTATCCTGCTGTCTGTCTCTCTGTCTCCCTCTCCCCCTGTGTCTCCAGATATTCATGTAGAGATTTTCTCACATGTTAGATATAGATTTACGACCCCAGCCAGATCCCCGTGGCCACTAAATTTGATACCATCCACTAAGCCACATTGTTTTTTTGTGTGTTTGGGCTTGTCTGTTGTGTGTGACTGTGGGTAAGTATGCATGTGCGTGTGTGCGTGTGCGTGTGTGTGTGTGTGTGTGTGTGTGTGTGTGTGTGTGTGTGTGTTTGTGTGTGTTCATGCATTACAAGGTGGAGGCGGGTGACTTTTAAAGGGTTAGCTTGGGTACGGTGGGCGCAGAGGAGGAATTTACAGTTTATTGAAGCACAGCAGCCAGGTGTGTGTATGTGCGTGCATGTGTGTGTGTGTGTGTGAGATAGAGAGAGAGAGAGTGAGAGAGAGAGAGAGAAAGAGAATGGGAGAAAGAGTGCCTGTGGGTGCCAGGTGACCAGGCTAACCTCTTGGCTGGTGTTTTGGATTTAGCCTTTGGATAGCGGTGAAAAATAAAAATGGAATGCTTTTTCAATTACAGATCAGAAAGAGAGTGAACAAAGGCAGGAGTAAAAGAAAAAAGGATGAGTTATTGGGATCTGCCATATCAAGGTTTTTTTCCTGGGCACATTTTTAAAATCCAAGTGCATTAATTTTGACTTTCAGAACATTTTGTACTTGAACATTTTGGAGACATCTGCGGCGTGGCTGTAATTCTGCTCAGTAGTCGAACTGATTTATGTCCTGTTCAGAAGTTATCGTATTTTGAGATATTATACACGGTTGTCAAAATTTGTAGAAGTGAACAAAAATATGACAAAAAATCTGAAAAATTTCTCTTGCAAGTCCTCTAATAATCCGAGCTTTTCGAGCATTCTGACATTACATTATTGAGCAGCGTTTTATCTCATTGCACAAGCATGCAAACATCCGTACGTGCAAAAATAGAACATGGGTAGAATAGAATATGGAGACACGCAGACGAACACCTGTGGAAAACAGTCACTGCCTTTTTCGTGCGCGTTATTAATTCTGACAGTAGTCAGTTTAAAGGTAGACGTCCTCTGCCATGCATATTTTATTGGCTGTAGGTGGTATTTGTTGTGTATTCATGTCTGTTTGAATCCTCCTTCCCGTCAACCCATTCCACAAGTTGTCAAGGGTGGGGCATTTGAAAATGGCATTGTCGAGTACCGAGGATTGTAATATTGTTGTTTGTCTGTGAGACGGTACTCGCCTTTTGATGTTTGGCTAGGAGGAAATACACAAAATGAAAGCCTTTGCGAGATAAAGGTGTGTTTTTGCACATGTTTGAGCGTGCGTGTACGTGTGTTCCCTCAAACTGTTTATCTGTCAGTCAGATGGAAGTGTGTGCAAATTGTTTGCGCCGGTGCATGTGTTTGCGCGCACGTATTTTGTGTGCGCGTGTGTGCGTGCGTGTCTGCATCCACATCTGAAAGCCATATCTGGCTTCAGATCAAATGGTGTATGAAGGAGGGGAATGACAGAGAGAGAAAGTGATAGCTCTTTAATGTTACCTATCTACTCTCAAACCCAAATATAAGACCAAGAACACACGGAATAGGCAAGTGTGTTTTAGGGGGAAAAGGAGTGACATGAAACACTTATGTAGAAGAGCTCTGAACATGACGCCGGCTTTGTAGCGGAGGGGAAAATGTCTCGGCAAACAGGAAGAAAGAGGGTAAATTGGATGGAAGGAAGAAAGACGGCAGGGGCGCAGAATCAAACAGCGACATGCACTTTATTGTTTGTTTGTGCACGTCAACCGTACAGTGATATTTTATTTTTTGACTGAATACAAACTATTTTATCTAACTCACCTTTTGCTCCTTTTTTTCTGTTCCGAGGTGTCTAAACTTTCACCACCGTCACTATCACCGGTAAAACTTGTCTGACGAGGATGTTATCATGACGACTGCGTTCGGGTCCATGCAGCTCTGTTGATTCATGATTTCACTGAATTTAAACCTCTCACGTGTTAAACATTTATGTGCTTGACTGGAATAACCTAGTGGGTGAAAATATACTTATAACAGCGGAACAACACTAGCCCTGCTAAACATATTTTTGCCTTCTCTCTTTACCTTTGCCTTCTCTGTTCCTCCTCTCTTCCTCGCAGGTATGTAGGCTGACCTGAAACAGATGAAAGTATTTACTGAGCACGCTCCGGCGACACATTCGCTTCTCTCCTGCTCCCTTTTCCTCCTAAACTGCTTGTTGTGACACATACATGTGAATAATAAAGGTTTTTTCTATTCTTCCTACATGGCCTACTGTCCTTCTCTCTTGTGTGGTTGTTGAACACAGATGTGCAGCAACCAAGTGAGTCACATACACACACACACATTTAAAATCCTCCACATTCTTCTCTTTGCTGAAGGCCTTGCCCCCCCCCCCCGGTCTCACTCTCTCTCCTTACCAGGAAATTAACCTTGACATTTCCAAGACATAATTCCCCTCTAATAAAAATGCGTGTGTAAATAAATATATATCAACAAACGTGTGAAATATTCATAGAGGGTGCCATGTGTGAGGAGGGCCTGCATTTCAAAGATGAAGGCACCGCTGGGGAGGATTTCTCTCCCTATCTGCCATCTTAACACAGCCATCATCCAAGGATCAAGTTCCTGCTACGAACATTACTTTTTTGCGTAGGCTCGTTGTTACATTCAATGGAAGCCTTCGGCTTGTATAAATGAACAGTCTGCCTCAGATGTGCTGCCTATTCAAAGACAGAATAAGAATTTGAATCACTATAATGGCCAAAGAGCCGGAATGGAGGAATGTTGAATGTTCGGCAGGACGTATTGATGGCTTGCAGACATTCTGACACGTTTCAAGGACAACGGGACCGATGATACGCCACACAAAAGGACAGTACAACACATGATTCGGATAGAGAACACTGGTTCAATTAAGAATTTATTACAGTGATGGTGCCTGTCGTCTATTAAAAGATACATTTAAAATGCACCCATATGTGCTTCCTTTCCTTTATAAGTCCAATTACAGAAATAGATCTGTGGAGTCACAGAATACCACGATCCGGTCCAGCTGTGCTGTACACTGACATTTAAAAACTGCTATAACCAAGAATGCCTGTCAGCAAATAGCAGCTACAATATCTTTCCGTCACAAGCTGATTTCACGATGTTAGATATTTTTTGGCGGGGGGGATTTTACCATTGCGAAACAATGTCAGTGTGTGGCCATGTGTGCATTACTCCATACACATTTGTGATCTTTGCACATGTGCGTGCACGCTTCCCTGCTCCCATCATAATGGAATGACAGTGATGCGGATCCAAAATGGCTGGTTTTAGCATTTGGACACCGGGGTGAGGCTGAAACGAGGCAGGAGGGATACGGCAGAGTGAGAGAGGGAGCGCGGGAGAGGGTGAAGGAAGCGCACACGGGTAGGTAGCGATCGCATAATACCATCATGGAACACCATCACTCCCCGTCTGACCGGGCCTCATTTTAGGGCAATGGAACTCCAGAGGAAAATGCGCCAATGGCACATTATTCTGCCTTGGAAAATCACCCTCATGTTTTTATTCATGCCTGTGCCACAAACAACAACGGAATTTGATTTCCAGTGTAAATATTCTGGACCAATACAGAGATGGAATGAATTATTTGTGAAAATGTGTGCATCAGAGAAAGAATGCTATTTTTCATGAGATACACAGACAGACAGACAGACGGATAGATAGACAGATAGACGACAGACAAATAGATATGTGGTTAGAAGGACATTCAGTGATTTGTCTCAATAGAATTTGCTAAACAAAGATGAATATTCCTATAATGTCACTGCAGTTTGTGTACTGACGCTGAAAAAACAATCATCATGTGTTTGTGGCTCTGATCATCTGCCAGCGTAATGGCATCTTCATAACCGCGGCCCGCTTTAATCACCAGCCCTTCCTGCTGGGCCCGTGTCATCTCCCGCTGAGCCCAGCGACGGTAACTAGGATGAGGTACATGTACCTCCCACGGATTACACTGCTGATATCTCCGCAGTGACAGTGGCCCTCACCGTGACACCGAGATCTGAGGTTAGCTTATTAACGTGATGGTGTGATAGATGGACTGGCAGATGGAGATCTGCTGCAGAGTGCACCGGCAACATGCAGACAAAGATAAAAATAAATCTACCAGAAGGTTAATTCAGTATGGATGGAGCAAATAACACCATGCTTAGCCATAATTTACCATCAGCTGATCTAGGATCTGCTTCAAATTGTACCCACGCACAGAGACCAGCCATCTTACTATGCCTGATTTTTTTTTTTCATCAAGACCCATGCATTCCATGAGAAATTAACAAAAATGTTGGTAAACGTCTCATTATCTTAAAGCAAGTGTGAAAAGAATCCTGGATCCGTCCCTTTATCTGGATCAGCACCAATAGTAAATGGGGTCTATTCTGTGTCATTCAAGTTTCTTGGAAATCTGTTCTGAAGTTTTTGTGTTATCCTGCTGACAAACCAACCAACAAACAGTTGGACACGCGTTGAAAAACATAACCACCTTGGCGGAGGTAACAACATAAATAGCATACAGTGATTCACAATGTGAAGCCAGTGGGCTGTGGGTTAAAGTGGAGGATGGCATTAAAAATGTATACCTTGCTTCAGGATTGTCCATAGACGGTTTGAATTCAAACAGTGGCATTTGGTACCATCAAAGCTACTGTGTGTTGCGGCGGCTGTGGAAAGGAACGCATCCCTCGAATGCTTACATTTATTATTGAATTTGTCACCTTTATCAGTGATTCATAACATAACTTTGGCTGTGATGCTTACATGAATCAATCTTCTATGGACACATTTGACGCTTTGCACAGTGAAGGTGCTCACAAAGGTAAAGAAACTACATCGTCTTGGAATTTAGTCAGCATCGGTGCAACTCACCTGCCCAGTCACCCATCATTGTTTCTCTAAATATTCCTACCAGATCGATTAATCCTGCTCATGAGGGGCCAAAGTCCCTTGTTTAACATTTGTATCGCCGTGCAACTTGAAGGTAATCAATGGTAAGATATTGCCAGATTCAGAAAGGTAACCTTGAGATTTGTGCACTGTGGGCTAAATCTTGTAAAATATTGCACTTGCATCAGCTGAATAACAACTGCATGTAAGTACTTATATTCTTTACAGTCCCCATTGCTATTAGTTCAGGATGGTATAAAAGCAATATAAATAGAAGACTTACAATTATTGTAAAGAATATTGGACCAAACATCTGAGTGTATAGGTTACTCGCAAGAAAGACTCAAATACCTGAAAAGGCGACTGCGTTTTTCTACGAGAATCTGAGTTGATTTGTTGCTTTCAGGTTGATTTAATCTGCTCGGACAAAGAGGACCAAACATCTGCACATGTTCAGAAACCAATACATACACTGGCACCAAAAAGAAAGTGTACTTAAGATTTAAACTAAGCCAGATCTGGCAACATCCCTACAGGCCTTTTGAGGCCCGAACCCAAGTCTTTCTTTCTTTCTTTCTTTCTCTCTTTCATTTCCTCGACTGTAGGTCTCCGCGTTGTTTTTCAGAGGATGTCATTCTTTTTAAAATATGTCAAAATCCCACGGCAAGGCTGCATATCTCATCTGCGTCCCGCTCTCTAAAATATAACTCCTGCTCGACACCGCTGCTATATGATATTGTGAAATAAAATATTGACTTCATAAACACAACAGCGGTAAAAATAAACCAGCCTGTGTTATGCCTAGCTGCGAGCATCTTCGCTTTAAAAAAAAGTAAGGTTGAGTGTGCAAGAAATGTGAAATTCACAGAGACGGGGAAAAAAAAAGAATTCCCAGCATGTTGCGGAATACCAATATCCTTAAGCAGGCGGGGTTTTTGATGTATAGACTCCTGCCAGTGAATTGTACAGATGAGACACTTAAGGCAAGACAATAGTGTTATAGATTGTGGCAAGAGTTAAATCAATAGACCTTCTGAGGAGTAACAAGACACCCGGTAGCAAGTGCTACTGCTACACACACATAGGAGGAGCTGGGAAACAAATGAGGACTGGCAGACAGGGGCTAAGACCTCAGTGTCACTGACTAGCCATTAGATGTTGGTGTGTATGTAGGTGTGTGTGTCTGTGTGTGTGCATCCCGGGCCTCCTCGGAACATGTGTTATGGATGTGTGTAAGTGTGCGTGTGAATGTGTTTGTAAGGCATAAGCAAGAGCAGATACCTGTGTTTCAGTTGTACTTTTATCTCTGCTTCTTGGCCCTGTAATCTCCCACTGGGCATCAAAGCAGAGCCCCATCACTAGCTCTACCACACCCCTATATATCCCCCAGATCCCCGGGTGTGAGTGTGAGTGAGTGTGAGAGAGAAAAACAGAAATAGAAGAGAGTGAGAGTCAAGAAGAGACAAGAATACGTGAGAGATGAGAGGAAGAGAAGGGAGATAGGATGGGAGAATTAAAAAACAGGAAAGGAGAAACAGAAAGGTGTGCATGTGTGTGTGTGTGTTTGTGTGTGTGTGTGTGTGTGTGTGCCTCCTCTCTTCCACAGACAGGAGAGACGGGCTTTGCATGGAGCTTTGGACCGTCACCCAGTCATGGCTGTCATCCAAGCCCAGCCTGCGAGCACCTCTCCAGGGCAGCTTCTGCTAAACCCTCCTGGGTCTTACTCCCTCTTACTCCACCTCCACAGTCTCTTCCACCTCTGATCCAGGATCAGCGGTTCCCGGGGCTCTGATAGGTGTCAAGGTCCATTAACCTGGAGCAGGTCTTATCATATTCATCAGGAAGATCAGAGATCAGATTTATCTCTGTTTTTATCAGATTTGAGGCTTCAGAAGGCTGCCAGAGATGTCATGACTGTATGGTAATGTGATGGAGGCTAGTGACAGGCACCCTGGAGTGGCAGGCACACTCCAGCAGGTGTACGGCCGGAGATCCACACTCACACAGATTGACACACATACACTCACACAAACACAGTCAAATCTTTTTTTTTTTTTTTAATCTGTCAGCAGTTGCTTGGACCTTTTTGATGGGGGTGTCAGCTTTGATTAGTTTATGAAACAGGACAATCTCACCCACTGACCTTTCTAGACGTTCCATCTAGAGCTAAATCTAATCTAATGTAAAAACAGTTGTCGCCTATGAGCCAACCTTGTGAGGCATGATGAGGTTTTTTGGGTTTTTTTTTTTTAAGGTAGAATTTAAGTTAAGTTAGAAAAAGTCAAAAGACGTCTGGATCATTTTTTTTAGGAACACTTTATGTGAAAGTCCTTGTGAAAAGGCATTGTACCTGCTTTAGATCTGGTGCATAAAGTTAAAAAGTGCATTATAAATTAATAATCTTATTAACATCCTTAAGGGTCTATAAACTGTTAAGTACCTATAAATGTCTTATAATCAACAATAAACATTAGTTAGTAGAATTAGTAGAATTAGCACTTCCATGGTCATATTAATTTTTATAAGCATCTTATGAGGACTAACAAAGGCGTTATTACCCATGAACTCTTATTACAATGACTTTAATATAAAGCATAACTGTTTTTGCCTTTTGCACAGAGATTGAAATCTGCATTACAGTCAAGACATCAAATATGGGTAAATTGCATGTTTTAGTACCAAGTTCCATAATTAGGTGTAATCAAAACACAAAAGAGATGGTGCACTTGCTGTAATTACAAACAATATTATATAGTAAAATCTACAAAGTATTGTCATATACAAGGGCGTCTAAATCTTTTGTACATTCAGTGCATCTACCTTAAAAAGATTTATAAATATACTGTCACACACAATATTCAAAATCCCTCTGAGATGAACACATCAGCAACAATTTTTTGGACGCACTGTTCCTACCAGCTCTCGCACCAGATTTTTTTTTCAGCTTACTTCTTATCTACATCTCTTCAAAAAATATTTTCCATTTATTTGACATTTCGTCTCCCCACTGGATTCCACCAAATGTCAAACATTTTGATAGCGCACGTTCCAAGGCTGGCCACTTATTTTCATTCAGTTAGCGGCACCTCCCATATGACCTCCGACCCCTAACCCTGACCCCCCAGCTGCTATCCCCGACCGCGCTCCCGGTGCCGCTAATGAATTATTGCTGACTCATCATGGTCAGCGGTGAGTAATCAACCTGACACTTTGGGCTGGCGATGCATGGCCGTGGTGCTCAGATAGTCGTTTAGGTCCTGCACTCTGTCCGCTGGCTACAACCACAGGGAGGCGGAGGAGCTTGTGAGGACAGGTTTGTGGAATAAAACAAATGCTAAAACGAGAGTGGAGTTTTCTTTTGATGGGTTGATCTATAGTTTGATATTATTTAGTTTACGTGGGGATTGAACTGAAACAAAACATTCATGTGAAGCCTGCTTCGTAATCATCATCAAGAGACACAACGCACTGAACAAACACTGCTTTGTGGTTTAAAACAAAGGAGATTATAAAGTTAAAAGGATTGTGGGATTTATAAAGGAGCTTTGGAGACACAAGGACTGAGATCACTTTTTTTTTTTTTATTCACAGAGAGACAAAACAGACATGCAGTAAGCGCACGCGCACGCGCACACACACACACACACACACACACACACACACACACACACACACACACACACACACACACACACACACACACACACACACACACACACACACACACACACACACCTCCTGCAATCCTGCCCTCATCAACATCCTTCTTGGAAAATCACCGCGGCTCTGAAAAGTCATTTCAGCCACAGTAGCAGCAGGCCCTTAAAGATTCATATTCCTATTTACTGTCTGCCTTGCCTCATGTGCGCACGCGCACACACACACACACACACACACACACACACACACACACACACACACACACACACACACACACACACACACACACACACACACACACACACACAAAGCCACAGACACATGCAAACACATACATATATACACACCAAGCCAACAAACCCAGCAGGGTTAGGTTCATGAATAAAGGAGGGAATTAGCACGGACCTGGGAAAGTCAGATAGACAGATAGAGAGAGGTGAAGGAAGAGAAGAGAGGGAGCTATTAAATTGTATCAAAAGCATTGGGAGGAAGGGGGGAAATCCACTGAAGGGAGGTACAATCAGCGGAGATGAACAGAAAAAGGGGAAATTTAAAACAAGAGAGGAAGGAGGGAGAGAGGAAGATGGAACCGAGAGAGGAAGAAAACGGAGAGGAACGGGAAGATAAGAACATAAATAGACAGAGAAGACATATATATAGAATGAGAGACAGAGGGAGGGAGAGAGGGGGGTGGCCAGTAGCTTTACTCCTAATTTAAATTGCTTCTGTCAATCCTGTGCTGCATGTGGAGATAGCACAAAATGTCCATTTGTCCGTGTGTGCATTTGTGAAAAGAGCCAGATCATTGTGGCGGTGAATATCTACACACGGCTCAACATGCCAGGTATAATCTGCAAAACCTCTATGTAATCCCTACACACACACATGCACACACACGCGTGCACACACACACACACACACACACACGTGAACACACACACACACACACACACAACCAAATAACAGAGCGATATCGACTCAAATAACAAATTTATTACCAAAGTAATAATATGTTTTAAAGCAAGCAGCCCCATAAGTGAATAATGCTCACTGATACGAAGCTGCCGTCTGCATTACTGGAAATCGGAAATATCATTGCACCATAAAATGACATTACGTATACTGAGAGAGCAGAGGCAGAGATAAGAACTGGAGGAAGCTTGATGTTAATTCCGAATTAAAGAAGTAAGAGAACAATCACAAAAAAAACAATTACACATGATGAAAACACAAAAATGGCAACAACAGGGGCAGTAAACATCTCTCCATCACCAGAAGGGCTGAAATCATCACAGTAAGCCACACTACCAATGCACTGCACACAGATTTTATAATATGTGTGCAGGCAACGCGTGCTCATGTATGTGTTTATCAGTGTGTGTGTGTGTATGTGTGTATGTGTGTGTGTCATAGGGGAGAGAGAGCCAAGAGGCCGTTACCCTGCACCCAGATAATAACCTGGTTTTATAATGTTGCATATCTATATTCAGGCCAGTTCCCCCTGGGGGGGAGCCAGAATAATAACACTGGCCATTTTACCCCTCCTAGTGGGCGGCCATTTTCTGCCCTGATTCTCAGCATGGACCTCTCCTCATTCCCAAGGTAGCACGTAATGGATGCCGCGATGAGATGGAGTGACATTGTGGCGTCTGAAATGTGAAAAGCCTATTTGCCGACCTGCCCTCCCTCAACGGGGTGGCTGGTGGAGATACAGGAGATGTTTATGCCTAATCCTCTTTGCAATTCCATATGTTGTCATTTCTGATGATTGTCTGTATTTACGGTAAATGGGCAAATTTAGAAAATGGCCGCAAAACAGCGGTGAAATTTGATATCTTTTCGTTCCAAAACAAATGTAATCGCATAAGTGTTCTGCGAACCTATGGCCATACTGTGTGATATTTAAGCAATATTACCCTCGAGGGTGTGCTTTAACGTCATTTGAGCACAACAGTGATGCGGTCAGGACCGAGGCGCTTGCACTAATATTGCGATTATACAACTAATACCAACACAAATAAAATGTATAATCAAAGTATATCCATGTTGATTGACATTTTGCTCTCAAATTTTAAAGGTTTTTGCGAGTGTGCGTCGCGTTTCCATGGAAACACATGGGGTCTGACTAATACCTGAAACAAAATCAGTCACGTCAGTAGACTCATATGTGTAATGGAACGTAGTTTACCACTCCAGGAAATAATCCAAACCTTAGTAACGACCTAGCAACAGAAAGGATTTTCTAGTCCCAGATGAGTGAACTCTGAGCTGACGTGAATGTTTTATCGCGGTCTCGGAATTTCCCGAACACCGTAAAATACTAAATAATAGCTGGGGTGTTTATTTGTTTAAGTCACTTAACAGACCAGGCGGCAATTAGTTACAAGCATTTAATTCCTTCCTCTCAAAAATCCGGGATGAAAATGTCACAAACTTCGACAGCTTCTCGGCGAATTCTCTGGCATCCTTCTGGGCAATAGTTGTCTAAGTGAAGTTGTTACAGCGGAGGAAACGATTTAGCGACCAGCACTGCTGCAAACTCCTCATCTCTGCTGTCACTCACGGTGGCGTACATTTGTTTCTCCATCGCCCTGATCATTTTGCGGGACACTCTCTCCTGGCGTGCCCGTTTGCTGATAACTCATCCCCGCATGTTTATCTCAGGCTACTCGCTAGCCTTCTCCCTCCCTCCACCAGGCAGCCTGGTCCTGTTGCTGCTGTCCTCGTCGGACAGCTCCGTTTTATTTTTTCGCCAATCTCTCACTCTCTTGGGGTCGACAGAGAAACGTCTAGCGGCGGCTTCTCCCGAGTTTTCCTCTACATATTTTAGGGCAGAAAGTTTGAATTTCAAGCCGTACTTTTTTATTTTTTTGCTTCAGCTCTGACAGTTACTACGTTGCCATGGAGATGGATAAACACAGACTTGGCGGAGTAATATTTTGAGTAATGAGTCAGGCGTGCTGTCATGCTGATTTGAGCACGGTCAAAATGTCTTGTTGACCAATCAGATTGCGTGGTCGGAACTACTTGCTGTATAATTGAATATCTTGATTGTGCGGAGTTTGCCTACATCACCAGAAAACAAACAGAATTGTTTTATTATCTAAAAATTGAACAAGAGTGCTGGATTGCGAGTGTAACACTTGCACATGCACATTTACTATCAAGAGTGTGAGTTTTCCATCTGCCGCGAATGTTAGAAAAAGTAATTAAAAAAAAAGAGCTGCATAGGAGTTGCAGGCAGAATTGGGAAGCAGTATCTCACATATTACAAGATTTCATCATCCGCATACAGCGCAAACACAGTTTGTGAGTTGGGGAGTGAAGGAGGTCTGGAATCAGAGGGGACCGGATCTGCTCCACACCATCCCGGCGAAACACCGTCACTCTGACCAGTCAATTTCAATAAAACTACAGACAAAGAAAGGTTAGCGTATATAGATTTCCCATCGTGGTCATGCACACAGAACTGCACTGTGAGCCAGCCGTCTCCTGCCCTCTCTCTCTCTCTCTCTCTCTCTCTCTCTCTCTCTCTCTCTCCCTCTCTCACTCTCTTCTGAACTCTAAATGCTACTCACTCATATTCTCCATCCTATCCCTTACCTCTTCAATAATTCACAGACGGTAGCTTTCTCTGGCCTTTCAAACCTTTGAAATGTAACCTACATCCCACAAAAACACCATTCTTGTTATCCGACTGATGACATGTGTTTATTCCGGCCCTCTGCTTGTTGAGCGGTGGGAGAAAAGGAAAGGGAAGGCTTCACACTTCAAAGATTATTGATCGTTATTGGCAATATGATAGAAGATAAAGCAAAAGTGCATTTTCAGATATATCCACTTAAATATGTCTTGATACGCCACTTTTGTTTGATTTTGCTGTTGATTCTTTGGTCGTTGGCATACAAAGAATATCCGACTTCAGCCTCAGAAGCACTCGAAGAAAGGCAGAAAACTTTTTTTACAGTGATATTTCACAGTGAGACGGATAAACATTTGTGAGGAATGGAGTCACGGGAGAACTACAAATATGTTTGAACTGATCCTTGATGCTATCCTCTGCTATTTTTAAAAAAATCTAAGCGTATCGCCTTTTTGACTTATTTTCAACTGGAGATCACTGGGATCGGGGAAATATGCGAGGTAAAAACAAAATAATAAGAGAAAAATTACAGCTAAAAAAAAATCACATTCTGGGAATATTCCCCATGGGAAAAAGTTTGAGAACTTATGGGCAGCAACACCAAGTCCAGTCTATTGCAGTTGAGTTGAGTGTAATAAATCAGTCCACCAGGGCTTGTGAAATGGAGGACAGTTGGAGAGTGCAGTATAGGCAGTCAGAGAGAACAGCTCTGTCCAAGACAATCATATGATGTATCATTCATACTGTCAGTATGGTGTCTCTCCTCCTCCCTCCTTCTCTCTCCCAGTCTCTACGTCTCTGTCTGTCTCTCTCGCTTCTCTCTCGCTCTGGACTCATATCCAGTCTCCTGTGGAGGCTGTGATGAAGCCCAGCTCTCTCCATCACACACAGCTCCCCAGCTGCTCGGGGATTACACATTTCAATGATGCATTCTCACATGGTGCCATTCAAATAGGCCTGTGCAATGTGTATCCCCTGCTACCAAGGCGCCGCAAACAGCTCCTCCTGTGAAAATGCAACTAGTTCTCGTTGATAATTACGGCAAATTCTCCATGAAACGATGCCATTTTGGCGTATTGCTTATAATACGAAACTTTCCGGGGGGATCAAGGACATAATAACGCTGTGTCCTTTTTTTTTACGTCTGTCAAGCTAGTCCTGCGGTATGTCTATTAATTCGCGGTCTCCCTTTTTCTTTTTTTTTTTTCATCTTAGACCGTGCAAGGGGGGGTTTTAAAAGAGCGAGTGCTGCCTCTGAATCATTTGACCTCTGCGATTTGCTAATGAATGCTGTGAGCAATCACTACTTCCCAGAAAATGGACAAAAATGATCCCTCATCTGTGAGCGTAATCACTTGCTGCCATTACCGTGTGTATGTGTGCACGCAAGTGTGTGTGACTGTCTGTCTGATTACCATCCCTGAATGAAATAGTTGTTTGGAATGATCCCATGGAGGGGGTGGGGGGGGGCCGGGGCTGTTCTTCAAGGTGAAGCAGCAGAGATGAGGTGGGATACAGGCCTTTATATTTTTCGTATTAAAGGCTGAAGAGGGGAATAGACAGAAAGGGAAGAGGACCAGAAGAAAGTCAAATGGAGGGAAAAGGATGGGTGACCATAGAAACGAGTGAAGTTTAACACCAACTTTCCCCTCCTGCTGCAACGCTGCAGAAAGCTCATTTCAAAAAGCAGTCACAAGGATGTAGTTCTTTCCCTTTGAGCACTTTATTTAACAATATGTGTAAGCGTGTTAGGGAATCAGAGTTTGTACCTGCTCTTTAGATCAGACCTAACACCCACACTTCCACCTCAAAAGCCAAGTCAAGACCCAAAGGCCCCAGTCTTGCAAGAGCAAACACCCAGTTTACACTATGTCGCCCGTTTCATCCACATTCTGTCATCTTTGTTTCTTCTGTTCCCACATTGTTCCCACTCTTAATAAAGTGTATTGAGAGTTTGTGTCAAATGCACTTCAAACAGGAAGTAGTGTGTGTGTGTGTGTGTGCAGATCTGATGCCTGAACCGGCACTTGCACTCTAGAAATGTTGCAAGACAGACAGAGAGACAAAGCAAAGGTCACGTTCAGCATTGTGTGATGAACTGAGTCCTTCGGAATCTCATTTCCAGAGGACCGAATCTGATCAGCGCCTCGGACGTAGGCCCAGAGATGGAAAGCGATGAGGAGGAGAAAGCGACAGGAGCAGAGGTGGAGGAGATGGAAGGAGGAAGTGGCAGGGAAGGAGGCGCTGGAGGAGGAGGAGGAGGAGGTGAATGAGAAAATTCCATTTGCTTGTCTGCTGCTTATCTCCAGCTATAATGGCTGAGAACAAAGAAAAGTCCGACTATAATCGGTTCCTCCATCAAACGCCACCATCACTTGTAAGGAAAATGAAAAGATGAAATGAAAGAAAAGGCGCAGCGACCCTTTCCGCTTCCTCTCTCATTCTTTCATTTCTCTGGCTCACCTGCTCCTTGGCTCTTTAACGACGCGACGCTGGCCTGATGTTCGATCAGTAACCATTGGAATGCACGTACGTCTCTTCCTCTGAACGTAAGGGGCAAAGAAGCCGAGAAGAAATCATGAGCTGCTGGAAGACCTCTCAATTAATCGAGCTTCCATGTTTATTTTCAGTTCTTCGCCGAGCGCGTTTTTTTTTCTCCACATACGTTCACGGCACAACTTAAATAGAAACATAAAAGTCAGAGGTGCAAACAGAAAGAGGAAAATAAGACGGATAAAAGGAAAGTAAAAGTTATTGAAGGTGTGACTCTATCCACTGTCAATACTGTTAGTGTTATCGGCGTGACAATGAAGAGGAAGCTTTGGCAGAGCAGCCTTTTCTTTCTTCAACTTCTAACATCAGCACTATATAATCCCTATTTGTGGATCACGGCACACCTGAATGTGTGTGTGTGTGTGTGATGATCGCAAGTCTCCTCAAGAATCTTTCTTCTGCCCTTGTGAGTATGTGTTCATATGTGTTTTTTGCATGCACGTGTGTTTATTGGCGAGTGTGTGATGATTGCACGTTCCTTCCATAGAGTGTGTGTGTGTGTGTCTGTGTGTGTGTCCAGATAGGGTCACCTTGCATCCATCTCTTACCGTTTAGAGACCCCCTACAAGGATAAAAATCATCCTCTGAACTTAATCCAGGCTTATATCCTCTTCTTCCTCCTAACTCACGAAAAAATGCACACACACACACACACAGGCACACACACGCAGACGAGCCCAGAACACCTGAGCAGAGGGACCAACAGAAACCAGCTAAGAGTAAAACCCATCACAAACGGCTGAGTCTGCACCTTCATGCACATATAGAAAGTAATCTGTGCGCTCTCTCTCCAAAACACTCCTTAAACCATCGTCAATGTTTCAACTGAGCGACTGTATAACTTCATTATGGTAACATTAATTATACTGTGGATTTGACTGCCTGTTTCTGGATTACAAATGTTGACACTTTGAACATAGAGGACCTGGCTGGTCATTATTTAAGCCCACTGCATAGGAAAGTTGTATCTTTTCTCAAGCAGTTAACTGCACGACACAGGTAACAAATGCCAAACATCTAATCATGTCAGCTGAAATTGTTTTATGAAGGCATGAGATGGGAAAGCTGGCAGTTTCCATCCCTTCCGTCTGCCCCACTGAATCTGCTCAGTCTCAAGGTGGAAAAAATAAGTGATGGCACGGCTTGGAAGCAGTGCACTGTGGGTGGAAAATAGGGGTACATAAGCTCAGCAAACCTTCTCTGAATAGACTTTAATTTTTTAAAGAAGATAAACCAGTTTTCTTAAAAAAGATACCTGCAATGATCTGTGAGTGTTTCTAAATGGAAGAAGTAAAAGAGAGACGTAGTGTTCCAGCCTGATTGTATGTGAAACCAATAGATGAACCCGGCTGCTGTAAGAAACAAAAGAGTAATCAGACAATGAGCTGGGTGCCAGACACACCATCGATTTCAAACTATCTCTCTAAGCAGCCTCAGAGGCGCACACCATACCCACCTTATGATATTGACCCTGCCTCCAACAAATATGCTTATATTCATATTGCCTTTTCTGACCGAGACAATGTGCGGGCGCTTTGGATGGATATTGGATCATACACACATGCTTACCTCCGAGTTCAATATTCATTATCGCATACCTGTGCTTTAAAGTAAATATTTATGTGCTGTTTGGCGCTCAGCAAAAAAACTAAAAACTAAAACAAGGAAAAACACGCCAAAAAAAGAATCTCTCAAAAACTAAATCGCCTTGCGTCAAAAATCAATGATAAAATGGGGGCGCAAGCTCTGTTTTCTAGGTCACATTTGAATATTTCTTTTAGAGATATTGATTTGTTTTGTGTGACCTACCCAGGCCCATTCTTTGTAATTAAAAGAGAGAGAGTGGGACTGTGGCGTGGGGGCTACCTCAGTCGGGTGGCTGTCCCTGTTGGTCTATATGTGTGTATGTGCGAGGACACGTTTGCCTGTCTGCGAGTGGACATATTGGTGCGTTTTTGTGCAGCTAATGAATGAGAGGCAGTTATGATGAAGAGGGGGTGGAGCTGGACCTTAAGGAAGATTTATACTGTGATGGGTATTTGTGTGCGTGTGCGTGTTTGTAGGTGAGAGTGCGTACGAGCTTGTGCTGTGTGTGCTGCAGTGGGGTAGATTAATTTTGCTATATTAAATTCAGCCTATAATCCAGACTTTGTCTCCCTACTCAGAAGCCTTTACATCAAATGGGCCAAAGCAGACAAAGGACTCTGGATCACAGGAGGCAATAGGACGGTCTGCATCATTCCCTCTTAAAAACTGTGTGTGTGTTTGTGTGTGTGTTTGTGTGTAGATAGAGAGAGAGAGAGAGAGAGAGAGAGAGAGAGAGAGAGAGAGAGAGACGGACTGGGGAGGGATGAGAGGTAAAAATGTATCTTAAAACCTACACATCCTAATCCACAAAGTTATGAAGTCTGTTTTAGTATGTGCATAGACACATGCAGTATAAGACAAACTTGTGCTTGGTCTCACATGTCACATATTGTTCTGCCATGCCTCTCTGGTTGCATGTTACTGTATGTTGCCAGCAAATGCACACAAGGTCTACACAACTATAAGGGTTCTGTGTATAGAACACACGACTAGTGAGTGTCACTTTAAATGCTGCACCATCCAAACCTTGCATTTTCAAGTGGTAGAGACATTATGAGCTATGAGATCTACACTACCTTTGTACAAATGGTCACTCAAGTGAGAGACAATCTATTGTCACACTGGACCAACAAGCAAAGTCAATCCACAAGGACATTTGATCATGTCTCAGTGTTTTATGTGTTACAAGTATTGTTTGCATTGTGCCTTCCTTGTACTGCCTATCCCTGAACATTTCAACCAGGTCCACACCACGTTTATTATATAACTCATCCGAACTACAAATGCAGCATATTATATCAAACCGGCTAATTGGAAGACCGGGCGCTGAAGGCGGGCAGGAAAACTCCTGCCATATATCTATGTAATAATGTGTTCCTGTCTGTTTCCTACAGAGACCTGTTACCAATTTATCTTGCTCTTTGATGATCAAAGTGTCCAGAAATTTGATTTGGAGGTTCTTGATTGACTGTTAATTGTAAAAGATGACGGCTTGCCTTTACAAAGCGTTTGAAATCCAAGTATTCTTTTATACTTCTCAACCAAAGGAGGAATATGTCATCAAAGGTCAAAGGGAAGAAGTATTTACCGTGAACTCAAAGTAAGAGGAATGATTGTTTGGTGCAATGGGGCTGCCCATGGCTGTTCCCTTTTATCTGCATATAAACGGAGTATTTGTAAAAGGAATAAATGAGAATCAGTTCAGTTAATTGTTGTCTATTTCATCTTTAATGCAGGAAATCCTGGGAATTATGTCTGAGTGGGAAGACTGTAAATAATCCCAGGAGTTAATATCTGATAATATATTCCCCCTTTTTTTATTCTCTTTTGTTTTGCCTTGATTTCCTCGTTGTAGGTATCAATGCATGTTTTGCCCCCGTTGCTCGTTTTGTACTTGTTGTTGTTTAAAAACCTTTTGGGCAAAAGTAATATAGCCTACATGATTCTTATTTACTACTTTGCTTTATATAAAAAAATAAAGTTTCCACAATGATTATTTTGCCTGAATGATTTATGTTTCACTCAATTTTTTGATGTGTTCGATTCAAATGTTTTTATAGCATATATTTCCCATTCTTTTCTTACCATTTTTCCCCATTTTCTTTAGTATCAGTGAGGGTGGCAATAGCCTCAGTCCGTAGGGCCTTAGCTTGGGGACTCGAAGGTCGCCGGTTCAAGTCCCACTCGGACCAAAAAAGTATGATGTTGACTAGTAGTTGGAAAATACTAGTTCACATCCTGGGCATTGTCGGGGTGCCCTTGAGCAAGGCACCGATCCTTAACACTGCTCGTTTCGCGTCGTAGCATGTGTGGCAGCCCCTTCACTCATCTCCTCTATACATTGTATGTGTATGTGCGCACCTGTGCGTGTAATGTGAGTGGAACACAAAGAAAATCCCTTGCGGGATTGTAATAGTATATAAAAAAAAAAAAATGTGTTTTGTGTCTACATCACTGCTCGATCTTCGCCGTGATGATTCTTGGATGACATCTGATGGAGATCTTTGTTAAATCGCTACTCTATTTAAATGAAATTGCTGGAAGCTATCAGTACAGTGTGTGGATCTGGTTGCTCTGCATCGTCCAGTTGAACTTGCAGCTCTGGATATGATTGTCAGCTCAACACTTGAACTGTGAAATGTGACATGTCTTCTGTGTGTGTGAGTGTGGTTCGTGTGGCCTGCGCTCTTCACGCGTCCTGTGTCCCTCTGTCCTTTAGCCCCGGTGTCACCTTCCTCCCCTGTCTCCGGGCCGTCCAGGCCTGTTTGAAGTGGCTATTAGCCAGAAATCAAAGCCTGCCATCAAGCCCATCTCAGCCCCGTGCCCTTTTAGAATATTCACCAACGGCCTTTTGTGAGCCCCCTGGAATAAAAATAATCAAAATCAGAATGGACCTTCATGTGCAATAATACTCTGTCTACTCTTATGGCCTCCACAGTCAATGCCATTTATAATTCATGCACTCACACTGATGGGTCCGGGGTGCGTTCAAGAGGTCCGCTCCTCACTGTTCCACCACTGTTCATCAATAGCTGCCGGCCAGGTAGGGAACTTTATTATCGAACAGTGGCCATGCCAGTTTGACGCAAACAGTGTTCTATAATTATTAGAACTTCAAAAAACTTTACACTCTCTCCCCCTCTGTCCATCTCCCTCTCTCTGTTTGAAATGGCCTCCCTCTCCCTCTCTTCTCTCTGTTGTTAATTTAAACACTGGCGGTTTCATCCCTCCCCGTAGGTGTCTGTTTTACAATAAAAGGTCATCCTCATTTGTCCGCAGACACAAAAGGGACCACCGTCGGGGCTGAGGTCAGACAATCAGACAGACGGATAAATAGACAGACGGACAGAGGTATGGTGGCGCTACAGGCTGGCGCTCAGGTTGCAGGGGAGAGGAGGAGGGAAAAAGAGAGATAAGAAGGCACGATAGATGGAGAAACAGCGAGGGAGAGAGATAGGTAAAAGGGGAGAAGGAGTGAGAGATTGGAGAGATGGAGGGAGTGGTAGTCGGTGGCGATGGGGCGGGTGGGTGAGAGCGAGGACAGATAACTAATCACGCCATCACCTCCAGTCCTCTTCCTCCTCTCTACTCCTTCTTCACCTCCTCTCTGCTCCTCTGCGGGGATGATTGACGAGGGCACGGTGGACTGAGGTTGTCCCAGTCCCCAGATTAGAAAGCCCTCAAACAAATGAAGCCTGGAAATGCTGCCCTAGGGAGCCGAGAGCCACGGGTAGACAGACAGGACACACACTCATGGCTTAAAGAGACATGAAGATAAGGGGAAGGAGAACCAGAGAGGTGGAGGCAGGCAGAGATGGGGAAATGACATGTTTCTCTGGGTTTAAGGGTATACAGTACGAGGACAGGCGCTCGAGTAAAAAGGAAGGGGGATAACTTTAAGACAAGTTTAAGACTCGTACAAAGAGTGTGGGAAAGGCAGAAAAGGCAGAACGAGCGCAAGGGACGGAAACAATTATATGTGTAAGGTGAGGGAGAAAGCGTGAAGTCACTTTAATTAGGTTACCTGCAGAGAGGGACGAAATGAGAAGCCGGGCATGACAAACAGAGGGAGAGAGATGTGACGTGACGGAGGAGAAGAAAGGAGAGACGGGATGAAGAAAGGAAAAAAGAAAAAAGACTCCCGACCATGCCTTTACACACCTGTTCTTGTCTTTCCAAGATTAACCAACTGCAGATTGTTCCCCTTATGACTCCTCTGCAGATCTGATATGGTACATTTATCAAAACCCGAGCATCACCCCGGTCCGCTTACCAACCCCACGCACATACACACACACACAAACACGCAACCCCCCCCTACCTCTTGAAAAACGATCATCCCCGACCCTGGACCTATTGTTTAAGATTCAAGCATTAGCGGGGGGAAAAAAAAAGGGAGGGGGAAAAAAAGGTGATATACGACCAGATATTAAGAAAAAAAGTTTGATTTTATAGATGTCACATGACCCTAGCATGAGTGACCTCCATTTTCCCAAATGGCGCAGGTCCAGGGTTTTAATGGAGTCTCCGCGAGCCATATATCAGCGCAGCTTGTCTCGTAAAGCTCTCCTCGGGCCGACCTCACAAACCACCTCCACCTTTATCGTGACACTTAGGGAGGTTTTCACGAGCAGAAAATAGATGTATTAACAGGGAATGATTTTAATATAGTCAGTGGGTGGAAGAAAAAAATTGAGGAACAAGGAAGGTGTTGGAGGATTCTGCTGTATATATTTGGCTTATTTTTTTTATTTTTTTTGTCCCTCCACCCCTCCTGCTCTGTCTCAATCTCTGTTTCCTCCCCTCCCACCTCTTCTTCCTATGTCTGTAGAGTGTCACAGTGTTACAGCTAGTCAACATGACACTTTTTAAAGTTTTTGCGAGGAGGCTGACAGTGCACAGAGGAGATTAACCTAGCTGCCTGCCATAGCACCTGTCCCTCCACCCTCTCTTTCTTTTCCCTTAAAAAATAACAGGGGACCACATGAGGCAGCTGTCCGGGCCGTATTGTGTTTAATATGGGGCAGTGAAGGCATTTGAAACACTTCTTTTCAGGCGGATATTGAGAAAAAAAATACATTAAAAGTGTGTGAACATAAGGATAAGAGTGTGTGGATGGGAACTGCAAGCGTACAAAACAAATGTATGCAGTTATTTGGATTTTACATTTCCTTGCGTGCAAAAGGTTATTCAATCATAAACTTAAAACTCTACATAACTTCTCAGTGTTTCCTATGCTGTTCGCTAACTCAACAGTTTTTTATAAATGTTAGGTATTAATAACCATAAAGGTAATAAGCTCTAAAGAGACGAGACTGGATACAAGTGTGTGCCACAAGCACCAGGCAATGTATGCATCTACGCTGCTCAGTATCAAAGTGCAGCCTCCCCCTGAAGACTCCCTGTTCCCTGCGGTTTATTTTTGTTACTTTGAACACTTCTTTAAAAAAAACCAAAACATGATATGTAATCTCATTTTTCTTTGCATCGCGCCATAACAGGCCTGAGCGCAGGGAAACTATACATTCGATAACAGCACACGAGAATGAATACAAATCAAGAAAGTTGCAGTGGAGGAGCGGGCGTAGAGCGCGAGCGGCGGCCGCAGTGTATTGTATCTGAAGTAAATACTGAATGACGTGTGAGGCGGTGTTTAAAACACACAGTGCCCCCCAGTCGGAGCCTGCTCTTCATCAGTCAGAAAGGCAGAAATGAGAAATGCATCTGAGCGACGCTTTAAAAGGCAAAGTTCAGTAATTGGGAATGACAGAGACACACAAAGCATCCATCACTCATGACCTTTCCATTTCTCCCTCTCTGTCTCTCTTTCCCCTTCTCCTGTCTCTCCATTCAGAACAAGGACGAGAAAAGCAGAGGAGGAACAGGAAAGCGCGTCTTTTAGACGGCTGTATTTGACTGGTCTTTCAAAGCCACATTGTGACGCCATAAACCTGGAGTCAGCTTCAAGCAGACATTAACTAAAGAGAAAGAGCAATTTATGGAGGTGATATGTACATAAATACACAAATATGGTTAAGAATGCTACAAGGACTCAAACAGTTTAATCTAAAATGTCATCGTTTTATGTGAATATGTAAGTCGACTATTTTAGGAAGGAGTACATGAAAAAAAGGGCCCGCACTAAAAGTACAGATACAGATGGATGACTAATTAAAAGACGAAACGACATGGTTTATTAGACGGGTGTCAAGCATTGGCTGAAAGATTGTATTTGGATCAATTAGGATATCACTCGTCTTAACTTCTTGTCCTCGCTCTGCTTGCCTTTTACGGATAACAGATCCAGGGACAGTTAACTTGTTAAAATCATGGGATTGCATTTGTCGCAGATTTTCTTTCACAGCCGCCCTCTCTCTTCTCTTGTCTGTCTTACTTTATTTCTTTTTGTTCCTTCCTATTTCAGCGGTGGTAAAAATGACCAGACCGTGCACAAGAAACATGCTTCTCCCTCTGTCTGCCTTAGACATGCACACACATGCAGAGACACACACACACACACACACACACACACACACACACACACACACACACACACACACACACACACACACACACACACACACACACACACACACACACACACACACACACACACACACACACACACACACACACACACACACACACACACACACACACACTTCACATCTGGACTTGTGTTTAATTTTACGTCAAAGTCCGGACAGGAAGCACCTGTCTAGATGAAATCCTGCAAGAGAGAGAAAAAGAAAGAGAGAGTAGAGGGGAATGAAGAAAGAGGGAAAAAATACACAGAGAAAAGAAAAACATTAATCCATCTGTTGTGGAAATGCATGTCACATTCGTCACATTAAAGGGAACGTCAACAAACAGAGCGAAAACCAAATTGGTTTGGAAAAGGCAAGTCATCTGAAATTAACACAAATTTCATCCCCTCTAAATGTTATCGTGTCTGTCTGTGTTTGGAGCTGAATGCAGGTCATTCTTTCTCTCCGAGGCTCTGGGGGCTGCTCACGAGCAGCTCCGCAATTACAGAGTAGTAAAACTTCCAGATGTGGGATTATTCTTCCCCTACGCATTAGCAGATTAAAAGATCACTGTCTGGATAGACACACACCTGTTGCAAAGGCCTTCTTGACATTCTCATTAACATTAAATTTGACTGGTCAGCTTGTGGCACAGGATGCTGTTTGTCTAAAACAAGGGTCATCATCTTTAAATTTGTGGACAGCAGGGTCCTTAATGATATAATGTGTCTCATTTCCACATTAAAATTGCAAAAATGACTAGATTTAGGTGTTATTTTTGTTGAGTTGTGTGCTTATTTGAATTATTCCAAATGTTTCAAACATTGGTTAAACCCAATAATCCCAAATTTTCATACAGGGTAAGGTACAATGAATCAAGTATAATGGTTTATTTGTCAATATATCATTTCTATGGGATAAAAGATTTCAGTCGTGCAAGATACACAGATTTTTTTTTTTTTTTTAAATAACTACGACTCAAAATGTTGGCCATTTACAGTTAAAAGCAATGTCCTATAATGCGCAATTATATATAAACTTAAAAAGAATATATTGAACCACCAACACATCTGTCATTTTAGAATGTGTCCAAAGGGTAAGTCCAAGCAAAAGCAGAAAATTCAAGGGGCTTAAAAATGGATTAAGAACCTTTCTTACTTGAGTCTTCAGATGTTAATGCAACAGCATATTTGATCCAGCCTGAGATTCTGGAAAAGGCTAAATTTAACTTTAAGTTTACTTTTTGCCAAAGAAAGATGCCACTCCGCATTCTTTGCAGACTTTGCTCATCAAAAGAATAACATTAATACTACAAAAAGGACGGAGGAAAAAAAGTTGACATTTTTCAGCTACAGCGAGAGCTTTGGAAGTGCGTACCACCCAAAAGGTGACATTTCACATTAAGCACATGTGATTCTGAGCCTCCCTGCAGTGTGTTATTCCCCACTGGAGTGCATGGCAACTTTATTGTTTTCCATGAGGTAAGTGATCCCATTTCAGTCTGGCCTTGAAGGAGGAAAAGCGCTTAGATTAACAAGTTTTTTTTAATCATGTCATAATAATCGAGATCAGTAACAACCTTTACTGCATTAATCAGAGTAAGAGAGGGGCTAAGTATAGCATGAAGTTATCTTTAAATGAATTATTTAAATATCACGATATGACTATTGTTTTCCTCTGGGTGCATGTGTGCATGCATCCTTACAAACTCTCAGGGATATTTAGTTTTTATCGGTAGATTCAGTCTGACTCAGTCTATCAAAAAAGTAATGACAGCAAATGTTCTTTCTTTCATTCCCATGGTTAATAAATCCTTGATCTTTTTCTTTAAAACTCAAGTTTTAAGTAAGACTTGTTTAAAGAAACCTGTCCTCGACCTGCATGTCCACTCATTGAGTTCCTTTTTAAAAGTTATCCTTTATTCTTAAGTCCCTGAAAAGAAAGTTGCTGAGTAACTTCTTTGAGTGGCTAAAATTACATCTTTCATTAGTTTTAGTCCGGCTTCTGTTGAAGGGACAGCAATGAAACTGCAACTTATGGGCAGCAATTGTCGTAAATTCAACTGTTTAGTATGATTTCTACCTGAGTGCCAACACGTAGCTACCATTGATCATGTCATTTTGACTCAGCCTCAAGAAGTAAGCTGACTTCCGGCTCAACCCCCGTAGTTCTTATTTTGAGAAAACTTCCCTCCGTCAGTGGATGTGTATCATTACAAGCCTCTCTGTTTTTTAAGTTTCTTTTACTGACCACACGGCAAAGCTGGTGGAATTAATTTCAAATACAGCTGGACTCGCTCTGACAATACATCACATACAGCACCGGCGCTAGATAAAGATGTGGAAGAGGAAAAAACATAACTCCAAAAGAAGAAAAACATATAGTACAAACTCAGCACATCATCACGAGTGTAAAAGGAAAAACATAGTGCAAACACATCACATCTCATACTCAGAGAGTTCAATAACTGAACGGCCCTGGGGAAGAGAGGTTGCATTGTGTTTATAAGGAGTCCAGTGTTGGGAGTTTAAAGCCTACGATCAGTCCATTTTCTTTATTGAGTGTTTTGATGTGTTTCAGTCCCATACAGTGATTGTCAGTGACAGGGCTGTTAATATGGGGCACAACAGGGTTAAAATCTGGTCCCACGTTGAGTTAATCAAAATCTGTTTATCCGAGTGCCAATTATTTCATGGTTTTGGATGCATCTCTGCCACAAAAACTTTTCAGATGCATATCTATGAAACCTGCAATAAGCAAATGCGTGATGAGCTCCTATTAAGCTTTTAAATATTTTAATGCAAGTCATTAGATAAAAGAAAAATATGTACGGTTATAAAATATGACAATGATAAAGAAAAAGCTCTTTAGATTTCCCTAGCAAGTATAGTAGGATAATTACTATCCTTTTCCTATGGAATTTACATTCCAAACACATGTTTTAACTTCTTTTTATGAGAATAGGGATGATAGTTTCGGCAAACTAAATCTAAAGTCACATGTATATACAGTACTTTACTTAAAAACTAAAATCTGGCTTTAAAGCAACCTTAATTGGTTGGCAATTACATTGCTAAGTCTGATTTTCTATGAATTCCTGAGGTTGACCCTTAAAATATTTGTTTCCCTCTTTAATTTTCTCAAAATTCGAAAGAAGGCAAGACAAATGTTTAAATGTATTCTGAGCGTAAACTACACATGAAAGTGCTTGGTGAATTTTGTTTCATCATGAACGTTTCCTCCAATCTTGGGGGGTTGTCTTGTTTTATTTTCCATATTGTCACTGAAATAATATTTGATCTTTAGCCCGATTAGTGAAATGACTCCCTTCCTGTTTCAGATTGAGCTCAGTGACACAGAGAATTACTGACATTTGAAATTACTAACACGCTGTTCAGGAAAGTTCAGACAAATCCACTCATGCCATGTTCTCTGCATGTCTTCTACATCATATCTGAGACTTAACTGATGTATAGTTATGTCAGAACACATCTGTTAATTGATTTGGTCAGAACTCAAGTCTGTGCTGCGGGTAATGTCCCATCACAAGTGGAGACGCCAGCTGTGGGCCACATATAACCCTGTTCCACTTCAATGTGCAGCCGCGAACTACAAAGTTTAGGTGTGCCAAAGTGTGTTAAGCTCAACACATGCACTCCAGGTGACATCAGGCAGCTGCTACCTTGGGTTAAAAGTCCTCAAAGGTTGTAAAGGTTGATGCTGCATGCATTCAGTTATGGTCACCATCTTAAAGCGAAAGTACGCTCATCTGTCTACAATCTTCTGTGTTCTTGAAACAGGACATTGGCAATAAATCTTTTCTCATACGTGAAAAGTGAAAACACAAAGCATGTCCTCGCTACTAAGAACAGAGAAAGAAATGGCTCTGTGATGTTTGCTGTTGTATTAACAAGCGCTCTGTTTAAATGTCGCACTGTATCTGTATGTGATAATGTTTAATGTCTGGCTGTGGAGCCAAAGACCCATTAATCAGCTCATTAATTAGTACATGTTGGCAGAAGATTCTTCTAGTGTAACTATGAGAGATGGCAGTAGAATAAACGCCATCAATTACACACAGTGATAGAGTACGTTCCTGAGGTTCTCATTAGACAAAACGGAGCTATATTAACTCTGCTGGTGTCCCATTTACTGTTCCTGTATTTATTTCACAAAAGATGAATCAATATCTCTTCATATGGATCTGACTGACTTAGCAAAAAAAGTGAAATTCATATAAATATGTAACCTACTTTGATGACAACGGTAAAAGGAAAATCAACACATCAATTTATTTTCTTCACTCAAGGTTTTATTTTGAAATGAAACGTCGCAATTGACTTCTTGATGTGCCTGCCATCCCGGTAACCCTGTTCGCCTACCTTGACATCGTATTGCGACTTCCTACATTTCGCAAGATGACTCCCAGCAGCCCCAAGAGAACCTGCCTGAACTTGTTGCATCCAGCGGTTGGCTTAACGTGTAGGTGGGGGAAGTATAAGTGCAAGTGATAAGGACAATGAGAGCGAAAGAGCAAATGTTTCTCCCGTTGGAAAAAAGTGAGTCGTGCTTCAAACCTAAATCGCTATGCGGCGTGTGTCCTCGTTGCATTATGGGCTGTTAAGACGGCTGGTGGTAGAAAAATTGTCTACTTCTGGCGTGATGTTGAATGTGTAGAATGAAGCCCTTCCCTTTCAATTCCGTGTGACTGTTAAGAAAATGTGCCATCACACATGCTGTGAGCGTGACATCTGACTGATCTGACCGACAATGACAAAAATGTAGCACCAGATGGCAAAATGGACCCAGGTTTCATCTATTTAACTGATTTAAGGTCGACGTTCTGTTGAGGGAACCATAATTTTATTTTTTTATTTTTTTTTAGTATGCCAGTGCCCCTCAATCCAACACAAAACACACATTAGCAACAGAGAACTGTCATTTTAAATAAGCAAAGATCCAAATGTTCATGTGCTTCTGGTACTTTTACATACAATCTATATACTGTCTATACAAAAACATGTGCAATGTATAGAATACATTAAGACAGCTCAGAGAGTTGTAACAAACAGACAGAGGCAGTAACAACCATGGCCATTTCCCCTCTTTCTTCCTTCCCTCCTCCCTCTTTTCCTTCCTTCCTTCCTTTCGTCTCCTTCAAGGTCAGTCGTCAGAGTGAGGCTGCATGTCACCGCTCCTTTGTCTATTCAGATAAAATTGCTGCATTCATCGTATGTCAGATAAACCTCAAAAAAAGGAGTGAGGAGGGTATAGCGAGAGAGAGTGAGTGAGGGGGGGGGAGAGAGGGAGAGAAGAAAGGAAGAGGGAAGAGAAGAAAAAAACAAACAAACAACACCCCTATCACGCCATCCTCAAGCCTGGCCCTAGTCTGTTTTTATCTGTCCGTGACAAATTCAAGCATTCACTCTCTCCTCTCCTCTTTCCTCCACGTTTTCTCTTCACCTTATCTACTGTCTCAGCACTGCATCACTTGCCATTTTAGAATAATGTCCCCCCATGTCTATAATGACATTGCCTTTGTGCTTCAGATTACCTTGGGATTTTCAGTCCTCCCCCCCCCCCCAAACACACATGGATGCCGGAATAAAGATACACTCACACAGAGAGAGAGAGAGAGAGAGAGAGAGAGAGAGAGAGAGAGACACACACACGCAACCACACACATACGAAGTGGAAATCTGTCCATAAACCTTGAAAGAGACTAGCTGAATCAAGGTGCATCATTAACCTGCACATTTTTTAATAAAAGCCAGAGCCAGGCCGAGCGAGACTGTATGAAAATATACTTCTGAATGATAATGTACGCTGCCATTGTTTATTCAGGATATCATGGCTGGAGCTTGGGTCTGGAGTCAGAGCAAAGAGCTTGAACATGAAAATACATCAAGAATCAGACCTCCAAGTTTGAATGATAATCTCTCACTGGCTCCGGCCTGTTCTTAAAGACTCAGTAAGTAATACCTGACTTAGAAACATAAGTCCATCACTTCCTATGAAGCATCAAATCAAACTGACCAACTTGGAGTCATATTGTAAAGCATGCACTGTGTAGTTTTGGGGAAAAAATATGAATCTCTTCAAGATCTTCATTGACTGATTTTTATTAAAAGGACAACACAGTTTCATACAGTTTTACTTTGTTTATATTTGGCGGACCCTGCCACCTTTCTAGCTTTGAACAGTGTTCTGGGGACCTTATTTTCCTTCTGAGAACAGCTTGTTCACTCAGTTATGGAAGAAATAAATATATCTGAGTTTGTATTATGTCATTAATATAATAAATATTACAATTTTAAGCTTTAATATCTCCTCAAAATCTAAATGTGCCCATCTTTTCCATATTTCAGGTCAGGACATTACGTGGATAATAAAGCAAAAATGTATCCAAGCTAAATCCACATTCAAATCATAAATATAAAATGTTACATCTCTAATGTTTCCAGTTCCTATTTTACTGTCCAAGTCCTTCCACGCTAATTTTCTCTGATAAAGAAGTCATTTTCCTTCAGGTATGATCCGACATGAAGCCAGTCTCCAGCATGTATTATTTCTGTGCTCTGATGAGCTCCTTAAACTGTGACAGGTCCTTCTCTCCCCCTGCCTGGCCATGTCTCTTAATGAGATGGTAATCAGCCAGTCATCAGCAATGGGACCATACAGGACACATAATGAGAACATTAGGCTGCATAGTGAAAGGACCCCCTGCCGGGCGGAGGATCAATGGTCTGGCCTGATGAAAGGTGGATGATGGTTGGAGGAAAAGAGGGAGGGTGAGGGAGAGAGAGATGCAGACAGTTGTGGTGTTGATTGTCCAACACATTATCTACTGTACCCAATCCATAGACGTCACACAGATTTATACAGGAATAAAACAGCCACTGCTTCAAAACCCGAACAAATATTGTCAGTATGTTTTTTCATTCATTTTATTCTAATTCTACCTTACAGTTATTCTGAACATTCAACAGTCTATCACATAAGTCCCTCTTTAACTGTGCTCCCCGACAGTTTATTCTGTTTTCTGATGAGTTCCTTTACTATACCTTACAAGCTCAAGTCGTGCATCTACACTCTATGCTCAAATGCTAAGTCTATCAATGCTAACACTGTCAACAAAACTGTTCGGGTCAAGTTTGCTCCTCAAGCTGTTCATTTTCATTCATTCCCCCAAAATAACTGGTTCGAACAATGACCACTTAATGCCCTTTACGTCAGTGTTTCAAGCAGCACCACAATGGAGTTTGACAGCAGGAAAAGAAATCTAGAACACCAGTGGTAAATGTTTTGTCAGGTGCCGCAGAAAAAGTCTTAAAGAGGAAGAGCTTCTTTCTAGACTCAGCAATCACATAGTAAACACAAAGTGTACCAGATTTCCTTCTGACAAAACAATGTAATATAGCCACAAGAGATGGCATGTTGCAGTTTACTGCAGCGGCGCAGCTGTTGTGAAAGACATAGCTGGATGTTTGTTAGGGTCTAGGGTTGTATATGGTATATAGGTTTGTAACAGTATGAGATTTATTACAGGACAATAACCGTCACAAACAATATCACGGTATGAGAGTTTACAATATTACTCAATTATTATTATCAGTTACAATGGCCCTTAAAAGAATGAAGGATTTTTTTTTGGTTGAATGGTCATAATTTAGTAACATTTAATGTCTTGATATAAACTGATCAATATTTTCAACATTAACATGGTAGAATTCAATTTCATAGGTGAGCAAATCCGCATGGTCTGATAACCATCAATTTTCATTCTATGGGATACTCCTGCAACCCTCTTCACATGAAAGCTCTATTTAGCTGCCTCTGATACACCTGTGGTTGAGTGTAGGCATGTCAAATAATCACAATTCACGATATAATCCCACTAACCATTAAAACATGCTTAAAACTCTTAAAATGTCACTAAAACATACTTAACTCATTTGACCTTATATCTGGTAGGAAGAATTTGTGCTCAAAAATGATGGGAGCACAAACTGGAGGTTCAGGATACATTTCTACATATCCAATTAAACTTTTGTTGTGGGTTACAACGTGGACAAACTGTGCCGCCAGCCCTGGCTACAGGTTTAGGATTTTGACATGACTGAAAAAATGTGGGCTCCACCCTAGTTGCAATTCAAAATAATCTGGAAATCTATGTTAGAACTGTTCATTACTAGCAACAGCCGAGTATATTCACAATTACTGAGAAATGTTACATTTAATTATTTGTAGCCATAAAGCATTCAGTGCCCCGTGGTACTTCTTAAAAATCTGAAACGAGGACTTACTTGTGTTCCTACCTAAAAAGTTCTGCTCATCTTTATTGGAGATTATCATTGCTGGATACGGCTTTGATAATGATAAACTAAATTTATATCACGTGTGCCACGTGCATATAGCAAAAACCACCAAAGCAGAGAGCATTCAACACTGAAAGTGTCACCAGAGCAAAGAATAACAAGAATCTTGGAAACGATGACTTCAAGTCAAAATACTTCACCCCAGGCTGATGTGCACTGGTGCTTCAAATGAATATAGCTCCTATTAACCATATTTGCGATGCTTGCTATGCAACAAATGATACAATAGTTAATTTTTCTAGGCTGCATGTTTATTAAGAGAGTGAAACACCCTTTACACAACATGTAACGTAGCTCCATGAGCACTTAAAATGTTAAGAGGAATAAATGTGAAGAAAGAATGGGAATCAAGGTCAGTACTGTTTAAATATTTAGTATGAGAATGCCATGGCAATAAAAAATTGCATTCAAAAAACACATTCAAACCAAAACATATACACACATTTCAGATGACAATAGCAGCTACAGATATTCTTAATGTATCAACAGTCACTGGAAATCACTCAGTCCCAAGCAAAGCCTTGAACTCTTTCTTTCCTCTCAGCTTCACAATTACACAATCAGCTCATACCTTTTTATTTGTCCTGATTAGACACTACACAGTGTAGAACAGTACAAGGATCAAATAAGAGGATCAGAAAAAAAGAGACTCTCAGTGTGAGTGAGTCATTTCAGTCGTTAGAACAATCCAGACACATGTGAAGGACCAGAACGCGTCGACCCCCACCATGCTGTACATCATAAAAGCTGCTGTGACAATTCAGATGTGGAGGATGAACTCTCCTACCCCAACTTCCCTCTCCCATATAAACCATTCGGTAACCCTTTATGGATTTCACATATGTAGATTCTTATTTATGTCCACTCTGTCTTCTATCATCACTATGAAACGCAGTCGCTGTTTGAATCCGGCCATAAAACCGGCTGGAGTCACGTTAATTGTCAGACACAGACGCAAGTTCTGATCATAAACGCTGTATTACATACTGCTGCTTTAAATCACAGACAAATCTATCCCTCCCCTCTCTGGTGCCTTCCAAAGTGATTTGGTCTCAATTTGTAATAAAAAAAGACCAGAGGAGAGAGCGCTGCCAGTGCGGGCGATAGGCTTCTCTTTTGTGTTTTGCATTTTTTCACCTTTTCTCTCGTCGCAGTGACTGACTTTTAATCTAATAAACATTGCATGAGCCCACTGACCAGAACAAAGGGGAAGAAGAAAAAAACATCTTTCTGAACATCTATCAGATCTCTCTTGTTAAAAAAAAGGGGGGGAGGTGGTGGGTGTTCCTTAATAGGAATGGGGTAGGATATAAGGTTTCATGCCAAGATCGTAAAATTACTGAGGAATAAAAGCCATTCATTTCACATGACATCACCACCTTTTGAGGATGTGAGCTTCAGCAGCTTCAAAAAGAGGACAAAATGTTTCCTCCATCTTCAGCGCTGCTGTTGTCTGACGAGACATACAAAGGCAGCAGAACAAAGGAGCGGGATTAGCCTCCCTGCTACTGGCTGAAGCTTCTGAAACATGCAATAAAAACACAATATTCTTAACAGTATAACTGCTGTGGTGTGTGTATATATATATACATTTATACATTTATACATGATCAGAGAGTGAGAGACTGCTTGGGGCAGATTTGAATGATTTTCTTCTTGCAAGATGTGGGCACAGCAAAAGTTAAACACACGCCTCACTGTGACCCTAGTGGTGAAATCACAAAGCAACAGCTTACACAACAGGGATGATAAATAACTGGCCATCACCCCGCAAACTTGTTACATTCCCCTCAGTCTACAGCAGCACATTTCTGGTTAAATACTTGCACTTAAAACATTCCCTCTTGCGCGCGCTATTAGTGCTGCCCACTAATTTACACTTAAGCGCCAGTTTCCAGTAGGATCGCAACCATTATGTCTATTCAAATGGCTGTCACTCACTCTCCATGGGTCCAAGTCAAACCAGTCTTGTATGTTTGACACAAATGATACGGCACTGGAGCATGCTCCAGGGGTACTAATGGTTGGTCTGAGTAGTTCTCAGCCACAGTGTCACAGAAAACACATCATTTCCAACCTGCTCCACAACAAGTTCGTGCCACACTCAAAGAGATATACATTCGCTAATGGCAAATGCACTGGCTAACGGAGGTGGGCTAGCTACCCATGATGCATATCTCTTATCAACGGAGGCTCTCCACATGTGGGAGCGAGGAGGAGGGATGTGTTTAGTGACTGATAAATATGAATCACTGGTGTACTCAACAACATATGCGCCATTTGAACTCTGCTGGCTTATCATTCCTGCCAGCACCTCTCACACTGCAATGCATGCCGCTTTAAAGGACAGAACGCCTTCACTAATTGGCACTGCCAATAAGAAGTCTCACATCCATCTGTTCTGTTGGTTTATCTACATTAGACAAGCAGGGATGCTACATTCAAAACACAAGCAGACATTATTAACAAAGTATAAAACAATAATTTCATTTTTCTCCCTTTCTCAGAGAAATGTGACACATCATCTGGCACGGTATTGCGTTGCCCGGGGTGAGGGCCCTGCACAGTAGATGGACCGCTGTAATTTCTCATCTATCAAATTATGGTTTATTGTTCAGCACAGCAACCCCAGGCTACACACACAACCCTGTGCACTGACAGTTATGAAACATTATATTTCCACTGTCATAGTCCAGGTCCAAGACGAAGCTTAAGAAAGAAAAAGAGAAAGAAGGCAGAAAGGAATAAAAACTCCAAAGTAATCAGTCGTCATGTCAACATCTATGTTAAACAGAGCTTTGATCATAGCCGTTCAAGCCAATGTTGCTATTTCTGGGGTTTGCTAACGACATTAGGTTACTCAAATTGCCATTAGCCACTACTGTATAAGCTTGTTTATTATTGCCATGGTAATGATTTTTCTACCAAATGAAATTTGTCGGCAGGAAATTGTGTTTAATGCTGGTCTAATGAGTCTGCTGTAAATTAGCTGGCGTGCCAGCGTGGATGACTAAAAGGCCTTTAAGTAACCTTTAGTCTCTGTTGAGGGTAATTTGATACTGCCACTGATGATTCACTTAGCGAGGCTAAAAGCTATAGGCTTGCATCTCAAGGAGGACATGTGAAACTACCATCGCTCTTAAACTAGAAGTGAATGTGAAAATAATCTAATCGACTTGCAACTAGATGACTTTGAGCCGGTGAGCGTGAACTCTTGACTGGAGTCAAACCAATTTAGTGTTTTTGTCACCAAGGTCAAGGTTCGGCTACACATACAGCTAGCAGTTTAGCTAGTCTAGGATACTGGCCTAAAAGAGAGGGCATCTACTTAAGATGGTGACAATCTTGATTATACTCTCTATTTCCTTGCTACCTATCAAACAGTCATCCTAAATTTTTCAATTACTTGACAAAGTCCCAGGCAAGTAATGAGATGCATAAAATGCAACAGTAACACAATAATCTGTACTTCCCAATGGAATTGAATAAACAGATGGAATGGAACTGGGTAAACAGGGCAGCGTCGCTTGGTCATCCTTTGGCACATCATTTTTTACAGCTCAACAATAAAAAATTATCAAAATAACAGCAAAAATAAAATGACAGTGAATATCAAACAAACATTGTTATAAATAACTACAAGTAAAATCATATTAAGTGTATACTGTGTAATAAAATATAACAAAGTAACAAAAAGTTAACTAAACTGAAAAATGCCTGAAACACTAATTTAGTACAATCTGTCCACATACTAAAATCGGGCCCTATTAATGGCTAAAGTTCATACAAGAGCATTAAGTTTTACAGAAGACTCAAAACATCTCCTACTAATGAACCCACACAAACAAATCTGTGTATCAAAAGAACCGCTGGTGCAACTAGTGTGTGTGTGTGTGTGTTTGTGCTTTTGTGTACACACATTACCAGGCGCACTGTGTGTTAGGTTCTTGGCTTTGTGCCAGGTCTGCAGTGCAGACTGAGCAGCCTCCTGATGCATCTGCGTATGCAAAAGAGGTTGTGTGTGTGTGTGTGTGTGAGTGAATATGTGTGTGCGCACACATCGCTGGCACCCCTACAGCTCTGTGGAAGCACACGTGGGTATTTCGTGTCAAAGTTACCGTCCTCCGTCACAGGCATGGCAGCCACGCCCCCTGGCATATTCCCCTGAGATCTGACAAGAGGTGTGTGTGTCTGTGTGTGTGTGTGTAGGGAGGTCGACTGTGCGTCTTGTGTTTTTAATGGTGTGACATTCCTCCTTAATGCAGGTGGCCCCTCCATCTAAAAAAACCCTGCCTCTTTAGACACTCGTCTGTGTTTAGTGCCACCCCCTGCCGCGCCCCCATCTAACCCCCATTTCCCTGTACCTCCCACTGCACCTCGCCCACCCACGTCGCCCCTCCTCCTCCGGCAACACGTGCCCCTTCTTAGTGCCAACATGCCCTCATCCCCCATCTCCCTCCTCTCCCCTCCCTTTCCCTCCCCCCTCCACTCTCCTCTTTTTCCCACGCCCGCCTCTTTCTGTCATCACGTAGTAGGAGTGGTATCACCGCACGTGCCCCTTTTTAGTGCCAACAAGCTCCCCTGTGGCCCTCCTGGCCCCCCACCTTCCTGTCTTCCCCCCCCCCATCGTGTTTTACCCCCCGCCCAACTCCCGCCCCCTCTTTCTCACACTGTTCGTCTCATCACTATGTAAGTGGGGATACCAGACTGTTTTGCATACGGCTGTTTAGTCCTTTGTGGCAGGCGGGGCAGCATGCGAATATGCAAAACGGTGATGGGGAGGCATTTTGTTGTGTGATGAGGAAGGGGAGACGGCGGAACTGTGAAAGATGCCGCTGTGTGTGCGTATGCTTGTGTGTTTTCCAACAGATTCTTTGGCTCGCCAAAGCGGTGGTTGGTACAGGAGCAGGTGCCACGAGAACCAAAGCCCAGTTGAGCAACGTGGCGATGGAATACCAACCCAAGCAGCCATAAATCCTACATGGAGGGGATACTCTCATCTTCTGTGGCCTTTATTCCATTTCAGGGACAATGCAAGGAAAGGTTGTCACTTTTTTTTTCCTTTCAAAATGCATCGTTACTGTAAATCCACACGACACAGAAGCGGCAAATATCAGCGGCAAATTAAGAAGAAAGGGACGGGGAAGTTCTTTTCGCTTCCCCCTCCTCTTCACCCATATCCTTCTCTCTTCTACTTATCTGTGGCGGAGAGCCAATGGTTCATTATAATTGGCCGTTGTCATCATGCAGATGACACACAGTCTCCGCGCTCTGAATATCATTAGCGCCTTTGCATACCTCCGCTCTTTTTTCTTTTTTTTCTGTCCTTTCTTCTTGTTCCTTCATCCCGAGGCTCGTTTCGGGATTCGATATTCCAAAAGGTAATTATCATCCACGAAGCAGCCTATCAATATGTGGAGATAACCATAATGGGGAATGAAAGTGTATGTCTGATTGTCGTTTTCGCCATTCCCAGCGCAAATGTAGAACAATCTCCCAGGGTGTGAGGGAGAGTGCGAGTGTATTTGTGTGATTGTATTTGACTCTCCTTTGCAGTGGAGTCCATTGTATATCTCTGTGGTTAAAGGGTGTTCTTTGCTCTCCTCCTCCTCCTCCTCCCCTTTCCCCCTCGTTTGCATATATCAACCTCTCCTTGGGTAGAATAATAGCTCTTAATTCTCCTCTGCAGCTCGTGCCTTCTGATCCATGACAAAAAGAAGGAGCCAGCCGGTCAATTTGCATACTCCGCATACTGATGAGGCGTGTGTTGCCGACTGCCTAATTACCGAGTCCTCCAGACACTCTCTCTCTCCTCCTGCAGCTTTCGCTTTTAACCCTCGCTCGACCGTTCGCCATGTCTTCGTCTCCGTTCATTGTCGCGTTCAGCATTAATTCATCTGGAGGGGCATGTAGAAACAATAGAGAAACAAGAAAATGAACAGAAGCATGATGCAGTGACGAGCGGCTCGTTCGTTCACCTTCATTTATTCCCCCGTCTGTGTTTATTGGCTAATTTGCAGCTCCTCTCGCTCGCGGCGGCTCTCCTTAAGCTACCCTCTTTGTCTTTGCCTTTGAAATTTACAAAATCTTACAAGAAATCAATACTTAATTGATTATTCACTTTCCTGCAGCCTCAAACGACCGGCGAGTGCACGTGCGTATTAAATCCGGCGTGTGTCTGTGTGTACGTGTGAGTCAGTCTCTGGTAGATCCCATGGTATTCCCAGTTCTTTCGAGGCAGCAGTCGGACGAGGTGGCAGGGAGCTCTGAGAGAAACACTCTGCAGCGTCAACGTGTATGTGTGTGCGCATGTGTGTGTGTGTGTGTGTGTGTGTGTGTGTGGGCATATGAGACGTACCAGGGTCCTGTCAATATCACCAAAGCCAGGGAAGTTCCAAGGGGTTGAAGAGGGTTTACTTCCCAGCCATTTTGCTCAAACTGCAACGGCCATCCAGATGAAGGGAGAAGCATGGAAAGCAAACAACAACAACAACAACAACAACAAACCAACACCAAGCCTGTGGGCACAGGAAGCACAGCAGGCTCCAAGCAGGATGTGGAATGGAGTATATCCTCGTTTTCAGGGCGTTTTTTTGTCCTTTACGCAGCGCTTCTTTGTTTTCCGTCCTGGCTTTGAGAGGAGAGCAGGGCAAGATGCCACCTGGACCCTTCAGAGAACTCCGTGGCGAAGTGGGCGCGGAAATAGGGGCGTGAAGAGAGGGGCGTGAGGAGGAGGAGGAGAGAGAGAGGGGTAAAGGGTGCCTGGCGCCTGCCTCTGATATGCCATAAGGATGGTAGGCACGTAATGATAGCAAATGTAGAGCAGATTGGCTTGGAGGAGGAGGAGGAGGAGGAGGAGAGACAGGGAAAGGGGGAGAGGAGACAGATGGCAAAGCTGGCCTGGTGCCAACAATACCAAGACATGACTACGCAAGGAAACCTCCCCCTACACTCTGACACTTGTTGCTGTCTCTGTGTTTATGTGTTAGGAACACATGCGCGGACAAATATCGTGGCAGGAAATTCCCCAACCAGACTATGGCATTTTACTCGCGCCTTATTACCTCAACAGGGCCAGCGAACTTCTCTTATCTGTTATCTGTGATGGAATGATGATAATTTGATGTTTCAATGTCGCCGTATGCTTTGGTTGAGATATTTAAGTATATATGAGAGCCCAAAGCAAAATGAGGGTGAAAGAGAGAGGTCTGGCCTCCAATTTGACCTCCATTTATGCAACGTGGCAAAGGTCAAATATTGACTCCAATCGCATATCTTTTTTCATGGCCATCAAAAATAGATGTTGCAACCCACTCAATCTTCTTTTTTTAAAATGTATTTACATAATGACATTTCAGTTGTGGTGGGGAAACGACCGTGGTTTTTGTCTCGCAGTGTTCTGGTGTAAAAAAAAAACTGCTGGCTTGTGTTGGTTTATGACAAGGAAAACGGATGGCAGCTAGATAGAGTATTATGATGTTCATATTGAAATGTGCTGAACAAACATCTTCCTGCACCAGCAGACGTGCTCTGTGTGTGGGAGAGAGAGAGGGAGGGAGGGATAGAAATGTATTTGTGTAGCGTTTTGGGGGGGCGATGGTGCAAAACACACACTGTACTGTATTATTGTATGTTTGACTGGTGCCAGTGAAAAAGGGGGGAGTTCATACCAAAAGGAAAAGCATGCATCATAGGAAACCTGCCATTTAGGTATGCTGAATATTACAGGCATGCAGGTACACAGGACAGACAGATAAAGATGCTTTAACACATCCAAAGAGTTCCGAAATGGCCACAAGATTGAAAATTTTTTAATTTCTCGTGTTTGACTTGTTTTGCATGATTGGAAGCAGAGCAGGTTATAGGAATAGATTGGGCAAAGCTCTGTCGTCTGCAGATAAAGAGTAATGTCATCATACACTGTGTGTGTGTGTGTGTGTGTGTGTGTGTTTGGGTAGACTGGATGGAGGGGAGCGAGGGGGGGGTACCCAAATCAAACACCGTATTTGAATAAGAACAATCAGAGCCCCAAAACGGAGCAGAGACAGAGAGGGGGAAATAGCGAGGCGATTTGACTTGCGAATCAGCCAATGCATATCTGCATGCTAATTACGTGACAAGAAGGGGGGAAAGAGTGGAAAGCGCCCCCCATGCGCCAGACAGGGAGAGGGCGAGGGAGGAAAGACATAGCAGACACGAGAGAGAAACGAGGGGGACGAGCGACTGAGCAAATGGACAAACAAACGAAGAAATCAAAGGGAGCTATAGACGAGATGGGTAATTAATTCCCCATCAGCCTTTACTCCACGGCATTTGATTTTCTTTGGAAACAAATCGACAAGCACGGAGGAGGAAGAAAGGAGCGAACGCAGAGGACGCGGATAGGGACTGGAGCGTGGTTGGGGGGCATCCGAAAATTAAAATTATTGATTGATCTTAGGGTGCTGGGGGATGTAGAGCGGAGGGCATTTTGAGGATGTAATTAGAGCGGACCGGGACCAAGGCTGGAATAATAATAGATGACGTTGGAATTCACCATGGCGATTGGCCATTAATCTCCATTAATGCCGACCAGGATATTAAAAATTCTAATTGGAAGGACAAAAATGATGTGGATGCTGTGCGTCTGCATGTTTATAAGTGTGTGTGTGTGTGTGTGTGTGCTTGGATGTTGATCTTGAGCATTTGGTGATAATTGCCACCATGGGGGACTGGTGTCCTGAGGTATAGTATTATCAACTGCCCGCCGACTAGACTTACGAACTACTGACAATGCAGCACTGAATGTACTCTTGCTTTTTATTGGATTTGAATCAACTCTCATTTATGGTTTGGGAAGAGATAACCTAATTTACATCAGCCTTTATTTGCATGTGTTTAAATGTATATCTTGGCAATAAGTACCCATGACTGCATGCCTGTGTAATGATGACAAAGTTTCCAATTCAAGCTACTTTGCATTGTTATTTAAAACCAATGTACAAATATTGTTTTGTAATAAATGAAGATTATCATTTACTATATTTGCAATTAAGTTTCAAAAAATCTATGCAATACATAAACTGTGTTTGTGTGTGCGTGTGTGTGTGTGTTTTATCTGTATTCAAATTGCATTAAAAATTATTCTTATATCCTTCATCATCTGTGTGTGTTATTTGGTGATTATTCCATCTTCCTTCTTTTCAGTGGTAGATGAAGTACTCCAACTCTGTGCACATGGAAAAGGCTTGCTTTAGGGAGTCCTCAGCCCCCATAGGTGCTGTGATGTCACCAGTGGCCTTGGACCTGCTGTTTGCACTAAGTTACATCAGCCCAGATTGAGGAACATGGATGACAGGCCAATACTGTGTTTATCAATAGCTCTACCACCTTGCATGACTGTGCTGTGACACCGTCAATAGATTATGAAATCTTACTCTGTCAGCTATTCAATAATACAAATTGCTTGTGTGTAGTCAGCATGGGCACGTGTGTGCTCCCACTAGTGTGTGCGTCCGTGACGTAAATATGCAAGAGGTTAATGCATATGTTCCTGTAATGTCTCCGTGTATTCACTCTGCATGATTAGGATCTGTCCTTGAATTAGTAAGATGAAACTGCAACCCCCAACTCCACCGCCGCTACACACTTATATTCCGTCACACACACATACATATAGATGTTGTAGCCTATATGGGTTCAAATGAAGTGCTAAAATGAAGACATAGCTATACGCACACATACATAATAATGAAAAACATTTCACCTCTAATGTTAATTCATTGTTCATTAGCGAAAGAAGAATGTCACCACTCAGAACCAGCATGCCTTTGTGTGCAGCATGTGCATGTGTGTGTGGGTTGGCCAGTGTGATGTCATTACGTTAATGGTCTTTCACTGGGGCTAGTCATTAAATGAGGATATTAAAGCAGTAGGCTGTTTTTATATGCATGGAGGGGTGATGTGTGGGGGTCACAGTTGCTTGAAGTCATCACTCATGCACATTGGGAGGGCACACAAATACACAGGGGAACACAATCACACATAAAAATGAGCAAAATATGTATAGAAGGGGTCACTCAGCTCTCTTCAGGAGAAAGATATCTATTTGTTTCTTTCTCTTTTCCTGTACTGTGCACACAAACACTGATGGAGCACTCACTTGCACCTCGTTTGAGTTGTTTTTTATGAATATGTACCCCCTCTCAAGCCGGATTGATCATGATATTTATGAGCCAGGCTTGACATGCATATTATTATTATCATTAATGTTATTATGCATGAAATAACATTAGGTCTGACAGAGGCAGTGCAGAAGCAGGGGCTATCACTGCTCAAATCATCAGATTGGTCTGATTTATGATTTATGCAGACCACATACGGTCTGAGATAACACCCCTGGAGGCGCTGGGCTGTAAAAAATTGTTTTAGCCAATTGATTAATCAAGACTGGTCATATGTGTGAGTACTTCATTTGTATATGTGCTTATACAGCAAAGGGAAATGTGTGTTCATGTTCATGTGTCTGTATCTAGATGAGCATGCTGGTGTCTGTCGGCTCTTGGATTTGGTGACGTGGCCTTGTCAAGCAGAGTGAGAGCGGGGAAATGAAAACAGGGAGATTGGAGAAGGGCAGATGGTAACATGAAAGAAAAAAACTGAATATACATTTGATTTGGTTAGAAAAGTATTCATTTTTAACGTCTCATGTAAGTGAGTGTAAGTGCAATTCAGAATTAAGCTTTGAGTTGTGGAAGAAAACACGGAACAACAAAATGTGTATCACAATAAAGTCTCGAGTTCTCTTGTTGCAATGTTTTGGTTTGTTGCTTCTGTCATGGCAAGGCAATGGGGATTCAGGTCATACACAAGAAATGGAAAAAAATATGAATTAATCATAAGAAAAATGAGTGGTGCAAAACATGCAGGGTAAATATGCCAGTGAGCATTCTTTACAGCGTTCGCTTTAAACCGCTTGAGACTAGCCTGTTTTACATCTCATTCCAAATTTATCACTCGGTTATAAAATCGTAAAAATTAAAGTCCAACCTTCCTTTTCTTCATTAATTGTGTTTTGGGCTAAAATATGACAAAACAACACATCCTGCCTGTGTTAGGGGTGCTTTTTCCAGTGGCAGGCATAACTGAGACTTGATGGTAGGAAACAGGCCAAAAGTAGAAACTTATTGTCTTGTTTCATGCAAAATGGTACAAAGAGCCCAAATAACTGACTGACTTCCTGTGCAAAGTGCAACGCTGCCTGTCATGTTCAGATTGTGAAAAATGACTAATAATTAGGAATCCTATGATTTAAAGAGCGTTTTTTCCTCACCCATTTTGCCAGACATTCTGCCGGGTATAATCACACATCATGGTGTGCCAATTTTGGCCTGCCAGTGGGTCACACTTTGGGCAGCCCTGACCTGTGGCTTTACCAACAGATGATTTTTAACTGGTAAGTCCTGGACAGATCATTTTTGTGCATCTCCCGTTACCACTGACATACATCCCTGTGCAAGGTTAAAAAGCATCCTTGTGTCTGCACCACATGCACGTGACTTAGCTACCATCAACCAGTGTACATCATTGGTATTAAAGCAAATGCAAAGGCTTTTCAGTGGGCCATAGGCTCAATCATCATTGTGTTACCTCATTTGGCTATATATAGTGATTAACAGATATTTATTTACATGAGAATCTTTGAGACAATGTTATACACATCTGGTGGAGAATTTCTTTAATCTAAGGATTTTATTAGGGGTGGGAAGCATTTTCGATTCTTCGATGCATCACGATTTTCTCTAGAATGATTATGTCTCGACGCAGATAAGTTAATAATCTGAATTTTAAAACTGAAATCAGTTCGCCTGCTGCAACATTCAGTTCGCCCACTGCAACATTCAGTTCGCCTGCTGCAGAGCGCTACAGAAAGCCACTGCTGATTCTCTGCTGTACACGCATGTGCACCGAACACACATGTGCAACTTGTTTATGTTTGAGCGGCGTCAAAATGGCTGCAGTGGCCAGCACCAAGCCTATAAGACCGGCACCGACTTCTTTCAAAGATACTGTTTGGCAGCATTTTAAGTTCCATGAAGTCGAGGGGAGAACTGACAAGACCTACACAGTTTGTAAGGTGTGTGGAACTCAACTTAAATACTTCGGCAACACAACTAATTTGAGAAACCACCTTGCGCGATACCACCCAGAGTTGGGAGAGAAGCAGCGACCTGCAGATGCCAGCCAGAGAACGATCGAGCAGGCGATGGCACAGCTTCCACCGAACTCCGAGAGAGCGAAGCGTATTACCAAATCCACTGCAAGTTTTATTGCATTGGATTTAAGACTGTATTCAGTTGTGGAGGACGTGGGTTTTTGAACGATGGTTTTCACTCTAGAGTCAATACACAAAATATCATCTCGGCGTTACCTCACTGACACAGCCATACTGACGCTCTGCAGTGAAACTAAAACAGAAGTTTTGGACACTTAGATGAAAGCAGGTAGGTAAGTAGCCATGTTTTAGTATGAGTATGATGCATCGATAATCGGTTTAGAATCGAAATTTTTGAACTCAGAATCAGAATTGAATTGTGAGGTGCCAAGAGATTCCCACCCCTAGATTTTATCATTATGAGAATCAGAAAAGGCCTGGTATGTGTACTCAAACAAGGAACACAACATGCAGCTTGCAATGAGGATAACAAAAACTGAACAAAACAGGGAGGAGTGTACTGCACAATAGAATGGAAAATAGGTGTATATATGTCAAAATCCCCAATGGCCAACATAAAAAGTACAGGCCATAAACAGTATAAGTAAGATGTGCAAGGTCATGCAAGCACTGTACATACACAACACACACAGACACTCCATCACAAAAGCAAAAATCTGATTTTATAAGAGGCTTACAAGACTATTGAACACTTCTCCTAACAGGAAAGGTAAAGCTATAGTTATAAAAAAAACAAAAAAACAATAGAGACAAAGCCAGCTGGACTCAAGGTCAGCTAAGATGTACCAGAATAAAAAGACCAATTCAGTGCACATTCCTTTTAGAAAATTCTATAGTTTGAATACTTAGAACTGTTTTATTAAAAGATGAGATTTAGTTTTGAATGTCAGTCTTTCTTACAACCCATGATTTCAATGTATTTTGGAAAAAAACATGACAAGTTGTACAAGATATTGGACAAAATAATGAAATAAACTGAGCACTCCAGACTTACTTTGAAAAATAGGCAAGATTAAATTAATATTTAATACCTGATGAGAGCCCATAACACTGGAGCTCTCTTACGTTTTGTACGGCAGGAACAGAATATTGAAAGCTTCTTACCTTGATGGCGTGTTGGGAGTCAGGGCAAACTGTTGTAACCTGCTACACTTCACTGTGGCTCCCTGCAATGTTGAAAACAGATTAGTACCTAAAAAAAGCATCAAAAACTCTTTTCACATCTTTATTTCCTATTGGTTACAAAGACTGCACTTCCTGTAGCGTTTTCACAGTATCATTACTATAGCTTACCAGTGAGGCGCTGTTAATGGCAAGCAAAGATAGCGGAACAGCCGTGAACTTCAATACAGGTTCAAGATAGAAGTCACATGGCCTGGCGGCTTAAATTAGCTTTCTGTACTTTTACAAGGTTTAAGTTAATATTCCAATTTATGGAAAGTCTCATCAGTGCAGTACTTGAGTAAATGTACTTAGTTTACTTGGCTGTATTCCATCACTGCCTTGATTTTGAAAAAATAATCAAAAGACAGTGCATTCTAATGCTCGTTTCCATCCACCACTGTTATGTGATAATTAGAAGTTGGTTCAAGCACTGTTAGGCCTCAGTTTTCCAGTCGACATCCATTATGCCATTTTGCCAAAAAAGAACACAATACATGATGAAACATTTTTTGTTTGCTTCATATATTAATGTGAGGAAAGTTACGTCAGATCTGCGTGGAGCAATGAGGAGGCTGTTTCAATCTGACACTATTTTTCATCCCTTCAAAAGGGAAAGAAGCATTAGTCAGAGCGGAAACAGATGATCAGTCAAGTGAATTGAGTGTTTGCCACATCACAACTTATTCGGAAAAAGTACTTCCTTTCCTTATTAAGTGCACACAAACTTTCTGGCAATACTGAGAAAGTCTATTTTTAATTCTCCATCAATCTTTTTTAATGTCATACTTCAAATGCGCATAGAAACATGTTGATGGAAACATGGCTGTCGAGAATGCCTGAACCTGGCAGTGTTGCTCACATACTGTATGAACTGAACCACGACACAGCTAATGGGCAGCAGGGCGGAAACTTGACTGAAATCTGGTTCTCTCCTGAGCTAGAGAAAGAGTGAAAAGGTGGCGAAATGGCTCTGAGCAAGGGCAAAATCTTACACGTGTGTGCTTGTAGTCCTCTTTGTCGTACGGGTATGATTAAGGTGACTGCTGGTCAGATGATTGCAAGCAATACCTTGCTGCGATTGCATGTGTCCTTGTGAAAGCAGAACATACGTACCGACAATCCAACCTACAGGCAGATTTCAATGGATTGCGACCCAAAAAATTCTATATTGCTGAAGTAGAGCTAAAGGGAAGTGGGCCTGCAGCAATCTGCGGCCAGGCTGAAGGAACCACTGCCGAGGTGATTATAGATTCTGAAAGCAGCAGCGCTGGACTCTGAGGCAGAGATTATTATAAATTTGGTCATTGGCAATGAGGACACTACAGGGGAGAGAAAAACAAATATTAGGGCCCCCTTCAATGCCGTGGCCAGTGTGAGCTGTTTTCCATTTTAATGCATTATGTGTGTATAAGGGAGAGAGGGGAGATGAGTTTTTTTTCCTCCTCAGTGTGGTTGTGTGTGTGTGTGTGTGTGTGTGTGCTAGATTCAGCAAACTCAGATTTACATTTCCCTTGCACTGCCTGTGAAATGTTTTCAGACGTGGGCAGCGTGACTGCAATAATATATAAGGCTCATTCCCTCTTGCGCTCTCCCTCCTCTTTCTTTCTTACACACACTTACATGCACGCACACTGCAGACTGAGACTGTGTGAAAGAATGAGGATGAGGGAGTGGAGCCGTAATTACCAACCGTGTGAGAGAAATGGAAATTCACACTTAGTCTGATTCTGTGCTTAGCTTTCAAGCCACTCTTTCACTTAAGCTCATATTGACACGTTGACTTAAAGTGAAGGTCCCCCGACGTCACACAGTTAAACACACTAAGAAGTTGGATTCCAAAAGTTCATCATTAGAAAATGTCTGAGAAACACACACAAAGAAAAGATGTGTCTCGCAAGAATTAGTTATAAAAATTTCTATTTGCTTCTGGCAAAAAAAAAAAATTACAGAGTGGTTTTTAAGTGATGATTCCTGGGATTCTTGGGATCTTTTTCTTGATTGTGACAGCTGCTGCGGTGATAAGCAGGGCAAGGCTTTGCTGTTTTCAAATACATTAACACAGGCATCCAGTATAGACTTGTTAATAAATACCTCTCAAAGTTAGAAAATAAACAGCAATTTAAACATGAAAGTCTGACCGGACCTGGGTGGAAGTGGGATTATCATTGTAGGGCAAAAGTAGCAAAATGATGCAGCAGCTTTTGAATTATGTTTAATTTCTGGGATTTTTGTATTGATTGAATCATATTTAAAACACTGTATATTGGACCCAGTGCCACAGCAAGTTCATGGAAAAGTAACAAATGTATTCTAAAGGTTTCATGTACATGAGCATGGATTGTCATGTTTTTTTTCAGGACACGGTACAGGAATATGAAACCAAATGGATTTAATAATTTACAGCTTAAAATGCTTCTAAAGGTGAGTCTGTTTGTAAAATATGTCCTCCCTGAATCAATGAAGGTCAGAACCTTTTGTGAAGGTTCATATTCTAGGTAATGGAATTCAAATCACATTGAACTATATACATGTGATTGGTCCCTGTATTTAGACCAATGGGATAAGAAAGGTGATTGGTTCTAGAGGTGTGGAAATTTCTTGATTATACAATGCACCGCGATGCAGACATGGAAGATTCTCCATCAATGCAGAGACAGAGCATGATCCAGAGTCTGCAGTTTATGTTGATTTTTGATTGTCCGGCCTCAGCTGGACAATAAAGTTACCTTGCAACGTTGCTACCATGCTGTGAATTGAATGGCAGACATTAGGCTGGCGTTACTTATGTACTGTAGGAGGTATGTCGGAGGGAGGCAAGGATCTTCTCAGAGTGATTAACAAATAGCTCCAGGAGTATTTTTTTTAAAACGGACATTTTAAAACATGTCAGACTTTTAAACTTGCTGGGAAGCACAAACTGGACCCAACGAATTAACGAGACACACGCTGAGCGTCACTTCAGCCCCACATCGATTACTAATCACGTCAACCATTTTCACCAGAAGATAATGTCTGCAGCCATAAATAATAAGATCCCAGCTAATCAGCCGAGATCTGAGGAGGTGCTGTCAACTTTGCCATCCAACTCTGAGAGAGGTGTGTGCAGCAGTCAATTAATGCCTTACCTTAAAGCTGCCATGGGAAAAACAATACAAAAAAACGTGTAAGGCTCTGCAGATGGATAAATGTTTTGTTTTTTTTAACGTTTATGTATTGAAAAGATGCAGCCTTTATTTTGTAGACTGCTGTAGTCTGATTATTGGACGGACATTCTGAATAAAGGGGAAGTCAAATAATGAACAAGCAGCCATGAGCAGTAACATAGATGATGCCATACACCGAGAAGCACCGTGTTGCATCGACAATTGTTTTGCATCGGAATCGTTGACAGCTAAATCGAATCAGATCATGAGGCCAGTGAAGATTCAAACCTCTTATTGGTTCCCAATAAGAACCAATAAGAGTTGTCCTTACTCTGTATTTCCTGACATTAAACATATTTCAAATGTTCTGAGGCAGGCTCGGTGCCGAAATATGTTAGGGTTTATCTATTTCTATATGAGCCAAATAAAGAAGTGAGGTGTGAATCTTTTGTCCTCCTTGAATTATTATTATTGTAATATTCTTATCAGCCTTTCACAAACTGATTTTTCTGTAACATTAAACAAATTAATTCTATAGATTGCATTTTTTTTGTTGCCTAAACCAAACCACAGACTGGATGCAAACCACGATAACCGAAAATTCATGTACATGTACATGTGTAGATTATTATTTTCATGAGCTACTCTGATATCATGTTGATAAAATCCATGTGAATTTGTAAACTCAATGACTCTTAATTGCATTCTATGTGAGTTGCATTGTTGGAATGATAGTAATTACATCAGCTTTTTCAAGCTGGCCACAGTATATCAAAAGAATGTAAAGCAATTAAAACTGAAAATGTAATATCAGCAGCCATGAACACATTGGTCACATCACTGTTGATTTAATTACATCCCAAGAGCAGGTGGAAGACCTGCATCTGCCTGCTGTGTCCATTATTCCAAGGTAGTTTACTGTATTCACAATATTGTTTCTATTTGTTGGTGCTCAGATATTTCACCGGTGGAAAGGTTGTCTAAGCCCGAGGGGTTCAGATTGTCAAGGATCTATCAGACAACCAAAATCACAACCATAAACGATCCACGCAGCCATCTATACATTCAAAACTTACCCCGGGGCTGTGTGGCTGCATGGGCTCCGTCTAAGCACTTTGTCATTTTAAGTGTAACACAGGTATTGATTCCATAGGTTTGATTCAAAATGCAATGTCTTCCTCCGAGAGTTGATTAAACCCTTTTGGTATCGATGCACTGGGCCCCTGTGTGTGTGTGTGTGTGTGTGTGTGTGTGTGTGTGTGTGTGTGTGTGTGTGTGTATGAGAGGCAGAATGTGTATGGGTCAGACAGCGAGGTTTGTGTACATGCATGCATGCATGCGTTCATTGATAAAAGCATTACAGAAAACCACGACGTCAGGACTGTGTGATCTAGAATCATAGTCCCCCTTACGGGAGGTCTGAAGTCACATTCACTCTGCTCTCCATTCTCTACTCCTCATTTCTTTCTTTCTTTCTTTCTCTCTCAATCAATGCTATGCCAGTCAGTATATTAACCATCACTCCTGAAGTGGAACTTCAAACATACTGAAAACAAATTCGACTGCCAAGTTGTTTTGTGTGACTTAAAGCTTTAGTCATCATTATCATAGAAGAGGAGCAGTTATAATAATTCAAATAGTGGTACTGTTATACTTTTACTAGCAGCACTAGCACCATCTTCAAATGAAAAGACATGTTTTGTTGTATGAACATCAGCACCACTGACTCATCTCCAGGTTATTTTCCTGGTTAATTGATAAATAGTTTGGTTTATTCAACACAGTAAAGAGCAAAAAAAAGTGCCCATCACATGTAGAGCCTGAGACGATGTCTTTTAACACATCAACAGAGCACAAATCACATCAATTCAACATTTGACATTTTTGCTTTCAAAATGATGCACTTGAATCAGAACAGTAAAAGCATTCACACAACTCACATAATCTCATTTTCAAACCCCTATGTCGACATCAACATTCGTAAATTACCAATAAGCCTCACAGAACTGTAACGTAAGAGACTAATCAAAGTATAGATGATTTCAATACTTCAACTCACTTTCTCTTCCAAGCATTTAAGACAACATAAGTGAGTTTAGTGAAGGACAATTCAAGATTTTAGGCCAGGTCAGAATATTTTAGGTCAAAGTTTTGAACAGACAATTGTCACTGTAGCTCTGTGCTTTATTTACAAACAGAAGAAAATATAGCTCTCTTTGCTAAGGCTTCCACTAAGTAATATTTTCATTATCGATTAACCTTCTGATTGTTTTTCACGATTAATTGACTGATCCTTTAAGCTACAAAATGTGAATTGTGAAAATGCTTATGACACTTGCTCCAGAACCCAACGTGACATCTTTAAATCTGTTTAGCAAGCAGTCAAAAACACCAAAAACTACATACGCCATTTGCTATCACGAATGTTAAAGAAAAGTCACGTACATTAAAGAAGCTGGAACCAGGAAATGTTTGACATTTTTTCTTCAGACGTGACTCAAATGATTTATTGATCAGAACAATTCATTTCCAAATCGATTAATTGACTAATTATTGCAGATCGACTCTTTCGACTTTTCCTAGATTTCTGAACAAGTCACACAATCTATTTTACTTCTAATTCTACAAACCGTATAGTACGTACACAGAGAATATCAGTTCCTATTTTTTGCAGCAGAGGATCTTTGGCAACTGGAGAAGAATAATAATTCAGTGCCATATTCATATAGAAATATATAAACTATATGTAAGTAAGCCAGCATGTTAGTGCAAAGCCAAATAGTTAGTCTCAGAAATCTGAACAAATAACTTATTATCAGCCTGCTGCCGTTGCCCTGATGTCCAAACGTTCTGTCTACTGGGACCTAACAGGGATATGTTAGAAACAGGGGAGCTCACAGATGATAAGGAAAACTCAACTGCATCTTGTCATTTATTCAGTCACAAAAAAAATAAAAAAACACATAAGCACTAAACTGCACCACATCACCCCAGACATAACTCAGTGCATGCATCTTACTGATAACAGTAATCTCTGATTTGCATTGCAGGCTAAATAAGGGCAGATTTCATGGGTCAGTGAATTTGCTGTTCAAGAAAAAAACGTATGTCACTGCAAAGCAACATGGGATTTTAATTCTGGTGCAAACATAGATGGAGGGAGAGAAACCAAGGAAGAAATAGAGCCTTTGTATATAAAAAACTGACACACGCACACAGACACACACACACATGCACCTACACCTCGCCCAGGTCCCCGAAGCTAATTAAAGGGAAGGCAGGCGAGCAGAGATGTGATAACTCTGAGAATCATGTAGAATAGTTGTAATGGGTGACCTTTTTTTCTCTCCCCATGCGGCGGGCAGAAATCTCATTTGAGAGTGAGCCATTCCAATTTGCTGCGGCGAGGCAGGTGTCAAAGTCTCAAGCAGGCAGAAAAACATCCTTCGGTGCCTTCTCCTTTGTTTGAGATCATGTGATGCCCCTGTGTGAAAATGCAAAGAGCTACAAAGTCGACTGAAGCCGGGCTTGTATTCTATTTTAACGTACCTCTCTCTCATTCTTCTTCTCTACTTCTGCACCCCGACTTAATGTGGAGAAACAAAGAGTGTTTTCTGTCTCCGTGTTTTGTGTACAGAAAGGATTATGTTAGTGATCAGAGCAAACATGAGAATTATAAACACAGTCCATCTTCATTAGGCTGCAGGCCAGATATTACTGGGCTGGACAGCCTGGAATGTTTGGTCGTCCATTTAGCCAAGGGCAGGAGCAGGAGGGCTGCTGTGCAGGGCTCCAACTCCCTTTGATCCTCTGCAAGTGTGTGTGTGTGTGTGTGTGTGTGTGTGTGTGTGTGTGTGTGTGTGTGTGTGTGTGTGTGTGTGTGTGTGTGTGTGTGTGTGTCTGCAATGCAATTTCACAACCCAAGTACACCAGCTGGTCCACGTTAAAGTTCCAAGGTAACCATGGCGCCCCACGGCTGGTGGAGAGTGTGTATGTGTGTGTGTGTGTGTGTGTGTGTGTGTGTGTGCGCTTGTGATAACATGTGGTATACGTTTGGATGCGCTCCTCCACCCTTTCCCCCCCTTTGGCTTTGACTTTTAAGGAGTTTCGACACTGAGCTTTTGCCTCTATCAGGTAAACAGGATACGGGTCACTGATAAAACAATATATACACATACACAGCCTACCACCATGGGAGGATATATGTGTATTCCCCCCTAACCACCAAATACCTGGGGTTGGGTCACCTAAAATAGTTTCCTGTGTATCGCTTTCAATTGAGATTTTTAGTATCACATGGTGTAAATAGTGTTTGAGCAGCTCTGCCAAGACGTATCTCGAGGGGAAACAGTGCTACACTGAATATATACAAGACTGAAGTTAAGTGCCATTAATACAGAGAAGAGTCATGCTTAATCAGTTAACATGATTTTATTTGTGAACCATGTAACGTAAGGAAGCCAAGTGTGCCTGACAGTAGATCTTGTTTTTTTATGTATTCTGGCTGCATCGCCATTGGACACATAAATATTTGAGTTATTAGCGGAATTGTGTATGACAAGTAAGAAAATATAGCCAGTACAATGACTAGTGTTCCACTACTCTTAAGAATATGACAACATCCTGAATCTGATATGGGTCAAGTCTGTCCTCCTTATAAAATACCACAAGTGCCAAAAAAAATCAAATCATCACAATACTTATTTATGTTTGTAGTTAGGCGGTGACCTGTGGAAACTATTACAGCTGTAGAGGAGGAATTGAGGAGAAGTAGTACACAGAGCAACAACTCCATACTGGGAGGGGGACAGGGATTGTGGATGCATCAAACAAGGGCAGGACTTTCAATCAGAGCACTATAAAACCAGAAGTCAACAGTGAGATCTGTTAACTAACACAGTGAAGTAAATAAGTGACCTAGGTAATGTAGGTACATTTATAACGGAAGTTACAGAAGTAATGCAGCGGTTTGAAGACTTCTTGTCTTGTTTACCTGGCCTAATCCTAACCGAGTATTTTTCTTGCCAAGACCAAGATCATTTTGGAAGACTAACAAACAACCTATTCAGTCACTTAGGCATGCGGATGTGTTGTACGGGTCATATAAACTGTATTTATATTCTGAATTTGGCCTTATTCCGTATGTAGCATTTTCTGATTGAGACATGGGATATGCAGATATTATTCTCTGGACATTTACGCAGCAGATTTTGAATGTGTGTCTCAATCGCAGTCTTTACCGCAGTCTGCGATTCACCGCCTCTTGCATGTTTACAGTTTCTGGTCGGATGAAGAAACAAACTTACTATGAGAAATCACAAAAGACTTGGATATCAACAGTTTTTTAGACATGTGCAAATATGGCAGCGCAAACCTTTTAAAAAAGGTGGTTGAGCGAAATGAAGGTGAAAGGCTGTGTTCATTAATCGAAGAGTGTTCATTTTCATTAGCCATCCACACAGCCTCGTATGAAAGCTGTCTTTCTCAGAATGACGGCAAAAATCGGAATTATTTCTCCTCTGTTCTAAACCTTCATTCTGAGTAAGGAAAGCATTTTAAGAAACGTCAGGCAGAGCCACAGAGGAGGGATCCCTCTCCCAGGATGGACAGACATGTAAATGTAGTCAGTATGCATCAAGTTGTGTTATGACAAAACAAGCATACTCTCGGAATAGGGAGATAAAGATAGACAGAGAGGCTGCTGAATGTTAAGTCCTATAAACTTGAACATTTGGTGACTGAAATACTTGACTGTTATCTTGTATTTATATGCTTTGTGCTAGGGTTCTTTGCTTCCTGACTAAACACATGTATAATTCCACGAAGGCACATAAATGAGGCCTCATCCACCGTACATTACGTTTCATAAACTACCGTAAAATAGTGCCATTATCCACACATCCCATGATTCATTACCAGACGCATATATATACCTGCAAAGAAACATAAATCACAATACGAACAGCTACTATGTAGGAAATGTATATGTGTTGCAATTAAAAAACACTTCATTTTTGAGTATCGGTAAGACGTGGACCACAACAACTGCTGTGGTAATAATGTGGCTGGACCAGGACATATAGATTCATATCTATCTGAGAAAGGCTAATAATCTAAAGAAAGACCTATACACATACACACATTGAACCATAGAAAATCAAAATCCTTTATGTCTTTGAAAATAGCTCACAATAATGCAGCAATGTTTGGTCCTCCTCGCAATTACATTCCTTTCTCCCTCCTTCTTTCACCCTCTATTTCTATATATGTGATTGGTGTGGCTGTAGAGCTACCATGATGATTCAGATGGGAACAATTGTAGAAGATTGGATAGGAGAAGGCACCAAACAATTCTTATAAGTTCGCAAAAGTCCACCCTGCGACTGATGACAGTCTCTGTGTACATCTGATTACCAGCTCTCAGACTCGACCAGGGGGTCGTGAGCTCAGGAGGCGTTCAAATGCGCTGTTCAGGTAAGATTTGTGGTCTAACTGCAAAACAGGTAGACAACCACAACCTTAGAGTAACGTACAGCAAACAGCAGAACCAATCCTCTAATTTTCTAGAAAACTATGGACAATTTCAAGTAGAATGTGTTATATAAACGAGGCTGAAAGAAGTTGGATACTTTCATGTTTGCGAACCCTGCGCATCGTTTATATTTTGTTTTTAATAAAACATCAGGTGTGTTTTACAGGCATACATCAGTTGTTGTTGCACGTGTCGGATGCAAACCTCAAAGAACTACTACTGCCTCATTAGTCCTGAAAAGTACAGCGTGTACATGCAAGAACACTGAGCTAAATCTGTCTTTTCATGCATCGTGTTGCTTCCTCAGGTACACCAATGCGGTTGTGACTGAATATAAAACCCTTGTGGTCTACCCAAAGGACGCCACTTTCAAAGCACAGTGAGCGCAAACATGCAATACCCCTCAATCCCTGCTTCTACTGTGACTTTCTACTTCTTTTAGTAAACAGCCACAAGCTTCTATCTCCTCAATGGCCACAAGCTTCCTACAATGATGAAAGACCTTTTTAGGATTCCGAAATTTTGACTTTTAATTGCACATGCTGCACCTTTACCAGCTTTTAAAATTGTTTTGTTAATATGAAAAACGGTAAAGATCCCAACCGTCGGAGCAGTTCTGACGCTCTGAGATCAACACGCTCCCGTCACCGGCAGAAAAATGCTGCAAAAAATTTTAACTTAACACCTCGCTGACATCGATGAAGATGTTTAATCTTTTCTTGAAATGAAAAATCATCCTGCTATCAAGCTGTCTACTGCGGAGAGAAAAATCTAATGAAAATATAGTGCTACATATTGATAATGATATTCTGTATCTTTCTATCCTCACCTAATCAGAGGTGGAATATGGCGGAGAGTCTCCCCTCTCTCCCGCCGTGACAGCCACAATTCATCACGGCTTTAATTTAGTCTGTTACTGGGGTGTCGATAGGACGAACACTGCCTGGCGACCCTCTCTCGCACACCCACACACGTACAAATGCAAGCGTGTTCGCACACGTTCGCGCGCAACGTGGCCACTCTTGTGACCCTAATGGGGAACCGTCCATCCCCGGCAGCTCATCTTTGTTACAAACACGCACACACACACTGAGGCACACCTCCTCCCATCGTCCAGGGGAGCTATCTGTTGTGTGGTTGGCTGTGGCCCCTAGCTCAAGGCCCTTCTCCATGGATGTATCATCAGTCATTTAAAGCAATTAAGCACTTCTCAATGAGAATAGCCCGCTCTTCCTTGAGCAAGACGGAGAGGAGCGATTCACAAAGCCATTTTCTACCAAATCCTATTAAAGGTGGGGAAGGGAGGGGGGGAAAAAACGAGGTTGAAGACTTAAAATGGAGGGCTTTTATTTAAGGACTATGAGGTATTACAGGCCAGATTACTCTTGGCTTATGTTCCTAGTCTGGGAAATTACATTCCCACTTTTTTTTTTGGAGCGCCCAGGCTTTGGAGTCGGAGATGAGAATCACCTTAAGTCTCTCTTGTTTTTCACTTCTCCACTTCAATGAGTTGTACTTGTTCTTGTTGTTGTGTTTTGCGAGAAAGATTTCTGTTTTCCACGTTTATTGTCACCTACTGAGCTTTTAGATACCTCTTGGGGTTTGTTTTTAGGTCCGGGGATTTATGTCAATTCTATCCGGTTCTTTCAAGGGAAATTACTTTTTCATTCCAAGATCTAGTCTTAATTATTGATAGCAAGGTAAAGACCTGAGCGCAAATTTTCACAGGATAAAAACTTTTGTGCTTCAATCTCAACAGGGTTTAAAATCACACACGATATAAACACAGCTGTGAGTCATCATATAAATACAAGCACCAACAGGAAATCTATCTTTTTGGGATCATGCTTTTCATTCTCTAGCTCAATTTCACAACTCCTTTGTTTCATAATGGAAGTCCGGATTTAAACTTTACTATGATCTTTTTAAGCAAGTGGTTTTAGTTATCCTTAAGCATACGCAAATCATGAGTCATGACCCTGATGTTTTCCCATTACCCGCATCTAGTGATGTTAACTGACACGTGGTAAACATGCCTCATCATGCTCTATTTGCAGATTAAGTAGGAATAAAAGACTGAATGTTTAATTATTTTTGCAGATGCAATGTGTTCAATGAGCGGTTTGTCTGCTACACTATTTGAAATACTTGTATCTTCACTTCAAGGTTCTTAAAAGCCACAAGAAGAGCAAGCAAGCACTTAGTTTAATGCATCTGATCCACTTGATGGAGAAAAAACACGGAAAAAACAGTCAAAAATTCAGTCAAAACTTAAAGTGATGGCTTGTCCACACCTGGTCAGTGCACATCTGGACAGGAGAGACATGGCCACTTGGCGGAAACACCAGCGGAGTCCTCTATTGTAAAAAACCTTCAGTGTGTTGGAAATTATATGACATGGTTATTGAACTGTTTGAGGCCATGAAGGTCAAAAGAATGGTAGGAAAACCTACCAGTGTGAGTAAGATGTTTCTCTCTCTGCTAAGTCCATGTGGCTGTGTGTTTTACACACTGAGCAACTGTTGATGTAGTTTCTCAGATGGCTCGTGGATTAATTTAGTTTAATTTAATGGGGAAATTTCTTCATCACAGCAGCCAAAGAACAGTAATATTTTTTCTTTCAAATATAATAAAAAGGTAAGAAAATAGGAATAGACTCATATACATTGTAAACACATAATGTAATATGTACATACTGTTTTTAATGCATTAGACTTGTTCTACAGACATACCAAGTAAGCACCAAGTTTTGTTTAGTTTCTTCTGTAGCCGGATGAATTGTTCTTTGTATTGACTGCAGGTATATTAGTTGCTTGTAAAGGGTACGTTTTATATGTTAAATATGTGCAACGACGAAGAAAAGCGAGTATGAACGCAAACTTTTAAACGTCATCGGTAAAGAAATGTTTCTTTTCCATCCTTGACTTGTACTTTGCATCCCAGCGGATAATAAGCTTTCCTTGGTTTATGTAAGTGTAAAAGTCCATCCCTAATTAAGAATACCTTTGTAATGTGTTGATATTTAAAGGGTAAAAACATTGTTTTTTTTCTCGGTAAATTGCCCTTTTTTGTCAGAGTCTGTCTCATTTGCAGTCAATGTGATCACTGTGTGATGATGAATTGGGAACTTTTTTATCATGCATACATCACGTTTTTTACATTCCTCCATGTCACAACCTTTACTAAGATCACAACAGCAGATTATCCCCCCACCCGTCAGCCACTGAACAACCAAAGCTCCTCTGTTTTTACTCAGGGCACATTTACTGTTGGACTTGCAGCCAAGAAAGCCTGTCTTCACCTTGATAAAAGAACAGAAAATATTCACAACATTGAAAAAGTTTGCATGTAGGTATGCAAGTCACAGTATGTGTGAGACCGCTGATGTATATGAATACAGGAATGTGTGTGTGCAAATTCTGCATGTATGCACGGTGTGCTTACCTTTGCCAAACTGTAAAACAGGTTCGAGGTTTATTTTTGTTATGTGAAAGCAAGGCTCAGTACTGCTGAAACAGACATCTGTAAAGAATAGACCTACTCATTTGGCGTTAATCAAAACAGCCTGACTTTATTCATGTAGCTGCAGTGATCTGCAAGCCTCTGGCAAGAGCCAAGAGAAAGAAAACACAGATGTGTGCACGTTACACAGACACACACACATTTAAATAAAAGGTCAAATAGCTTTATCAATAACTGTAGAAAATGTGTTTTGTGAGGAGAAAGAGCAGCTGATCTGACAGTGGCCACCGCCCTGATGAATAACCGCCAGGACAATCAATAGGAAAGAGGAGTTGAGGTGGAGTGGGGGAACGTTTTGTCATCCAACGGTACACTCCAATATCTAAGCTCATCCATCAAAGGCAGCAATGGCACTCCGTCCTCCGCTTTAATTGAAAGCACACTGAAACAAGTTATTTACATGACGGGATGGATTTGAACGGGTGCACGTCAGCTGGCAGCTTTGCTGTTGTGCGCTTGCTAAATGTTTGTTTCATGAGCTGACGCTCGACTGTCTCTGAACAGGGCTGACTGTCAGCTAACGATGGAAATGTAGACAAATAGTTTTGTATCAAGTCTAACACAAAGGAAGGCAAGGAACAGAAAAGGGGGTATTTTTAAATATGTTTGTGTTTACGTCTTCTGAGTGTGCATCGTTGACAGTCAAAAAGCTGCCTTCAAAACAGCAATGTTCACTATGCTGTCAAACAGATCATCATAAAATAGCAAGATGTATAAAAAAAAATGAGCATAATTTAAAACCCCAAAAAAGCTCCTCATTGCTTAACTTTGTGTAAGAAATAAAACAACAAACCACAGTCTTGTGGTTTAAAGGCAACCAGGCATTTTTTTTATTGTTCGTTTTTAAATATGTCCTTTGGCAGCATACAGGGATTGAACTGAGCCTGGCTGCCTTTGGTACTAAAGATGCTATAGGGTTTAATTTAATTTGAATTCACATATGGTTTAAAGGACCCCTGCTGGGAATCTACTTTTGACTTTCAATGAGTTCTGGCTTTATGCTTCTTTGCTGCATTTAGCTTTGAGTGTGAGCTCTATAACTGTTACATTTTGTGCATTCACTTTTGTATGATCTTTTCAGTACTGTATGACTTCATGTAGACTGTTAGTTTCATATCACACATATCATACCAAGTCTAAGTAGCAGTATGGAGACTGGAAAGTCTAGTGTTTCTCTAGACAGTTTGTTCTCAGTACTTGCACAATCAATAACTCACAGCTGATTTCTTCTCCTTTGGGTCCATTCCATAAAGTGAGTATCAGATGTTTTTGGTGGTTGCCTCAAGTGAAAAAAAAAAACACCTCACCTCACAATCGCCAGTTGCTACTAGAGCTGCAATGACTAGATCAGTCCATCGAAAGAAAATAATCAAATATATTGATAATGGATTCATTGTTTCAGACATATTTCAAGCAAAATGTCGGTCCAGGGTTCTTAAATGTAAGGATTTGCCACTTTCTTTTGTCATTGTCAGTAAATGAAGACTCTTCGTGTTTTGAGCTGTTGGTCGGGCAAAAGATTTTTCAGAATTTCATTTAATTTTATAGACTAATCTATTGATCGAATAGTCGCAAAAATAATCAGCAAATTAATAAATTAAATGTATTAATTAATAACAACAAAAGTGACTGTTAGTTACAGCCCTGTTTGTCTAGTACTTCTTATCTCAAACAACTACCAACTTGATTGGATCGCCAAAATATGAGTGGGATTAAGTGGTTAAATAGGTCAAAAATTCCCTACATGTCACCTTGAGTATATAAGGTGGATAAGAAAGCCATAATTTTCCCAGAATCACCTCATGACCATCCATTGCAAACGTTGTGGAAGGTCTTAAAGGGCGAGTGATGTGCTGCTCTGTATCATGTTTGCCCTGGGTGACCCAGTCTGAACTCCAGATGCTACTGTATGTCACCATGTCACAACCCGAGCCAAAAAGGCCAGGGGGAGGAGAGCCTGTCTGCCTGGGAGCCAGCTAACATCTGTCGAGCATATTCACATGTGTAGCAGACATACAGTGAGACTCTTCAGACCACACTGACTCCACACTGCAGCGCGGGATCCAGCACCATAGAGACCGTAAATGTTGGAACCAAAACAGGGACTGTTTTTAGAGTTTCAGCAGACACAGCCAAGGCCAGAGGGGCTAAGCCAACACTTATTCACACAATGAGAAACCCAATTTCCCCCCAAAAGGCTAAATTGATTTTTACTTTAATCTTGGTGCCATAAATATGATTTGCCAACTGGTTTATATACAATATTCAAGCAAATGACTTGTTCTTACCATTTAGTGCTGTGAACATGTTCAATTGGCCCTGGCCCTGGCACATTACCCACAGCCCTATTATGAGAAAGTGCCGATTGGGATAGCTTACAGAGAGGCCAGGCTTGCCTATTAGCAGGGGGTCCAGGGGGAAAAAGTCATATTTTGACTTTTTCTTTCTTTTCCTTTTGTGCTTCCAAACCAATAAAATAAAGCACGGGTTGAAGTATTCCACAGCTTTGGCTCTTTGGAAGCTAGAATTTATAGATAAAACAGATGCTTCTGGCAAATGTAAAGGGTGAAATTTACATCCACTTTATTCCAAAATGTTCTAAATACTCTTTCCGGTTATTGTCTGTATTCAGACTGGGCCCCGGACGACGGAGGAGGGACTGGGAATGTACTGGAAAACCACAGTGTGGCGGGCCAGCCAAGTTAAACAGGGAGTTCAAGGCTAAATCAATGCATATTTCCCTTTTAGTGGTGATGAGGCTGGCCAAATGCACACTCTTGCCTCTACGCAGGATCTCAGCCTACATTAAATAGTGATTGGAGGAGTCTACTCTATTGGTGGGTATGAATTTCGCAAAAGATCATTTGCCTACTTTGCTCTCCCACAAAATTCATATGGTTGAATTTCTTCTGCCTGCCCGAATTCATTGTCAAACTTATTAACAGGGTATGGCTCCGAGCCACTGTTTGTCTAAGGCTGCTGCACTCGAAGGCCTTTGCAGACTACATGAGGAAACCTTGGCCAGCTCTTCTAAATATGTTTTCGCTGAAGTGTCCAGATATATTTTCTCCACGGTCAGAGCTCTGAGGCAGCCTTGGCTCACTCTGGCTCGGTACATGTGTTAATGCTGAAGAGGTTCAGTTATTTTAGCAGCACATTTGATAGTATGTTGACATATGTGATATTCTGGCCAAACCCTGCGTCACCGCGGGCCAATGTGTATTGTTCTGGTTTGAGTTGCCTCTGGGGTTCACAGTGTGTTTGAACATGCTGTCCAATCGGTATTGCATTGTGTTTTAATGTGACAGCCGTTGTCTGTACGCGTTCATCCTAAAACTACTGGTTGGATGTATGAGAGCAGTCACTTGATTAGAAAAATTGTTTTTTATGGGAGAAATGGTTATTTACATGAAGAATATGAACATGGCTGATTAAGGGAGGGATCCAGACAGTTGAAAAATGAGGACCAATGTTTGGGATGTTATTTGCCCTCATCATTGAAACACATCTGCCTAGCCCTCAGGGTTTGTGGGGTAAATGAGCCTTGACGATTATTTTCATAAAAAGCAATAAAGACCAGTAATTATAAAAATGCCAATAAGAATTCATCTCTCAAAAATCTATAAAGCTATTAAGTCTGTAATTAAAAAGATGAGCAGCTAAGTCTGAGAAAATTGCATTTTCCTGCACAAGCGACTGTGAAGCCTCGTCTCATGTTTGTTTTGCAAATTCTTCAACAAAAACATTAACTTTGAAATATTAATCCGATCTACGGTATTGATAGGAATCTCCCATTAAAAGGCAGGGGCCAGTACTCCATACACATACGCTTCATTAGCTACACCTCGGCTGCAGATCCAAAGGGTCATTAAGCCTCCATCTTGACAATTACACACATACACACACGCATAAACCCACACGCAGTAAAGCAGACAAAGTGGCCACTGTACGTTCCAACCTGCTAAAATGTGTAAAAGAAGCCATTTGACATTAGAAATGCTCTGCTTAATGGGCAACAAGTTATTAGCACTGAGTACATTTTAAATCTTTCTGACTGCGAAGAAATTTCCTGTTTATTCAAATACGTATACAAACATAGAGATGCCCAAGTTACAGAAATATATATTTTGCTTAGAAAAAAAACTAAATAAACATGTTGAAAACATATAAATCATCATAACGACAGCACTCAGGCTGTCTGAAGGTGTATTTTTCAGTTTTGTTGAGATGCTGCATTTGTAACTAAAGAACGTCTTGGCATCACAACACCTGAAGCCTCACTGTTTTATTGTTTCTGGGACGACTGATATGAACGGCATGTTCCAGTTAAATAATTATGATATTAGCAGCAAAGGGTAGCCGATTGATCGATTATCTCGCTTCTTAAACGTAAGCACTTGCTACTTTTCTGTGTCATTCGTGATGCTTAACGAATCTTTACGTTTTGGACTGTTAGTTAAACAAAAGAATCAATTTGAAGATGTCACTTTAGGCTCTGGGAACGTGTGATGAGCATTCTTCTCATTTTTTGCCATTGTATAGACTAATCAAATAATTGTGAAGATAATCAGCATATCACTTGCAGCCTGACTGTCAATGTAACAAACAATGAACCAGACCTCATAATGAATTTGTTTTACCAGAGTAACAAGAAATCGCACAAGGCCAGATTTGAATTATGAATGTTTTCTCTCTTCTCTCCAAGACTCTGAAGCATCACGATGTTCACCTCTCATCTCGGCGCGCTGCACAAAGTCTTGTTTGCTCAGAGTGTGTGTTTGTGTCTATGTACATCTCACTCTCATCCTAATGTTTTGATCTGGTGTGTGTGTGTTCACAGTGGACATTAGGCCATCTCTCAAACCAGTAATGGGCTTTGATTCCCCAGGGTTGCAGTGAGATGGCCACTTCTTACATTAGCCAGTCAGGTATGACAGCGCCACGGCTTGCTTTCCCCTCGGCCAGCCTGGATAAATAATAAATGAAAGTGGTATTTCAGTCCTCCAAATCATCCGCAGGGTCAAGACTCCCTTCTCGCAGTGAACTTTGTAAGATGCGCCGAAGCGCAGCGAGATGCTAAAGGTTAGCGTCTCGGACAAGACAATCGTGCATTCGGCCTGCAAGCACAAGTAGTTTATAAACATCCAACACAATATCCACCCCCTAGTTGTTGGTGGGGAGCTTCTTTTCCTGCTCCCAGTCTCTACCCTCTTGTGGGGGAATGGGGAGATACACAAAGAGGAAAAGTTAGCATTCTCACAGAGCATACATCTGCTGCTAAGCTGGCATTTTCTATTGATTTTTCCCGAAGCCTGTGATTTTGAAAGCTTGTAACAGAAGATGAGGTAAATATCATTTTATTTGCTCAAATGGTTTCAGATTGGATTGGATTGAGATGAAAATGGTGGAGACAAGCAAATCTAGATGCGAAAGCAACAATTTCACATAATTGTCTTCAGATTTGGTGCCAGAATATATTACCATTGCTCAAAAAACTGTCAAGCGAAGGAGCTAGAAATGGACTGGAGTAAGCGAAGGCACTTATTCCCCAAGTCTTTGACATGTTTTACTCTCTGCTGACAATCCTCCACTGTGATGCGGTTGCATTCATCCTTTTGAGAAGAGCTCTCTTACTTCAGCTCAAAGTATCAGTTACTCCGATGCAAATTACATCCTTGACACTCACAAAGACTGTGTCAGTCCTGAGCTGTAGCGGACTCCGCAGACGAAATGTCAATACAAGTTCAGACGTCAGATTAGCATGGGATCAGTTTACATCTGGAAGGAGTAAACTGAAAAAACACTCAGAGCCTAAATCACAGACAAACAGAGCAGTTCTGATCTGTATTGAAATGTATTCTTGATAAAGCAAATTATTGATTGATCCTTGTTGTTCCTTATCTCAGCAAAACTGACTTCAAAGTGGCGATTTCACAAATCTCCCTGTGTGCAAGGAAGTTGCAGAGCTGAGTTAATAACCCCTGTTCATAATAGCCCAGGCAGCCATTCAGGTTCATTTTTCTATTTACCCTGGAAGGTGAAGTTAACCTTCTTCAGCTCATTGTAGCCAGAGGAGAATGGCAGAGATTAGTGTATTGGTCATGGTGATGTGACTGTGCATAAAGTACATGACAAGGCCCGACTGCACGGACAAATACAGCTATTCCCTACAAAGCTGTTGCAATTGGACTCGAGGCTCGCTCTTTATTTGTCTTAGTGGATTGTAAAGAAGTGTATGTATTATATGCTGTTTGTTGTTTAAACCTTGTAGTTTTACAGGTCTGTACTTTGCTATATACCCTTTGTCTAATAAAAGAAGTTGACAACTTCTGCTTTCTTTCAGCCTGTTGGCATACTGCCCGACAGCAGTACTCGTCTGTTTCCTTTGTCTGTCTTCATCCATTCTTCCATCCATCCATCCATCCATCCATCCATCCATCCATCCATCCGTTCATCCGTCCATCAATCAAGTGGGCTACTTAAGCCACAAACTCATCAGAACAAAGCAATCAGCCTCGTCCGTCAGTCTCTCAGCCTCCCCTTTTCATTAGAGGCACACACAAGTCATAGTGCATGCTGTGTGTGTGTGTGTGTGTGTGTGTGTGTGTGTGTGTGTGTGTGTGTGTAAGCGTATGTGCATGTGTGTGTGCAGTGTGAGTGCTTATTAGCCGAGGTCAGCTAATTATTTGGCCAGGCTAATGAAGGTCAGTGAGCTTGTCTGTCTCCATGCTGACGGCCTGTACTTGATTGAGATAAGTACTCCTCTTCAACCTTGCTGTCATCTGTCATTTTGATTAAGGGACCATATAGAATTAACTGCACACCTTTCTTTAACCTGTCTCATGCCTAACGACACATATTCTCTATTATTGTGTTTTCTTTAGCATTCAATACCACAAACTCTGCCCGACATAAACTGCTGAAAGCTCACAATGTCATACAGTTAACAGCATATACCTGTACATGCACCACGTTGATATTCATTTATAATTCACATTAGTCTCGAAATGCTGTAAATATTCTCCTTTCATGCAGACATCTGTACACCGAGTGGGATTCACAGTTCGATGTTGTCACTGTCTTGTCAATCATAAAATGAAGTACATTGTCATCTACATTCAATGGGGAGATTTCAAATGCACGGTCTGTAATTATCTATAATGGAAAAGAACTCTGACGCCAAAAGTGTTGTTCATATATATCCAGGCTTGTCACAATTGGAAATGTGTGCAGAGAATGGTGTCATTATCATGATGGATGGGCCAAACCAAATTAGGCAGATTTGATAATAACAGTTAAATTACATATCCACTTACCTGGATGCTTAATGAACTGAAAGCGACATTGTCTATTATTCTTGGATCATGCATGATTAGCACTCTATGTGAATATGTCGAGGTCGCCTTAGCTGTCGCTCACTCCAAATCAAATGCAGGACCCTCCTATTGTGTGTGTGAGTGCTGGCTTATTGTAACAGAAACAGAGGGGATCTTGACTTTGTCAGTGCCAGCCATTTAGAAAAGGACAATTACAGCTGAAAAGTTTGATTCCAAGACAGACAGTGTCCATCATGAAGAAAACAAGGACAACCCGTTTCTTATAGAGTGATCGTGTAATACAAAAATTTTAAATATTGTTAACTAGAAATGATCGTAACTATTGTGTTCTGAGAGGAGACGCATAACATTTAGTCATACTTCTGTAATGTAAATTCATCACATGGTAGCTAAGAGTGATGGTTTTTGACGTGAACTTAATTGAATTATGTTGAATTCATATTCCAAAATGGAAAACTGCTGTATCATGCTCTTTTTCATGGGTCACAATAAAGATTCATGTTTTTATTTTCTGTTGCCCGTGAAAACCATGTAACGCACTTAATGTCCATTAATTGACCGATCCAAGCAAACCTGTCAAACATTTGCTGGTCTATACTTCTTAAATGTGAGGGTTTGCTGCTTTTCTTTTAATTTATGATGGTAAATGAAGAGTCTTTGGGTTTTGGACTGAAGCAATCATCATCATCATCATTTTTCAAACAAAAAAAATAACTGATTAATAGGGAAAATAATCATCAGATTAATTAGATTAATTCCAGCCTTAGATGAACATGTACACATGTACATACCTGGTATAACTGTGTATATCATGCAACCTGAGCTCTTTTAAATATTACTATATTTTTTTAAGAGTGGTTTTGCTGTGAGAAGAAAGCCATACAATTTCTAATTTAGAGGATCAGTTACAAAATTCTCTGCTTTCCTAGTAAGGAATTGCTCCGAAAACGTCTCCTCCGTCAGTCCTAGTCCCTCTCTGGCTACCTCTGCAAGCCCCAGTTCCTAGGCCCCAGCATCTCTAACAAGCAGCGGATACAGCGCTGGATTACTGTAGGCGTTAAATCAATAGCTGCAGGTCTCCCAGGCACAGCTATAGATTATGAATCAGTGTTGGTGAGCAGAGCGCCATGGTGGCGAAAGGGAGTAGGGAGACAGAGGGAGAAGGGAGAGACAGAGAGGCAGAGTGAAAAACACTGATTGGTTGCAATATAATGACCCACAGAGTTGTCATTTTTATGTTAAAAATACTGGTTTTGACTGACAGTTAAAAATTGGGAGATCAAAAATCCTTTAGTTTAAAAATGGTTACTTAAATCATTTTTTTTCCAACGAACTCCTCATAAAACAAACACTGTATATTGATCTGTCACAGTGTTTCTGTAGGATAGGAAATAACACATTACAATCACATATACAGAAAATTGGAGTATACGTAAGACAAATCAGGAATTGGATTTTGAATCATGGTTCATTGCAAGTTAAACTAATTGATTTAGGCACCGATACCTGTAACTTCATAACATTTACATATTGACCATGTAGCGTGCTCTAAAAATTGAGAACAATAGCAACAATGATTTGTAATAACACAGAAAATTAGGCAATGCAAGCTTTTCAGCAGATCTCTGCCAATATCTATATAACTGATCTATGGCAACAAAGCCCATTAACCTGTGTTGAACCTTCGGTAATCTCTGCAGTGAGCTCCACTGTTTCCAGCCCTCGGTTTAATTCAAGGCCCTCTGAGTCCTGTTTACAGATGGTATCTAAGTGGCTTGATTCAACTGCCAATGAATATTGGCATGTGTCTACACCCCATAGACCCTGCTATTAGGGGTGGAGACCACAGGGTTAGCCGAACACAAACTGAACATGACATCTCCCTCGCCTCTGCAAGTCTGACACACACACACACACACACGCACACACACTTGCTTGCGCGTGCAAGCACATTCACACACCTGCATGTCGCTGGTCAAGCGTGTACACTAAGTGAAAAGCAAACCCAGTCTTTCACGCATAACCAAGACTTTAAAGCATCATAGTTAGGGCTCAAAAACTCAAATCATACAAATACATGAGCCATCATGCGAACACATGCAAACAAACACCGCACACACACACACACACACACACACACACACACACACACACAAACGGTACAACCTTGCTATAGGGTGGGTTGCTAGACCCATACTGCCCCCTGGCTCGCCTTGCTTCTCTGTGTTTGTCGAGCAGCACAGACGCCCGAGGAATAACTTGTCTCCCACCACAGATTCAGGGTCAGATTACCCTGGACCAGCTCCCTAACCTTAACTATTAGAAGGATAAGAAAATATCTGTTCTAGGATCAGTGGCTGGGGGGCTGGAGATGATATTAAGGAGCTGTCAGAGGTGACTGAGTTCAGGGTCAGGCCCTCGGGAGCCATGAGGTGGGAACAGGGTCGACCCAGGCTACCACGGAGCAGAGCCTGAGATAAAGTGATAGTCTGTATATTAACTGAGTATATTTAAAATAAATCACCTAGTTAATGCTTTTGGCTTACCCACAGAAAAAAGGGACACAAAAGATTTAACCATCGTGAGGAGCCAAATGTTAATGACAAGTTAGCCAAGGTATTAAGTCATTGAATATTTACTAAAAACACATTATCTTAAGCAGGTAATTATACCTCAAGATGTTTTAATGGGTAAGGTAAAACATTATATTGTAATGCAGAGTAATTATAAGCAGTGTTCTCTCTATGGATAATTGTAGAGCAGACAAAGTGTTAACTGTTAGTTGCAGGGTCGGGCAGTCATGAGCCACCAGCTGTGTCTGAATGACTGACTCTCGGAAGTTGCTATTGCTCTCGTATGGAGCTGTCAAGGTCAGCAGGGACACACACACACACACACACACACACACACACACATACACACACACATACACACACACTCCTTCCCAGATATCCAGAAAACACACATGCACACAAATGCATACACGCACAGTAGCCAAATGATTAATCTGTCAATCAATGCTCCCAATTCCTGCGGTGAGCCCTCCTCTTCTCCCTGCAAGGTTCCTACGATCAGAAACGAGAGCTTGCAAGATTGGTGTGTATGTGTGCGCGCGCGTGTGTGCGTTCGTGTCACCTTTTTCATCGTGTGTGTTTGATTTGTGCAATCAGAGCCTATTCAAAACATTTTGCACACCATACCACTGTGGCACAGCTGAAATGCAGGACATTAGATCTCGGCATCCAATCTCCTTATTCTACATCTCCGCTATGCACCGCAGTGAGTTTTCATGGCATGTCCATTTCACTTCATGCCGGTCTGATGGTGGCAGCTGGGAGCGAGCTGGTTGTTGAAAGGGGCCCTGACTGGCGAAGCCATTAGGTATAAATGGAGTCACAAAAGATGCACAAAACACGGTAGGGGATATTGTGGCAGACATACGCATGTTGCCCCAGTGGCTAAAGCGATGGTAGGTGCGTGCACTACATTTGTATGTAACCATGACTATGACCAATTTCATGCACTTGAAAGTACGAAAACAGGCATATTCTTTAATCTGTGTACGACAGACAAAACATAAAATGTGTTTGTTTTTTTTATCCATATTTAAAAAGAATATACAGTAGCTAACTTAACATTATGTGGTCAAACAAGACAAAAAAGGAAATTAATACAGTTGGACTTGGACATTATTTAAATCTAAAAGTCAACAATGTTGTTGATGGAAATAGTTCACCCTCATAACTCTCTATCTCAATCCCATACATATTTGATTTTACTAATGCAGTTTGGCTAATGAGATGAAAATTCATTTCAGCATGCCGTTTGCTGTATGTAAAATATCAAATCATTGATTTACATAAAATCTAAATGTTTATTTTCTCTTGTTCGTATATGCTTAGTTTGATAATTAACTATCACGGTTCAAATTTTTTCCAATCTATATTCTGCTGTTAACTGAGCATAATAATATGCTAAGTCAAAATCATTATACTTGTAGCATTCCGATTTAATGATGGTTGCACAAGCATATACATTTAATTAACTTGTGCATTTAGATTGTACTTTTCAATTACATTAATTGGTTCTCGCAAATGGATATTTTGACTTATTAACAAACACTGCATCTGATATAATAACGGTCATTTCACTGTGTTGAAGTCCCTCTTTCTGTTGTTTATTTTAGTAGTTGCATTCGTTTTAATGTTCCGACACATTAATTCAGAGTTTCAACTTACAGTTGTTCCCTCAGCTACTCCTTTACCATGACTATTACTGCTACTTCTACTGCTGCTACAATAGCACCACTAATAACATTAAGAGTGAATCTTCTGATAGCAATCGCACCAATTTAATCTAAAGTTTCAGGTGCAGTCGTAGTGTAATCCATCCTATTCCATTTGACTGTGTTTCTTTGGGTGCTTTAAGAACACGCTGTTCCGTGATCGCTCGTATCGCTACCATCTCCAACTAATCACATCTTCTCACTGTTTCTCATGCTCTCCCGTTTACTCCTCCACTTTCGCTTGTTCTTCCCATCACTTAATCTTCTCGACCGCCCGCTGCCTCGCCGGCGCTAATTGCGGACGACCAGTCTAGTCGAGAAGGGGAAAAGTTGGGGGAAAAAAATCAGGGACAAAGCCATTAGTGCTTTATTGGAGGGGCTAAAAGAGTTAGCGGTATTCCACTGGATCCAATCCGCGTCAATCACATTGGGAAAATTGGATTCCTGAATAAGGAAATCCCATGAGGGAGGTTAGGCTGTCCATCTGGATCAGCAGAAGATACTTCTTCTACTCTTCATCTCCTCTCCTCTTCCATCTTTCTTGCCTCTCCACTGAGGCACTGTGCATGGCAAGGTTCTGTTCTCACTTTAGTGAACCAATAGGGCCATAATAAGTATTGATTAAGCTATTAGCCAACATTACCCAGGCACTGGCAGCGACTGCGTTTAGAATCAGCACCTCAGGAGTCTGTCACACCGTGTCACACACACACACACACACACACACACGCACACACACACACACACACACACACACACACACACACAGAGACAAACACAATATAAAGAAGCTGATTGGGAGTTAGTTAGTTAGTGAGGCGACTAAACTACCATTCTCTTATCCATTTCCCTCCGTCTCCCATTGCCAATCTTTTACCTCTCTATTTCACCCTGTAACTGAACTCCAATCAAGTGAGGACACAGTCCAGAATACATGGTGTTCCAATGAGATGGGTGTGAGTACAACACACACACGCACACAAGCGAGAGGAATCAGATAAAAGAGGCTTGATTACAAAGGACAAGGTCATAGTGAGGAGTGACACAGGTTGGAGCCAAGCTATCAGAGTCAAGCATCACGCAAACACCTACAAGCACCTGCACACGCTCACGAACACACAAGCTCACATCAATTCACGGTTAGAAACGAGAGGTAAAAAGAGAGGTGTTCAGGGTGCTTTTGAATGAAGAAACGATATTTGGATCCAGTCACATTGCTAATAAGTGTGTGTCCATGAGGCAGACATTTATCGTGCGACCGTGTGATCACTTGACTGTGCAACACTTCACTTCAGAAGCGAAGCAGAGAAACAGAACGGTGGAGAGAACAAGCGTTTGAATTAGCTGCCACCTAAACACAGCACCACCGCATGTTTTGAATATCTTTTCCGAGAAAGTAGTCTGATTGAGTGACTTCAAATACATTGTCAGGACAAATTACCTCCACTTAATAAGATCCTTGATGGAAGTAGAGGACGGCCACTCGGAGAAGGGTAGAGGAAACGACAAGTATTAATTTGGGATTTTTCACAAACTGACACTCTAGTCTCTATCCTCAGGCCCTTGGGCTGTGTCACTTCTCACCCGCACTCACACAAACATACACCCCCCCCCACACCACACACACACACACACACACACACACACACACACACACACACACACACCCCTCTCAGTGTCTCTCTCTCTGTCGCTCCCCATCACTCCATCCCTCCCCTCCTCCTTCCTCCTGATCATGGAAGAAATTCTGTGGCGTAGCAATTACCCAAGTCTTTTATCAGTCATTTCAAAGGAGGAAAATTAGAGCAATTGTGTCAGGATGGTCATATGGGCAGAAATTGCACACTTATTGGGTGCACTTACGCCTGTGACTCCGCTCCCTGCACACTGATGGGGCCCATTGTTAGGGAACGGTGCCTTCGAGGCCGCTGATTGGGACTGAGAGCAGATGCAACCCCACCACACCCTCTGCACCCCTCTCACCCCTCCCTGGTCTCCCTCCCGCTCCACCTTAACATACCCCCACCCCAAAAAAATGTCCATGCCCCACCCCCACCAAGCTTTTGTCTTGATTCTGCAGCCCCCAAATTGAATATAAATTGCAGCAGTGCTTTGGTTTGCGCAGGCTATCATCAAAGTTAAGTCTCCTTTGAGAGATAATTCATTTGACCCAACTCCACTTGTCCTGCCTCACCCCGCTCCTCCTCACCATCCACTTCCTGCTCAGCCCCTCACCATCCTCTGCAGTTTGAGATAGTGATGATTTTAGTTGTATTTTGAAAACACAGCTGATTTGCCTCACAGTAGATGAGTAAGACACAATGGTAACAGTTTCTTTCTCACAATGAGGACCCTCCTTAGTACTGAAATGACATATTTTAGGAAGTGAAGACATTTCGTAATTCAAATTAAGATCAAGAAGCTGATGTTAAGGAAATGGCAGACATTTTCAAGGTTCAGTTAATGATGATGAATTCGTAAATCAGTTCAGAATATCAGCAAGCCGAGATGATGTGACCTTTTTCTGAAAGCCATTCATTAAGCCATTGTTAGATTTGGCAAACCAATCCTGTGGCGAAATGTCACCTGAATCCAGACCTTCAAGCTAAAATCTGCAGTAAATGCTGGTGAGAAGCTTACTAAGTGATCACAGGACACAGGATCCACTGATTCAAACAGTAAATGGTGAGCATGCTGAAACCTGTCTGCCCCTACCCGACCCCAGACGATGATAGGCCACTCAGCTAACGAGTGAAGCCTGTATCTAATAGTAACACTGTCTGCTCACAGGGATCTTTCCCTAAATGCTAACTAGATTCAGGCAGTGAATCCTAGCAGTAAATGCTAAGTCTATGGCTTAATCGTCGACTCTAGCCCCTTCGCACCGCAGGGAGCTGCCAGGCCTCTCTATTCCCACTCCACTGGCCACACATCTCCACTCAATCTGTCTTAGCATATTGATTTCCCAGCTGTCTCGTTGGTTCCTAACATAATTATGGCTGGCTGTGCTAGGGGCACAGGCGCAGGGCTAATACATTTACACCAGGCCCCATCAGCACAGGCTTATATTCATGTCATTGGGAGAGGCAGGAGATTGGATGCCCCTAAGAGGCAGATCTACTAAGAGAATTTGTGGGGCTTTGCTCTAATGAAAAAGGGAATTAGCTGGCTTGACCTCCGTCACATTGCAAGATCAATAGCGGCATCCGTGAAAATATTCGCTGGGAAATATAATGAAAGGATGCAAAACGACACATCTGTTAATAAAGATGTGTTTATTTATGCTGACATTTTCACTTTTCCCCTTTATTTAAGATGTGACCAAATGTGACCAAAGCTTGCTGCTGTGCCTCGAAATGTGTAATATATACTTAAAATTAGGTGTTTCCTTTAATTGAGAAATCTTTCAACTGTAGTCATATCAATAATCTGTCATGTTCCAGTACATATCTCTGCATCTTTACTCCTGTAACCTCCGATGTTTATTTATTTATTTTCTATTCCGCACACAGGATGAGGCAGGAGAAAGGAGGAAAAAAACCTTAAGGAAGCGGAGAGAAAAGAAGGTCACAGTCTATCTGTTTCGCTGTGCCTAATTGTTGTCAGAAGCTGACCTAAAACGCCGAGACAGTATTTTTCAAAGTCAAGGATGAGGTAGAGGAGGGGTGGGCAATTCATCACGCTATCTCCCTTCCTCCTCCGCCCACCGTCCGGGACCAGCGAAGGTCTGCTAGTTATTTAATTCCATGGATCAGGCCCTTAATGGCAAACTCCAGCCCCATAAATTAGACATGCACTCGATTAGGATGTCTGGCCTAAGAAGAAGTCCCAGGTATGATACTGACATGTAAGGTCGTCCAGGCTTTCTCAGATCTACTGCAATTAATGATCATCAGAGCAAAGCTTGGCTGGACAGAGCTGGAGTCTGTCAGCACCTTACAGGTTGTTGTCATTAACACAGACACAGAAACAAACTAATCGCGCTGTGCTTGAGAAGAAACTTTATTTCATAATATTTAAACGGACTGCAATTGGCTAAAGTGTACTCCATGCATTCAATCACATGTGGACACTTGAACAATCAGTGGTACTGTGGCATGAAAAACAGGCGGTCCAATTACCGTTGAGAATTATAACGTTTAGAAATAATAATAAGGTCTCTTTGTGTAATATCTGACACGCAAGCTGTCATTGCAATCAACGGGACTTTATTTGTGCTTTAAACACCAGGCTAGTCTGCATGAGAACACAGCGGTGGTGATGACAGTACCTACACAAGGCATAAGAGTGGCTGGTGAGTTCAGCTTGCAGCCAAATCAAATGCTCTCCACAGAGAGGGCACATTGGGGCTGTGATCAGCACGGTGCTGGGCTGGAGAGACCTCTGTTGTGTTCCTTAAAGCACATGGTACACATGTAGCATGTCTAAATGGCTGTAACTGCACTTACTTAGGCAAAATGACTGTGTTGTATTCATGGTTTATTATTAGAGACCCCATTTACCTTTACACCATAGCAACAGCTAGTCTTTCACGTTCTTTCTATATAAGCTGTACACGACTGAATGAACAATGCAGTCCGCGGCAATTTCTTTGCCTTTCAGTTGTGCCTCACTCCTAATTCTCTTTTATTTGTGAAGGTGACAGTAAGGTTTTCTTTTCTTTTTTTTCCCCCCCTTTGCCAAATTTCATGTATTCATTTATTTATTTATTTATTTATCAATCTTTTATTTTTTTGTCTCTGTGGCATTTTGGACAGTGCCCGAGCATTTGCTGACAGTTATTTTGGCTCCTGGCAGCGCAGACATTGACTGTCAACGGGACGTCTCCTTTCTTTTATTCATTTCTTCTTTCCTGAGAGATGCTGCTGAATGCAAGTCAGCCTTTTCTCCCTGGAGGGGTGGAGGGGTGGAGAGGTGGGGGTGGGTGGGCGTCGGGGAGGACAGTGGTGGTGAGGGGAGATGTGGGGGGGCAGACAGGAGGGATGGTGGAAAAGGGCTGCAGGGACGGAAGGGGGGGGTGATAAGACATGTGTGGTGTGGTGGACCGTCTCATTCTCTCTCTTTCCACCGTGTGTTTAGCTGTAAATAGTGTGTGCGTTTCTGTGTGTGTATGTGTCGAGGGTTATTCAGGAGGACACTCTCCTGACCATCAGATCAGCCTCCATTCTGACATTCCTGCACTTCCTCAGCCTCAAAACACAACACTGGGCTCAATGAATGTATGTGTCCGCGCTCGTGTGTGTGTCTTTGATACAGCAAAATACAGCCGCCACATGTGTGAGCATGAAACAGTTACTATACGTCTGTGTGTGAGAGCTTGGAACAAAATTCTAAGTGCTTATGTAGACGCCTGTGTGTGTCTGTGTTTGCGTGTGTGTGTGACCTGTGTTAGTGTATATTCTCGTCTGTGTGGGCATAATTGGGATGTTGCGTGTCAGGGGAACACCAGCAGTATTTACTTTATTTTTTTTTCCTGAGCGAGCAAGCCAGTCAGAAACCATAATGGGTGTTTTTGCTTGATGAAAGCTTCAAAGCAGAGGTCCAGTGTCTGTTTTGATAAAGGGAATGTGCATGCCAGTGAGTGAACCCTGCATTGATGCTTGGATAAAACACATGATCAATAAAATAAACAGTACATCACCTCTATTAGTGACACAACACCAGGATCAAGGTATGTGGAAATGGAAGCAGAGGGGCTAGTAGCGCCACAGAGGTTTCAGATTTTTTAGGCAGAATTAGATGTTAGGGTGTGTACCGAAGCTGTGTGATTACTGAACACAAAGTAATAGGGAGCGGGGAATTGCCGCAAAAACATAGCAGCAAATAACAAGCGTGCCATGCCGCAGCTGCTCGTAATAATGACTGAAAACATATTTGTATTGATGATTCGGCTTTACAATTAGATACAAGATTCGATTTGAAACAGGAAATAACATACCGTGTTGACAAGTAACACAAATGGGCTGATTTGACAAAGTTGTCTACGCCTGCTGGAAAAAAAAAAAAAAAACTGACTAAAGCCCAAACAACTCGGGCTTAATGCAGATACTAAAAGCCCTGAGAGTGGAGTTCCTCACTCAGCCAAATTGATTTCTGTTTGCTGTCTTTCTGTTTACAAGGTGTGCAGATTAATTTGCAACATGCCCCGACACATCCACGGCTAAAACTCCTTCACCCCCCCCCCCTCCAGCCCCCTACCCCCCTAAATCAAGGCATTTTTTTCTGAAAGCAGCGGAGATGAAATAATGACGGCGATTAGATTACTATTCTTAAGGATCCATTAGTCAAAAATGACACCCAGGAAATCACACAGTGCATTCTACCCTAATGCAATAAGGTGCCAATTATAACACTCATGTGGAATAAGTGGAATCCTCTCCCTCTGTTGGCTGAGGAGAACACAAATCATCATTACCGTGTATTTCTTAATGCTATCTGCACTCAGAGGCATTAAGAACAGACTAATAAGTTTAGGCCTTGCAAACAGAGTGCAGCTGCGTGCTCAGTTTTCTCACTCCTTCCTCTTCTCGTCAGGCTTTTGGACCTGTCTGCTCGTCATGTGCCTGTATCAGTGTTCTGCTTTCCAGGCCGTCTGTCCTTCTGATTGTACTTCCATTTGTCTTCAACTAGTCTCCTGTCTCTCAAGGCCCGAACAGTTGTCACATAACAAACTCAGATATGAAGCGAGCCCATTTTTGGACACTGGCCTTCAAGCGTTTGCCTGTAACTGATTTTACTTCAGAGATGGCACCGTAAAACTGTTTTACAACTTATTCCCAGTGCCCTGACCTTCAGATCTGTTTGAAAAAATTTTGTTTTTAAAGTTAAGCTATTTGTATCTATTATCTATAACCTCTCAAAAACATTGTACGTACAAACAAAACAAGTCAACACTGCTGACCCCAGCAGGCAAGCGTTTGACAGCTTTAAGCCAACACTGCTTCCAAGCCATCAGCTATAAGCTTACAAAAAAGCTGGCAAGCTAATAACATTGTCCGACTTTGCCACCAGTGGCCTGCTGGTGGGTTGTTAGTTGCCTGGCAGCTGGGAAGGGCATTAACTGCTAAAAAGGATCCTGTTGGGCGAGAGCAACTTTCCCAAACTTCATCTCATTGGATGAAAAGACAAAAAGAAGGAAAGGGAGTTTGATGGCAGTAAGGCAAAGCCATGGGGAATCTCAGACGATGATGAAAGCAAACTCTCGAAGAGCCACAAAACACCACACACCCCCTCCATTACATCAAGGCGAAAGCAAAGAGAATTATAATAACACTGCCTTTTCTTTTTTAATTAATGAAGACTGTTATTTGGTAGGAGGCAGGGCAAGCTGTAAGGGATCTTGGATGATTGGCAAACATCAAACAGAAATACTGTGTGTGTGTGTGTGTGTGTGTGTGTGTGTGTGTGTGTGTGTGTGTGTGTGTGTGTGTGTGTGTGTGTGTGTGTGTGTGTGTGTGTGTGTGTGTGTGTGTGTGTGTGTGAGTATCTGAGCCTGCGTGTACACATGTATGCAGGGTGTGATTGTGTGAATACGATTGTGCTCGGCACAAATGTGCGCGCGCGTCTGTGCTTCTGCTGTCCCGCTAGGCCGGCTTGTTGCCTTTAGTAAATATGCCCATCAGTGGCGAGCGGACTTTGGCGTTTGTCTTCCTGTGCGAGTGAAGCCTCTGCTTTTCTGCATTAACGATTGAAGAGGGGGAAATGAGGAGAGGAAAACATTATTCATACAACACATTATACAAGTTATGGAAACTTTGAGAACTTCCCCCGTTTCCACTGAAGGTGGTTTTAATAAGGTTCCAAGGGAGTTGGTGCTTCAGGGTGTTGACTAACGGTGTGTGTGTCAGTGTGCATACCATTCATGCGTGCGCGTTTGCCGGTACATGTGTGTACATCTCGTGTCTGAATGAGTGTGTTCAGTGGTGGGGCGGCACGTGGTATGTATTACACATCAAAGAAAGGTCAGGCTCAAACACAGAGTCAGGCTAAAGGTTAGGGCACGGCTCTATATAGAACAGAGGGAAGGATGGGGCTTATCAAAGCTATCACTTGGAGAGAGACTGCTAGAGGTCACCAAACCCTTGACATGACGTACAGATCTAATGTCTTAGCCAAAGATCAATACGGCTACACACAGACAAACCAGATAGGCTTAACATCAGTGTAGCCCCACAAGCCACTGAAACCAAGCACTCACTCTCACTCACTCTCACTCACTCTCACTCACTCTCCCAACTCCAGAAGAAAAGGATGTGAAATGAAATGAAAAAAGACAAATAATCAATTAAACAAGAGCAGAAGGATGAATAAAAGAAAAGTTTCTTTGGATGCAAACGAGTGTGGGGAAAAGTGTAACTTCACAATTTTGAAAATTTGATGGTGATTTTTCGGCATGCACGCCGAATGTATTCAGAGCATCAGATGGAATAATGCGATGAATAATGCAGATCAGAGGTGTTGAGAGATCACTGCGTCGGATTAATATGCATCAATTTCGAGCTTGAAGTAGACGACAGATGGAGAGACAGAAAGATAGACAGACATCTAGATGAGTAATTGATCAAACCTTTATTGACACTCTTTCTCATGCACTTAATGGCTAATCAGTTGACTTTCACTGTGCTTGTCTCCGGGCTCCACAAAAGTGAATTACCTCCACTGACAGTTAAAATGGCTATGGCCTGAAAAAAAAAAAGAAAAAAAAAAGGGAGGAGGCATCATCCTTCTTCCTTGTGACTTCCATTCGCCTCTGCGCTCCTGAAAGTGACAGGACGCAGTGTGTTTTTGCTTACTCATCAATATTTCAGAGCACTACACATGGAATGCTCCAGTGACTTTGAATATAGGGCCCGTGCGTACACCTCTTCTCTCTTCCTTAGTGATATGACATCAAGTAATGCGCAGTGAAAGTTGAAAAACCAGTGCATCAAGGTCCCCCCGCACATCCCTCTCCCTTACCTAATGAAATCTGTGAGAGAATTGCTGGAAGACGTTGGAGCCTTTATAAAATCAAGCGCAAGCAAACACGGAGGAAATGTAGGATGTGTGATGAGAATTGGTATGGAAGGTAGTAGTTCTTGAAAGGCTAAAGGCTAAGCATTTGTCATGGAGGATCTGTATTGTCTGTATGCACTCCATACACACAGAGACACAGAGGTATTTATAAATGCAAAGCTGGGGAGAGTTACCCATGCATATTGATAGTGAAATCAACCTTATTTAGACTGTCCAGAGTATCCATCTTGGAAATTGCTCCCACAGATGCAGTTTTTTATTAAAAACACCATCTTAAAAGTGGGAAGAACCACTGCATTTAAAACTCTCTGTCACTGTCATCGTTTATATGAGAATTTAAATGTATGGGAGAAAAAATACATAAGGCTTGCATTTATGAAAATGTCTTAGGCGTGTGCACATAAATGCTAAAGCATCTGCTCGTGACCGTGTGTGTGTGTGTGTGTGTGTGTGTGTGTGTCCGAAAAGCATGTGATCTTGTGTGTCATTTGAAGCATGGAGTCCATTTATCAAGGACAAAAGGGCCCCAAAGTGTCAGAGACTAATGGACGTGGCCCCATCCTCACTCTCCCCCATTGTGATCATCCTCAGAAATTAATTAGAAATAACGAATAGACAGTCTTTTTTCACCCCACTCTCATTTATTACAATGGTAATTGCTCTTCCCTCATTGTAGGTTAAGTCTTTAAACACTGTCTTACATCAAGACATGCTCATCCTTGCAATCTATAATTCATGATATACTTTGCACCAAGCAAAGCTGTTAAATATTTAGTGAATCATTGCCTTAAACTTAATCACCCTCTGATAAATGCATGTGTTTTTCCCCCTCGCTCTGCCCCTCTTGCTTTCCGCTCCCCAATCAAGAGGATACACACTCGAACTAGTTGTATAATCTATTTTTAATTTGCTCATCAGAAATTAACATAATACAACTTAGCATAATGTATTAATTACAGTACATTGTTAAGTGCTACATTATGTTTCTGTGAAACAAGCTATTATCATTGTACTTCATGAAGTATTAAATCTAATCTATATTTAAAGAATGCTTAAACATTAATTTGCTAGACTTGCTGCTAATGTCTTTCCTCATCAAACTCAATTTTCCCACAACTGTTAACTAGCACCAACTCTCCAGAGTTTGCACTGCATCCTTTTACAAGATTTGTGTTTAGCCTGAGAGAATGCTTATATGCCAGTAAATATTTTGTGTAACATCGGTGTCAAAAATGTGATGGTGCAAGAACTTCCTGGTTACATTTTGTTGTCATTTAGGAAACTGCAGCATATTTCACTGGTTAAATAGTATTTTCATGGAAAGAATAAGTGTTGAAAGGGGCATGTGTCCTTACCAGAACTATAGCAGGTCAATCCTCTGACATGAACTATTTCACACTTAAACTAACATCATCAATTTTTAGCCACTGACACTGTACTGGCTCCGTAACACTGCTCTTTATCTGACAAAAACATCAGGTTTGGCTAGAGCTGAAGCGATTAGTTGATTAACAGACAAAAACCGGCAATCATTTTGATTGCTCAAGTTATTTTTAAAGAATAAGACCAATTGTAATTACCGCTTATAAACTGTAAGAATTTGCTGCTTTTACGGGTTTCATGTGAACCGAAGCCCTTGTGCTTTTGGACTGTGGGTCAAAAAATAGTTTAAGGAGGTCATAACTGGGGTGAATTTGATACTGTTCTCGGGATTTGTACATACAAAACAGTTGCTTGATTAATCTAGAAAATAATTGTCGGATTAATCAATAATGAAATTAGTTGTTACTTGCAACCGTACTTTGGGACGCCAAAATCAGGATCATCTTCAAAGTCCCTGTGAAGTATTGGCAGTTGGCAGTTTTACTATTTTACCTTCCATTCTGTGTGGAGAGCCATTCTACACATGCTTTGTTGATTTGTCATCTTCTACACTGTTCTCTGTGTTCAACAATGTTTGCGCTGTTTGTCTTCCATACAGTGAAAGACTTTCTAAAACACAGTTTATTATTACTATTCTATAATTTGGCTCTAGCAAACCCCAAAATGGATAAATCAATCACCTGTTAAATTTCGGGAATGTATAGTTGTTAGCCGGCGCTTGAGGGTAGCAATATTTCCTTTAATAGTTCACCAGGGATCAGCGGGATCTTGACGTTCCTGTCACACAGTAGAAAAATTGTAAAACAGAACTCATTTTTGAATGTCTGAGCCGCTTCAGTGTAGCTCTACATTTCTCACTTCCTATTTTGACTTCCTGATTTACATCCCGACTGCCTGTCATTGGTGGCGGAGATAATAGGCGGATACTATAAACAGTCTTCAACATTATCATAAAATCGCAGATGTAAATACATAAGCCTACACATTCTTTCAACCCCACCTCTCTTCTCTCTAAAGACAAGAGTGCATCTTTCGATTCTAAACACCTTCCTCTCTTCTTGTCTTTACTCCCTCCTTTTCGCTCCTCTATTTCTCCCTCTCTGAGGCACTCCATCTTCCTGATGTTTAATTCATCACGCTTTTCCATCATCCTTCCACCTCTCTCCACGGCTCTGTCAGGTAACAAACAATGAGTTTTTGATGTGAATAATTTAATGCGTGTACTGCAAATGCTGGCGCTAGGCATTACCCATGCTGCACACTCCGCTGTCATTAAGACACCTGATTTCCCCCAAGATTCCTCTCCCCGCCTCGGAGATGAAAAGGTAACACACATGTCGAAATTTCTCCCCCTTTATATCTGGGGAGGAAGACTATATTTTTAGACAGGCTAAATGAGACAATGACGGCAGTAAGCAGTGAAGAGAGAGAGGGGAGAAAGATAGACGGAAAGAAAGCAAAGGTGAGCAGCAAACGAAGGGGAGAGGTGGAGGGAGAGAGGGATCGTTTCCTCATACGTATTTTTCTTTTTCCCTCACTCTCGCCCGATGTCGCTGCATCAAACGCTAACCCTGCTTTCAAAAGCAGACGGAAGCATTGATTCAATATTTTCTCCCTCATGTTGCTGTGATCCTGAAACTGCTCTCTGGCTGGATCTAGACACACGGAGGGAAAATGACGGTGGCAACATCAAACGCAAACGTGTTGTGTATAATAACAGACACAGCTTCCTCCTCTCTTTCTCTCCTGCTCTTCCTCCCTTCGTACCAGCCCGCCCTCCCTCTCACTTGAATCCCCTAGACATGATACATGCCATGAGCTCCATGCATATGTTGCAGTGACACCAAATGCCATCAATTAATGGCTCAGCTCCTCCTCGCTTTTTGGTAATGGGAGTGTATTCATCTCCAGGATCATATCTGTGAGCCTTATCTTTCTTTTACACCAGAGAAAAGGTGGGGGAGAAAGAAAGAGAGAGCAGTGGTGGCAATAGTATAGGAGCAGTGGTATTATGTGAATTACAGCAGCAGGGCCAATACAGACTCATCTATCCTATTCAGCCCTCTCCCTAGCCATTCTGCAGACAGACAATCAGCGCACACTGGGACTGCCGAATGAGGATCACCTCCACTGGCAGCCGGGTCCTCCGTTTCATTAAAAAGGATTTAAAAAAAGGTGGAGGGATGGGGGGAAGGAAAAGAGGAGGAGTAGAGGGGGGCTGACAGTGACGGAGATCTGGGCAGATATGAAGGCAAAGGGCAGTGGGTTTTAAAAAATATGAAGGACAAGGATGGAGAGCAGGATGGATTCCGGGGGAAGAGAGGGAAAAGGGGAGAGCAATGAGGGAGATCTGGTCAGATATGAAGGCACAGGGTAATATGAATATAATGCTGTGTGGCTCTGTGATGTAGAAAGGAGAAAAAGAAAGGAAATAAGGAGGGTGCTGTGCAGTGAAGGTGGGTATGGTATTAATAAGCCATTGTGGGGATAATTGGGGGGGGGGGGGGACTCTGAAAGCCTTTTTACACCAACTCTCTCCTCAATCTTTGATTCACTTTCATCACCTCCAGTGTGGCCACGTTGATTGTGTGAAATCGGCAGGAGGGCCTTCAATTATTGCATCTCATCTGTGGTCTTCATCCACAGAGACACACACGTGCACAACCATGGGGACCTGCTGACGCACACACACAAAGTCAAACGTGCACGGAGATTCACTTGTCGGACAGCTGGCGTACACGTCTGAAAAATACATACTCTGGAACAAGTAAATGTACATTCTCCTCTTCCTTACACACGTGCACGCGCACACACGCACATGCACACACACACACACACACACTATGACAATCCCTTGATTTTATCCAAATGACTGGGGAAAAGGAGAGAGGGGGGAGCTGATACACAAAAGACAGAAGGAAGAAAGCAGCAGAGACAGAGAAGATTGTTGATTATTCTCTTTGTCTATTTTGTCATTAGCAGATGGGAGCTCGATAATGTAGTGGGTACTTAATAGCGGTCATACAATAGAAAATGAGGGAGAATCCTATACATAATGACACTCTGCATGCTTTTTGTGACCATAAAATACTCTGCACACATGCTCACACGTGTCCCCAATCCATTCAAACACATTCAGAAAGGCCAGGATGCACCAGAGTTGGCAGGAACCTTCCTTTAGAAGTTCACGTGTGCGTGTTTGCAAGCATATGTGCATGTATGTGAAGTGTTGGAAATATCAACTGAGATGATATACTCTCACTCAAATGCAGAGGACTACCGTGATAATTGTATCAATCCCTGTTTGTGTCTTTCCATGTCGTCCTCCATCTTTCACTCTTCCATTCCTCTTATCCCTTGCTTATAAACAAATAAATTTGTCATGAAAGACTCAGTATACATCATTCATACCCACCCATGCATATAGATACACACAAGCGCACACACGCACGCGCGGGCACACACACAAACACACACACAAATTTCACTGAATATAGACTCATTCTAGGTCACCGACGGCTCTAAGCCCTCTTTAAACCAAGCCTTTATTTCCCCTGTTGCTCGGTGGGAGTGCGATAGTGTGTGTGTCTTGCTCTAATGTGTGCGCATGTATGTGGAGATGCCAGTGTACATATAGGGTACAGTGTGAATGAACGACTGAATGTTTGTGTGTGCTTTTATGAGTGCTGGTGTGCTGGTTTCGTCGTCTTAATTAAAAGTGAGGTGCCATTGAGTCCCACTCTCAAAAACAGCCACTGGGAATATTTCTAATTATTTCCTACCTTTCACATCCCCTTCACTCTTCTATATGTGATTAGTGACAGCGACCGGAGATTAGCTGACAGTGGGGTGTATTTGCACTCGATTACAGTTTGTCCGAGTTGACAGAAATTACTCATTGTTGTTGTGTTTTTTGTTTGTGTATTTGTGTGTTTGTGTGTGTATATGTCTGTTTGCTCGTGTATGTGGGCTTTACGTCAAATGCAGAAAAGCAGGACATCAATGTTGAACTTGTTTCACTGCATGTGATCCTGTTGCTTTAGTATTCTCTCCAAAGAAATGCAGACATCTAAACCATACATCCCCGAGATTTCGCACCAGCACTGTCGATGTTTTGAATCTCAAATGTGAACAACTCTGCTTTTACAGACACAAACAGACACAGAGACACACACATGAAATATGCTCGTACCAGATACGTATGCACACAAGGCTTGCTGACATACACCCACAAAAACACCTACAGGCACGCATGCTATACAAATCACCCCATATATTTTTAATATACACCAGAGGAGTACAAAGCACTAATAGCCTGTCTGCTTGGCTTGCGTGATTTAGTGAGCAGCATATTAAAAACCGAAGCTATTCATTAATATGTAAACTAGTGTGCTGTCATTAATATGGGGTTGGGGTCGAGGGACCAGGGTGCAGAGGGGGAGTTGCGGGGGCGAAGGAGTCAAGGCTGCCAAAGCTCGGGTTGATTGAGTTCAGCAGCACCATTTGATAACATCATGTGTGTGTGTTTGTGTGTGTGTGTGTGTGTGTGTGTGCGCGCATTTTCTGTACGTGTGAAGGGTCGTGCGTTTCTTGTTGGCTAGCGTGGGTGTTTATTTGAGGATTTGCGTGTCTATGTATGTGTGTGCGTTTGCATGCGTCCTTGTGCGTGTGCCTTCCTGAGGTCTCCAGGTCCCCAGGGTGATTAAAGAGAATAAATATGCTTGATTACAAATGTCCTACCTCCCCATCAACTCCACTAATGTATGCAGTTTAATTGAGCGTCACGAGTAAAGTATGAGTTATGGAATGAACAGACAGGCCAATATCTCAGAAAGGCAGAAGGGGGGGGAGGAGTAATATCCTCCATTTGAAAATTTGAAAAAAAACAGCATCTAATCTTACAAACGCTGGTGTCTAAATTAAACAGATGATGCAATATTTCCAGAGTAATCAGGAACAACAACACCTATGCTTATCCATTGATAATAAACAGTACATTTATGAGGGATTAATCATTTTTATTTACTTATACCAAATTATGTCGCATGTATTATTTTTCCAAGATCCAAAGAATGCTTTTTGAAAGCCTTTAACACAGATACATCATTTTAACAGTCGTTAATACATAATTTTTTAAATGTACTGCCAAGTGGCCACCAAGTGCAATTGCTTGCCAATCAAATGGTCAATTGGCCAATTCTGTGCTATCTGCTTTTTTGGTTCTCCTGTGATTAAGTGCAAGTGTTCATCCTTTATTATCCTTATTTTCTACTTCGTGCAGCCTTCTTAGCTATTACTGCTCAATCTAACTACCAATTTCGTCCCATTGGCCCTTAATAACTCTGCAATTATACTCTACTTCTGTAAATGTAAAATATATCACTTTCTTTGCGCTCCAGCATATATCTTTGAAAAACCTAAGATGAATCACCTGTTATCAGATGTATAAAACTTTGTGTGACTGAGATTATATGATTTGCCTAACTACTCCCAGAGACCCTGAGTCAGCTCTCTGCTTCATATAAAATCATATGGAAGCATGATCTGAAGTTTACCAATGATCCTTTTTTGGTTGAGAAAAACACTTTATGATGAATCACTATTCAGCAAAAGAGGGTGGCCAAGTGGAAATGTACTTATATTGAAATGTTAAATAATTATTCATTTAAAAATCCCAGATCCCAGTTAAAAGAAAACATATGCTTAAGGAATCTGTGTTGCAATTCTTCTATGTCTCTTCCATCTCCAACTCATACGTACACACTTCCACAAAGTCGCATACACACATGCACACACTTACACAGGCCCTGGCCCTTAGCTCGGTTTGGTCTAATTGGCTTATTGTCTTGAGGAGCCAGTGACAGAGGAGCCGGTAGGAGGCAGACTTTCATCTGAGGTTATTGAGAGAGATAGCTAATTTCCCCGCGTTTCCCTGTCCGGGCCTCAGCGCTGCACACACATAGCAAGCCCTCTCTGGAGGGATCATTAAGAGTCTGGCATTCTGACTCTCTTTCTCTCTCTCTTTCTGTGTCTTTCCTACACACATACACACCCTTTCTCTCTCCAGGTCAACAACCAAACACACACAGCTAACCTTTAGAGGAAAGTGAGACAAGGCTGGTGAGAGCCAAGCAAGACACCACCATGGTCAGAATGCACTGTGCTGCTCATCAACCAACTAAAAAAACAACATGCACATGTGAACACAAACTGTAGACCTTTATATGCATGCAGAGTCACACACGCACGCAGGTACCGATATAAAGCCACAATGCACTCAAGTGAAAGCTTACATGTGCACAATAACACACATAGGCCTACACTCACATAGTAATACTCAAATCATTCATATATTGAAGCACTTGAAACCTAAATCATTAAACTGTTTGGTTGTCCACAGTATTCTCAACTCTCAGTTCAACATTTTATATTCCAAGGAAATAATAATAATAAAAAAAGCAGTGGTAACAGAAACTATACGGTGTATACTTTAGTTTATCCAGATAATGCCTACACACAGCATACAGCAGATGCTCTAGGGTCATTCAGGTAGTGGAAACAGCTCCCGTCTAACACAACACTGTGAAACTGAAGCTATAAGGGCTGCAGATAGACAGATCCAGGACAGGTTGGCTGTCTACCACACACAGTGACAGACGAGGATTCACACCTACAGCTAATTTAGAGATTCCAATTAATTTAAGGTGGATGTCTGGATTGTTTGAGGAAACCCTGAGAACACCAACTGGCAGGGTCAGGTTTGAGACAAGGACGTTCTTGCTTTGAGGACAGCTTAGCCGCCATGGCAGACTCTTATAGTATCATTTTGACTATTTTTTACGTTCCACTGATGTGACCATTTATCACAGAAAATGCAAAACTGGTGTCTTTTTTGTTTATTTACAACAAAATGGATGAAATGAAATCCCCAACCCCTCAGCAAGTATAGACAATGGATGGATATATAGGACCAAATGATTTAATATGCAACCCCCTGGCATGTTCTGTTGGTCTGTACACTACACTACCAATTAATCCAGAAAGCATCTACCTTAAAGCCAGTGCTGAAGAAAGTGCTGAGAACCTTTAGCTTGGATTATGAATTTTGTGCAAGTGCATGTCACAGAGTGAGAACAGGTTCCCTGGTTCAGAAGGAGAATGACAGTTGGGAGTGGGGGGTTTAAGGGTTAGACGACTATCGAGCCAGCCGGACAGTTGAAGTGGGGGGTGGTGGTTGTTTCACAGGCCATAAAAACCCAGCAACTCTCCTCTGGGGATTTAGGAGTAGGACTACGCCCTGAGAGGGAAGGGGTACTACTAATTTACGAGCCCCTCTGCTCCTTGGTCAACAAAAATAAAACAGCTGGGGTAATTACTAATTCATTATTAACAGGCAGCATTATTTATGAACGACTAGAAGAGGTGCTACAGGCCCGTGGTTTCTTTGGTATCCCAACCAGACCAGTGCTGGGATGATGTGGTGAAGACCCAGCCTGCGGCGCTACTACTGCCTCTCCTGCCTGGGCCTGATGCACTGTCCCCTGGGTGCAGGCCGAAAAGGGCTGGGGGGCGGATGTCGAGAGCTTGAGAAGGCAGTCCACCACCTCTCTGTGACCAGCATCTATACCATTTCCTATAATATGGGAAATACAGATCCCCATATTGATGGTATACTGAAAAGATTTGCCTATCTTCATGTGTGTGTGTGTGTGTGTGCACGTGACCATGCATGCTTACAGTACATGCATGTATTAAGACATTTATTGATTCTTTCAAAACATCCAAAGGCAAACCAGCAATACTAACATATATAGCCTGCATTGTCTACGGTTTCCTTTCAAAGCTGCCACAATGACCAAAACCAGAACTCAGTGTACATAAAAATAAGATATCTGGCATGCATCAATAGTCATTGAATCACTGTTTTTTTTTGCCCACAATGGCACTTTTCGAATGGGCCTGATGCTAGTCAGAGAATCAATCGTAACTGTGGTTTCTTTTAAACGCAGCCACATACTGTCACATTCTACAGAATTACGGAAAACCTCTCAACGGCAGAAATTCTAATAGCTCTCGATATGATGAGAATGCTGGTATTTTTAGGCATTTGATCCATCCTGAGGTTCATGGATTTAAAAGCTTTTGTGTTATGGCTGTGAAATGATACATTTGCAGGCCTGCTTAAAACTCAATTTAACCGTAGCTGCAGCATTGCCATAATGGCTACCCTCTATTTTCAGAGCTCTCCCAATCAATAACAAATTGCTGAAAGCACAAATGATTCCATTTTCTGCTAGGGGGAAACGAGAATGATGAGAAAATAGGTGAAATTGATATGTGAGGGAATATTATCAATGCTCTAAATGTCAGCAGGATGAGGTACTATGACCTTTCAGGGCCGAGGGTGAAAAAAACACAAAGATAAACCCTAAAAAGCAGACAAACAATCATTCTAATGCAACAAATGTGAAGTCTGTTAGCGATTATTCTTTTGTAGCAATGGATGACTATCCAACATGACTGCTATGAAAGAAGAATACTGGTGTAACCTATATTTTCCTTTCCCATCTTTTACTTGATCCTGTTGATTCAGGCCCATCATTTATTACACTAAAGCCTGTTGTTAAACTGATGCACTCTAGTTCCAGCATTTTGAGTTGGTTATCTTTTGTAATGTTGCCTGTCTACCACAAGGCATCACTGCTGCTGCCCAGTGTGACATAAAGTATTGTTATTGTGCGTCGGTCAAGGCTCAATTCACCTTAGGTTCAATAAGTGTAGTTTGACAGAAGCTGAATTGGAACCAGAACCGGAATCGATCAAATTCAAACAATACCCAACCCTAGGCAAGGGGTGGGACTTGGGTAGAGCCTTCAGGGTGAGGAGGATCTGTAACAATGACTGTTTTTGCATTACTACAATACAGTCATTAATCCCTAACTCAGTCATTGCACTTAAAACACAGGACTGATCTGTCTTGTCTATCTTTTCCCATTGTCCATTCTGCAGATTCAAGATTAAGGGAATTCTAACTTTAAAAAAGTAACAGGGGGTGGTGGACCGTATTTCACACTATGACGGTTACATTTTACAGTTAATCCATGGTTCACTGGCGGGCCGAACAGTGTGTGTGTGTGTGTGTGTGTGTGTGTGTGTGTGTGTGTGTGTGTGTGTGTGTGTGTGTGTGTGTGTGTGTGTGTGCCTGCGTGTGTGTATAGTCAAACATAGACAAAGTGTGGCTTATAGACTTCCGAAATGTACCCACCAAATGGACAATCTAGTTGCTTTCGGTGCTTAGTGGGTGTTGATTTCAGACAAGCAGAAAAGAGAGCAAAGCACCTGCACACATCAATCTGACATAATTCAGACTTTGTTTGAGGTAATTTTCAAATACTGAACTGAAACTGAAAAAGTTACACAGACAGTACATGTGTGAATTCATCAATACACTACTACTACCGGCATTTTTTTTACTCACCTCTCCAACGGTGCCAAAATACCTTCACCTCCTCCAGAAGTGAATTAACTTTGATGCTGTTGTGGTTAGCACACAGGACACAAGCTTAATATATTCATATTTTTTTTTAAAAATCAAAACTTTTGTGATCTCAACATAGTGTAAATTCTTCCCACTGGTATAGAAAATGGTATCGAATATTGATATTTTTCAACTTATAAGTTCCAGTATTGTAATGACACTAATCCAGTCATTGTTAAAGGCAGTTGAGAATGATTGTTGTTTTTTTAATATATTTAATATAATATAAAATATTCTTTACCAAACTTGTGTTCCCTCACCTACAGCACACAAAGTCCTAAGAAATGTCCAGTAACATATCTAATAATAATATTATATGCAACTGAGATTTAAGTCAAGTGCATAGTGCTGTGCGATATGGACAAAATTTTATATCCTAATATAGCTAATTTTATATCCTGATAATGATATATATCCCCGCGTGTCTTTAAGTCGTAGAAAAGATTAGATGTGTTCAAGTTGCTAGTAACAACTTGTTGGCGGCATGTTTTGCAGATTACCGTTGTCTGGTCTGTGTCTCACCTTTTAAACCAAACCAAAGTCAAACAATGGAATTCCGGTTCACCCTTTTCGGCACAAATCTTCTTGGGGTTCTGCTTCTGTATCCGCGTCTGACGTAACGTTACAAGTAAAGTTATTTTCATCTTCCATTGCACTTTCCTCTGTCTCCACCATGCTACTTTGCCTCTGTTTACTCCCAAGCGACCAGTGCCGTAAATGAGTCCTTGAGGGTGATGTAAAAATGCTACCACAAAGCAGTAGTGTTGCTGCAGTTACATTCGCTTTCATACAATAAACTTGCTTTGAACTCAAAATTTGGATATCCAACGGTCATTACGACGTTGAGTTATGCTTTACACGGCGTATTAAATTACAACCGTATCGTACGTTAACGTTAGTGTAGCAACAGTGCTAATCAAGTAGCCTACACGTTAAAATTACGATATAAACAACAGAGGGCTATATCCTACGGTGGACATTTTCATATCCCACTGCGATATATATCGTACTATCACACACTTCTACAGGTGCATGTAAAAAATCCGCTACAAAACGACACAGAACCCACACAAGCACACACTAGCCTCATTCACACAGGAGAAGATGCATAAAAGCCACAGCCGTGGTTCGCCAATTCTCCGCTGATGGTGATTCACACAGAGCAAAGCATCTCCGTCTTAAAGACGAACCGCCGTGAAGTCACACAAGCCGGCACTGCGGCACCTAAAGAGGCATTAGGGTACACGTCATGATGATGACGTTCATGGTGTTCCCCGGTGTCCTCCCCGTCAATCTGACTCCCTCACTTGCAGGGACGGAGGCTGTTTTCTGGGAGAAAGTTCACTGAAGTCTCTGACCGTCGAGGTGATATATTTTCATTACAAACACTGGGTGAGTTAAAGTTTTTTGCCGGTGACAGAAGCTGTTTTTCGGGCAGAAATGTGACAAAGAGTCAGTAGGACGGGCGGGATTTTGTTCCTATAAGTTGCCAAAGACAGTTACAGTTACTACATTACTTTTGTTTGGTCACGTAACGTTGCTTTGTGGGACATTTCTCTGTATTTGAGTGAAGGACCTGTATAATTAACTGACCGCCTGATCGACACGCCCTCGATATGCGAAGCTGGCTTATCCAATCACACTGGTTCGGATCACCAATAATACGGCCCTGATACTACCTCCAGAGGCATATCAGGGCCGGAGCGAAATTTCACCCACTGCCGCCTCCAAGAGATTCACACTGAGACGGAGGCGGAGAATTAGCGCACTAAAGCCGCACCCAAAAGCCAGTGTGAATGGGGCTAATGGCAAAGGAACAGATAAATAGACTGTCTTAACAGTCGTGTTCAAGGCAAAGTAAGAAATATTTCAATTAAATAGATCAAACCCTACATGTTCTTTACTTTCACAAACAATAAAACACTTAAACATTTATATAGCTGTGAATAAAAGACAGTCAATTTGAGCTTTAGGCATACACTTAACCAACCATATATGGAGAACAATAACTATTCAATCGAAAGGTGCTTTTAAGTGTGTGTGTGTGTGTGTGTGTGTGTGTGTGCATGTGTGCGTGTGTGTGCGTGTGTGTGTGTGTGTGTGTGTGTGTGTGTGTGTGTGTGTGTGTGTGTGCGAGATTCGTGTGTACCTCTTCAGTGGTCTTGGCTGTGAAGGAGCTGTAGAATGCCTGTGAATGCCAAGCTCAAAGGTCATGTATATGGTTGGTATTGCTGCTTTTTTATTTGCAAGGGCAAGTACATAAGGGGAGACTCACTTCATGCATAGAATAGCTTGCATGTTTGTTTGGAACCATAAATACTATTGGGAGGTTTTGAAGGACATTGGGTACATCAGAGTTTGCGTCATAAACAGGTTAAATGGAGGAAAAAAACAGCATTTGAAGATGTTTAATCTAAATATGGTTGATGTTAGATTATGTGCTAGTGGAATCACTTGTCTTGGCCCTCCACATCCCTCTGAGAAATGTGTTGCGTTTAGCCTTGCTGAAGGCTACTCATAGCATAGTGATATCATTTGCATAAGTTAGAACGTTTTTCAAAGGTGAAATGTTTAGTTATCCTCGTACTCGTAACGATTTCAATGGTAAGCAATTACCTTGCCTTACTAAAATACACATTTGGGCTGCATTGCCTAGAGAAAGACACCACAGAAAACAGCACGCTATTTGTACAGTACAGTGGACATCCCCAAGGATGACTGCTTGAAGTTGTTGCTAATTTGTGAGCCTGTACAAAAACCTGTCCTAGTTTTTAATGAAGAAGTGCCATTTGTTCTGCAAAATGTTAAGAACTTAAAGGGCAGATAGAACACACAAATATAACTGTACTGTAAATAGCACCTTTGTTGACTGCAAACTATCAAATATGTTAGCAAATTGTTATTTTCTTCCCAAGTCTTTTTAGGTCAATATAGTGTAAAAACTTGGAAACTCATGTGAAGAACTAATTAAAAGTTCCCACTTGTAATTATGACTAGTCCTTAATACAGCAACTTTTGCTTGCTATTCTACAAATGCAGTGTGCAAAAAGTTAAAAATATTGAGGGGAGCAGAATAATTGTGTTTTTTGTGGCCAATATGTGGTGTCAAAGCATTTTTGCTACAAGTAACATTCAAGAAGGACAAAACATCCACAATAATTGCATAAAAGTCCTTTAACCACTGGATGGGCTTTGACTCCAGACTTGAATAGCATGCTTTTCATTTCACTAAAAGTATTTTTTTTTCTTTGTGCTACTTTCAGATGTCATACTTCTGAGGCCAGCTCTTGGTTTGCATACACGAAAAAATACACAACAGTCCTACTAATTAGCACTTACACTGGCTTCTTAAGAGGTATAATACCAGGTGGAACATCTGACCTTGTGTCATTCACCTGCCTGGAGAAATTCTCTTCACAACCCCCTTCCAATGAATCAATATCATAATTTCTGTCATTACATGATGGTCTCTCCACACAGAACAAGGCCACACTGTACTAATTTCTCATAAGCAACAAAACAGAGTAGTGTGTATTGTCCTCATCACGGCCAGGGCTCAGTAAAATCAATAATGACAGGGCACATAAAGCTCAGACAAGGCCCTCTGAAACCTCGTTAGTCTAAATACCTCCAGGAGATATGTGCTAATAAATGAAAATAAAATTAACAGCGCCCACTCTGGCTCCACTGGACTCTGATCTGACCATTGCAAGGACGTACCCTGCAGTGTTTTAAAACTATCCTGGTTAATTAGATTTTCTAGTGTGCCGCCCAGACCAAATTAGAAGCATGCTAAACTTATCAAGCCTAACCTGACTTGATTTTTCTTGTTTTCTCTGTCTCTCGCTTTGGGTTAAAAAATAAGTAAATAAATAAAATCATGCAACCTTTGAACTTGCCCCTTGAGTTCCTGGAGGCTAGTGGTGGGGGATGAGTGTGTGATCAGAGGTGTGCACATGACATGAGTGAATGTTTATTCGTTTGGGATATCTCACATGTGAGACTGAAAAATACGAAGGAAATAGATAATCTGTTGGATAAACAACTCAACAACAAAGATTATACAACAACTCTCTCACCTCTGCCTGATAGAGAACTCTGGTCTCTCTACTGTTTTGTTGTATATATTATTTTTGTTTATTGTTTATAGCACACTGTGCACTGTATATATACACTATGTATATATTGGATTCTATTTATGTTATGTACGAAGTGTTTTATTTGTGGACCCACAACTGCTGTAACAAAATAATTTCCCAGTCTGGGATCATTAAAGTATTTCTATCTATCTATCTATCTATCTATCTATCTATCTATCTATCTATCTATCTAACAAGGCTAAGGGGACAACATGCATTCATTTTCAATAGAAATCACTTTTTTGTGACCTGCAATAATGAAGGTGAAAATGTTTGTTTTGTTTTTTTTCACAAACTTTATTTATTACCTGGAATGGATTTACGATGAGTTTAAAGAAGACACTATGACAAAGGGAGGTGTATGGCGGTCAATGTTAATGACAAGTCTGCCTGGACGATATAAGCAGTGTCTCATGCAACTTTGCTAAAGCAGAATTTGCAGCACATTACATAGACATTACAGAGACAGAGACATAATCTTTGCTGCCTGTTTATTCATAATTAAAAGATTCAGCTCAGATGGTCATGAAAGAGGAGTGCAAAACTGGCTTTTATTCAATTCTGGTGAATTATGCCATAGAAAATGAGAGTGAATGAAGTGTTTCTTTTATTTATCTGTCCTTCAAAGCCAAGTTGTATTCAACCCCAGCATAAGCCTTTGTCACAAGATTATTATGTATAACATTCTAAAGACAAAGTACATGACGATTATGAAGAAGACAATGAACTGAGACGAACATAAAACAATGTAATCCTCATGTGTCTTTTTGGCTCCCTTTCAAAGAAAAACACACTAAGTGAAAAGGACAATTGCGCACACATGCGCAAAAAGACCTTAGAACACCTTGACATCATCATGTGCTGCCATGGTGACAGGCTGTGTCTGAGTCGTGCCACGGCCAGACAGTTCATCACTGTAAGAGCACTTAGTCTTTGTATGCATGCTGTGATTTTGTGTGTGTACATGTGTGTTCATGTGTGTTTGTGTGTCGGATGTAGCCAGTTGCATACAAACAACAAAAAGACAAAATGTCACTCAATATTTTGAGATTCCTTGTTATTGTTTTCAGGGCTCTACATTTTTGTAATAGTAGAAAATGTGGGTCAAACCTTTCAGTTTTTATTGTTTAATATAAAATGCAGTTTAAGAAACACTAACTTTTTTTAATTTTTTAGCCCTCTGTAAAGAGATAAACACAACCTATGGTTTTCAGGCCCAAACTCTCATACATGGAGCTTAACTGGCACTACAATCTTCCATCAAGACTGAAACAATAAATATTTCTCAAAATGTCTGATACACCCATCTAATATGTACGATAATGTCATCACACGCCATGAGTTGGGGCTCTATTTTTGGTACATTAATCTAGTCCACATTTGGACTTCTGTTGCCCAACATGTTTCGCTATGTTGCTGTGACGATTGATACTTTGCTTAAATCCTTGTTTTCTTTTCAGAACTATTTTATCGCATAGTAGGTTAAGTGCTTGCTAAAATCAAGACACAGCTGTATCCATTTGTAGCTAATTGTACTCTTGATTTAGGTTATGTGTGTGTATGTTTATGTATTTTAGTATGTGTGTTGTAGGGTGTGTATTTTATTGCATCTCCATGTAAAATGTGTATTGTGGTTCTCTTCTTGGGGCCAATACTGATATTAGGGAGTACAAAATTCTGATATCAAACATCTGTATTTAACTGAGGCAGGATATTCTAAAGATTAATAATACATTTTATCTTCCATAATTAGATAAGTGCACTGAAAAAATAAACCTGTGCAGTGCTGGGATATTTTTTGCTTATGTCTGTGAGCATTGGCATTCATGTGTATGTCTTTACCTGTGCATGCAATGCCTGAGTCCATATGTTTGTATGTGCCCATGTACTCATGTCAGCATGTGTTTGTGTACTTAACGTGAAAGCTTGATTTGGCTGTTCTCCCCAGGGGGATATAATTGACCAGTCACTCGGGTCCTTCGCTGGAAGTTCAGACAGTCTAAATGTTGTGTTGGATTGTCTCATCTGGAGTGGACTTTCAAAGGGAATTAGAGAGCTTCTCAGCCACAATATCACTGCAAAAATGTAGTTAGACAGTCTAATCACAGACACTCACAGTTTGCTCCTCTGGAAGTTTCTTCCACTGCACCAGACCTGCCTCTGTTTGGCTGCCTTGCACAAGCCTTCATTGTACCTTCTCTTTTGTATTCATTTCTTTTCTCTTGATATGCTTGTCCATCTCTCTCTTCCACTGTATGTTTCTCGTATCTCTTCTTCATTATATGCTTCCCACACTGTCTCTATTTGTGTCTGAGAGTGTGATTACTTCTCCACCTTTTTACACCCTCTCTTTTGTTTATATTCAGCTATATGTGGAATTTATCACAATTTCAACATCGGCATAAACGGCCTCTGCAGGACATATAGATGGCAGGTATGGAGAGAGGTGGGAATTTGTGAGTTCTTTGCGTGCGTGTGTACATGTGTGAGGAAGTGTATGTGCATGTGTGTGGGCCTGGCATGTGTGTGTTGACCATGGAGGTATACCATGGGCCATTTGTACCGGCCCAGTGCGCCTACGAAATTGCCTCTGGGTGCGGGGGTGCTCACAATGTTCTGGACCATTAGCTCAAATAAGTCACAGCCAAAACTCTTAGTATCTGTCTCACTGGCCAAATGACAAACTGTGCATCCTCCTAAATCCTTGCTGCTACCAAACAGGCAGAAAGGGAGAGGAAGACAGACGGAAGGACAAAGAAACACATTCCTAAGGGCAGATTTTTTTTACTGCTTTCTGTCACTTTATTGTGCATTGAAAAATATTTAAATCAAAGATTTGTCTCATGGCTGTATAATCTGAACTACATACGATACAGTCTGTCCTCAGACATTCATCTGTGTTCGACAGTATTGCTAACCAGGTTGCCACTGGCGACCAATCTGTGACCTTTGGTTTGCATCAGCAGCAACAACTAGTTCACAGAGCAAACAGCAAAAGATGTGCATCTTAAAATAAATATAATTGTAATATGTGTTGCAGTAGTGAAATTAGTACATTACCCTGGTACTTTTGTTGCTGTTGAGTTGACTTCAATGGATTCAACTGAATTCTAATATTTTGTAAGGTAAGATGATTACACATCAACTTTTGAGGTGTTTATGTAGCTAGGATGTCGGCTAATTTTCTTTGCCTTACTGGGAGATTTTTTTTTTTCCTTTCCTTGTGAGAGACCAGTCCTCCACATAGCCAGCACAAAGACAAAACCAGTAAATATTCGATTGACACACACACACACACACTCCAAGAAAAAAACTAGGGCATACTGTAAATCATAAAATAAAGACATCCATACGCACTTGTCCATATAGCCACGCACATTTGCACTGGCCACATGACTACTTGGAGCCACAGCCCTTTCTCATTGTTTATTCTGCCTTTCTCCCTTTCATCTGTTGTTCTTTAATTCATTTTTCATCTGCTCATCATGGCTGTGTGTCTCGGGCAGCAGGCACGGCCCTCTGTAAGGATGCTGTATTACCCTTATGTGCACAGACAGCACACACACAAACTCTCGGATGCATGGAAAAAAATGCTCTTGCATGTACATCGACACACACAAACTGTCCTCTAGAGTAAATAAAGTCTTAGAATTCTTGAAGGCACCTCCCAGTCAGAGGAAGACTTTGTTTTATTCATCCAATCTTCCCTCCATTCTTCCCCTGTTCCTCACCTCCTCACGTCAATTTTGCATGTGGGTACTCACTTCCTTGTTGCCACCCCTTCAGCTGACTCTCCTAGTAGAGATCAGAGTTGGATTTGAATCACCTCTCGGGGACGCACACAAGCACAGAGCACACAAAAAAGACATATGCATGCAACTGGATACAGTACACCTGAAGCATATTGCAACTGATTTCATCATATCAGACCATAGGGCAAGAGAAGAGAGAACTCCTGCATACTGTCCTTGTACTGGCAATACATTTATAAGAGATATAACATTTTGGACCTTGATCAGGTGAAGCTGAGGAACAAAAAGCATCCCAGACAGGTAGAGCCAACACCTCAACAAGTGAAGCCAATAAGGGACTATGAGCTGTTAGGTCAGTCCTGCAATTACAGGGCATATCTGGCATAAGCATGAATTTAATGTATGCCCTGAATTATGAAAATCTATGGACGGTTTTCTTAGAGAACGCCTTCGTTTCCAATCCAGACAAGAACAGCCACCAGAGTGAAATCTTGAAATGATTATGTTTTCTGAATTTAGTTGAGTAATATTGATGAATTAGAGGTTTTTCATATAAGGTAAACCGTTCTGATTGTGACCTAAATCCTGCTATAGACTAAGGTACACAAAGGGTACACCTTTAAGATATGTAGGTTATGAAAAGCACTGGGGTTATCTACAACCTTGTATGGGAGGTGACGGATTAAACACACACATGCCACCAGCTACCACAACACAACTATGAAGAAGGTTCTACCTTAAAGCCAATTTTATGGATTAAGAAGGATCTTTTACTTTACAGAAGATTTTATGAAGAAGCTATTAAAAAACAAAATCAAGCTTTTTTCAAATGTTCGTGCTTCGTGCTTCCAAACCAGCTCACCAAGGATCTCCCACTTGATGTCTTGGATGTATAAAATGACTGTTCACTGGACCCTGCAAGATCATAGAGCTCTCCTAATACTTCTTAAATGATTATTTTTTGAAGTTTGGCCTAAGGAATTCAGTTTCATCATTTTGCATCTTGTTTGTGTATTCTTAGCTATCACTGGTAGGGATTACATTTATACTGAACTTCCAAGAAACCCTAGAGATAATTTGCCCATGATTAAATTAATTTCTCCACTAGTTCAAATTTCCTCCAACCACATTTTGATTCTGTGATTCTGATTAATATAGTTCTATTGAATATAAAAGCTATTTGGTCTTAGGTCTAATCAGCCACAACATTAAAATGACTAATGGGTGTAGTGGATGGCATTGATCATCTTACTGCAATGCAATGTCCTGATGTGAAGCTTTGGGTCCTGATGAGCAACGCTAACTGAAACACTGTTGCTGACAAGGTACGTCCCTAATGGAAATAGCACTCCCAATGACAGTGGTCCCCCCATGGGGACAATACTCCCTGCCACAGTACAAAAACTGCTCAGGCCAGAAGAATATGGCAAAGAGCTGAAGGTGTCGACCTAGCCTCCATATTCCCCAGCTCTCAACCTGATTGATTACATTTGTAGGATCTCTGTTCCTCAGCTTTACCTGATGAAGGTCTAGGGCGCCAAACGTTGTATCTCTAATAAAGTTTATTGCTTGTAAAAGGCCAGTGTGCAGGAGTTCATTCTTCTCTTGCCTATATTTCTTCCTATACTCAGAAACTGAGGGTGTGTATGAGCCTTCACAATCAAGATCAAGTCAGATCCTCACCTCGCTCGATGTGTATGTCTCTTGGATGTTTGGTTTGGGTTGCATCTAGGTGTTTGTACGGTTTGATGTGTCCTATATCACTATCCATTTTTTATTTGGAAGACCTATCATATCAGCCTTCAGAACCTGTCACTATTACTTCATTTTTTGTTTGTTTAACCTAGAAAAGGGACATCCACACCAACATTTTAATGGAAATAAACACTTCCAATGGAAAGACAAAACCATAGCTGTTTTATGTGCCACACACTGACACTATAATTGATAAATGAAAAAATGTGCTGTTTACAGGTATGACCCTAACTTAACAACCTCAGAGGGAGCATAAAAGAACTTGTGTTTAAGACGCTTTACGCTCTGACAGCGGTGTCTGTGTGGGAGAGATACAGGCTGTAACTAACTCCTCTTCCTACGTGTGCAAGTGCATAAATGACAGCCAGACTACTACAGCCCTGACCGAAGCTGCTGAAAACATTTAAAAAAGAAAACAATTTATAATCAAATATCAAAGTGGAGGGGATACAGCAGGGTTAACTGTGTGTTCTCATGTTGTAATGGTTGTGTGCCATTCAACATAAAAACATCTCAGTGTTGACTTTCACTAACTTTATATTTTGTGGTTCTATCATTTATTTGTACAGTTACCACTCTATTTGTGAAAATCAAAATGTTTTCAAAAGTCACATGGTTAGAATTATTGGGGCTTAAGTTAGGTCTGTTTCAAAACTCCTAACCATCATACTATTGACACTGGTATTATTGTTTTAAGTTGTTAATAATTTGGGCAACCTGATGACACATAATATGAGATAACAAATCATAAAAGGGTTAGGGTTATTTGCTATCTGGTGTCTTTTTCATTAACATGCTGTATTCTGATACTTCATGGTAATACTCAGCAATATGATAAAGCACCATGTTTCTTCAGGGGTATAATTTGATGGATTCCCCAAAACAGACAAGTCCTTCTTCATAGAAAAATCATAAAAGCTTCTTAATCAATGTATTATATCAAAATATTATTATATTATTTGATAAATATCATTTGTCCAGCTCTTGCCTGCCCCTAGATGATGTATTTTTAAGTTGCTTAAAATGTTTTAGCTTGATGGATCTTTGTTTAGCTGAATGTCTGAATTTATTGCCCTGTATTATTATTTATTATAGTCCACCACCATCGTCCGCATTACAAACAACGATGAGAGTTCATATCAGGAAGAGATCAGCAATCTCTGAGTGGTGCACACAGAGCAATCGACTGTTTCACGTCAGCAAAACCAGGACTTGCTAACACTTTTATCAACTAAACAACAAAAGAAGCTTAGGAAGTCCTTAGGAAGAAGCTCTGTTCATCTTGCTGCCATGTTGACAAAAGATACAGAAGTAACCACTACTGTACCACCAGATTACAGAGCAGCTTCTTTTCTCAGGCTGTGAGAATCCTAAACTCATCCCCACCACTCCACCACAAAAAGTTTTCTTTTTTACAAAGTATAAAGGAATTACAACTCACATTTCCTTTTATAAACCCTGGTGTTGTAAAATGGCTATTAAATAAACATTTCAAATAATTTGCACTGTGCTGAAAGTATATTGAAAGCTACTCAGTCACATAAAGCCACGAGTACTAAAATATGAAATAGCTATAAATACATTGTATAAAACACTCATTTCAAAATGTGGAACGTATACAGTAGATTGTTTGGAGTACATATATGTAGGAATGGTTGGTTTACCTCTGCAGCGACAGCAATCATGCCTGAAAAGACACTAAAAAGCACAACCTGCAGAAACTCAAACTCAACAGAACTCTTCACTACTGAAATCCCAGAGGTAAAGCTGTCACAGTAGTGGCCATGGATATGATTGCAAAGCAATGACTGCTTGTCAACCAAGATGTCACCAAACACACTGTGAAAAAAAAAAAGAATCTTGCAGATTAAAATTTCAAAGGAACGCGTCAAAAATACATGTGAGTGGGTATGTCGCATGTGTGTAAAGAATGTGCAGGAATAAATTTGCTCACATGGAGTGGATGAACTTTCACCAGACTACAGCATTCACATTCATTAAGTGGGATCCAGGCCTAAGAAGGAACTCAAGTTCTGAAGCACTGACTTAAGAGACAATCACATTAAGCCAGAGTTTTAACAGTTAAGACCTCTAACCAGAAAAACTGCTTTGAGTTGGAAATGTGTGTAAAACAGTGAGTCAAACCCCAGCCTAACCACCTCATTTGTCTTCGTCTCTCCGCCAATGGAACAATGGCTTTTGTTTAACCTTGTTTGATTTCCCTCTTAGCGCTGATCCCCTGACGAAGAGGGCTATTATTGGGCCTCTCAGAGAGGCATGTTTCACTAACGAGCGATCACTAATGAAGGCTTTAATGTAGGATTAATTACACTCCAAATTGAATGTCTAATTGCTTTTATTCCCTCTTGATGAAATATGCTCCGGCTGCCACTTCAATGCCATCTGTTGTAATTAGAAAAAGAGACAGAGAAGGGAGAGGGGGAGGAGGCCGAGGGGTGGTGGATGGATTGTTAGGTGCAATAGATAAGACCTTTTTCAGTCAGTAAAGTTTATTCTTTTGTCCTGTTCACAGATTACGTCTTTTGCATTACAAATTCTTCCTTTTCCTGTCACCTTCCCTCCCCTTCCTCACCTCTTCCTCTTCCTCCGCCTCCCCCTCATCCTTCTCCTCCTCCTGCTGTGCCTTTGCTTCAACCTCTCTGATAGATGATGCCAGGTTATCTGTTTCCCCTTGCTAATTGCATCCTCTGATGAGTTTAGGCAAACACATTAGCTAATTGCATTTGTGCCTCTCAGACACTGCTTGATTGATAAAGTGCATATGATGCTGAATCATTGCACTGTTTGGTGGTTATTCATCTAGATGGCAGTCTATATAAACACACACAGACACACACACATACACACAGCAGGAGGCAGATATGACAGAGTGTGATTGATGTTGTGTTTTAAGAGATTGTTTCTGATCTTATTAAAAATCATTGATTTCTTTTAACTGTTTTCATACTGTGATGTTTGATTAGTGTGAGCAATTTGATTGCAGTGATGCTTCCAGAGTTCAGCCTATGTGCTGAGGCAAACACTTCAGTTCAAATCCACAGTAGCAAGTGTCTCTTCTTTTTTCCTTTTTTCTGGCAATGGATATATCCTAACGTTTAAAGAGTAACACCAATAGGCAATTGAGTGTTCATGGGTTGTAATAGGTTTTAGAGTCTGGAAAAAGTTAGAAAATGCCAATGGGTATCAAGTTTAAGGACAAACCAACAAGGTGTCAGGTCACCAGCAGCTAACAATACAGCTTTAGTGCTCCTTTTTTCCTACAGTTAAATATTTGGCGTTTTGCTAGTTGTGGTAGTGGTTAGCGTCTTTTTTCCTCTAGGTATTCGTTTGGTTAACAATCTAGTGACTGTGATTTAAACAGTCTTTTTTACTCATCACAACATTCAGTGATCCATCATGCCCAGAGGAAGCATGGCATTCACTGGGCTTCTCCAATTATTTGTTTGGGATTTAATTTGAATTTGTTGCCCATGTGTAGGTTGAAAAGAAGGCTAATGTCTTAGCTCACTCCATTTATATCCCCATCAAAGGATTGGTAAGATTGTAAAAAATACCAAGAGCAAGCTAAATTTTGAAGGTATCCAACCAAAAAAAGTCCTACTCCCTGACTCCAGACTTTCCAGAGTCACTCCTCCAAAAAACACATGAACGCACACTGCCTGACTACAACAACACATACTGTCCTTTAGCTTTTACTGGCTAGCAGGGAGATGTGTTAGTAGCTAGTTCACTACATTCACCGAGCTCACTTAGCTTTTCTTAGTCAAAGACAAATAAACAACACTTTAAATGCCAAAATGCTACATTCACATAAACACAAGCCACATAGGCATCACGAATGTACCTTAGTCCGAAGTTCTAACTGGGTTAGCTTGGCTAATGTAATGTGTGCTTAATGCTAACATAAGCAACTGAAAGGGACAGTTGCACCAACAGCTGTTCTGGTCGTTGGGTAATAGGCTGTGTGCTTATTGCTACTGAATTAGCAGCTTGTGAAGGACTGGCTCAGGGACTGTGTATAGCGCATCAATGTCATTGCTGAGCATACACCACTACCTCATGTCTCACTCAAAAAACATTTTCATAATGACCATCACCAATAAACATGGCTATTGTTAGTACTCACTTCTGTCAAGCAAGTATGCTAGTATCAGAAAATGTTGCCATTCTTTTGTCACTAGCTCTATGGCTTTAGCAATACATCAGGCTAGCCTTGTGAAAGTCTTCAGTTATGTGCAGTGAGTATGTGTGCAGGCAGGCAGGTAGGCTTCGCAGGTAGACAGACAGGTAACCTGTCAAATCTTCTCGAACAGGCTGAATGAACTGATTTGATGTGTTAATCAGAAGCCTGCAAATGCGTCAGAAACTGATATTTTTTCTTTTATTTGTCAGAGCATCAGGATTCTGAGATATTTTCTGTAAATATTATCAAAATGCTTTTACAATAGCTTACCAACCCTAGCTGAAAATTAAGTGCTTCAATGAAAACTATCAAGGCATCTGAAAACATGTTTAGCTTTTGCCTTAGCCTTTTTTTGTGAGTTAGTAGCGTGTCCAAAAAGTATAAATAATATTGTGAAAATGTCTTATATTTACATTTGTACATTTTGTTTCTTTTTTGCCATTTTGCTTTTTCATTTGATAGTGACCTTAGGGGTATATACAGGACATATGGAGAGAGAAAGATGTGTGACTTTCAACAAAGGCCCTTGGCTGGAATCAAACTGGGAAGATGTGGTTATGTAGCATGTGTCTTAACCACTTGACCACCTGATGCCCATACCTTGTAATTTTTGAGACCCTGTACTGTGTTTTTACACAAAGGCCTATACCAGGTGCTGTACCCACAGGTTCAAGATTCATTTCATCCTCAAGACTTTTGTTGACATGTCTGCTTCACTTCAAACCCTCTGAAAAACACATCTGGGCTATGCCATCATTATAACAATGCAGCAGCACATGTAGAAGGCCAATAGGTGGGCCGTCAGGCTATGCTCCATAATGGTATTATGTTCTTGGGCTCACATTAGCATCCCACTGAATGGACGTGTGGCAGGTGTGCTTTGTAGCAGCACACTGCCACTGTCCGATAAGACAATGACACAATATGACGAGAAACAACGCCAGTTGTCAGTAATTGTTCCCATAGAAAAGATGACACAGTTGTCAATAGCCATGCGCCGTGTGTGTGTGTGTGTCTGTGAGTGTGCGTGTTAAGAGGACTCCCCTAGGAGCAAATGGCTTTAAGCAACACAAGCGCCTGATCAATACATCAATATTCAGCTTAGGAGGTCTGACGACACACACATTTATACTCTCTCACACACACACACACACACACACACACACACACACACACACACACACACACACACACACACACACACACACACACACACACACACACACACACACACACACACACACACACACACACACACACACACACACACACACACACGCACTCGCAAAAACACACATACACATTTATGCACAGGGATACACACAAACAGACAAGCTTCAGGCTCTGCTGTGTGTGACCCTTAGCTAATCAATTTCTCGCCACATGATAAGGACGCCACGCGCCGCCATCATCACTGCTGCATCATTAGACTGTGACACGCATGCTCTCAAACACACGCACTCGCCATTGTTGGCGTTATAAAAGATTAGAGTCTACAAAGACAAAGATGGCTGTGATTAACATCTTGTCCATTCTTTGCCAGAGACAAATACACACACAAATATAAGTACACACAATACACACACTTGTTTCTCCTGACCTCACCCCTGCAGCTACAGCTTATTGGATGGATGTCAGCTTATGGTGCCGTATGTATTGTGGTTATTGTTATTCTAATGACTGACTGAAACAACAGTATGGAAACCAGGGGAGATGGAGCTTGTATCTTCACATAATCCGACTGTCCACACTCAACACACACCGATTGGTCACAGTTCGGGGTCTGCCAAGTCAGATAGCACATCACGCACGTGTGTATGCTGAGTTGTAAGAGCTTGTATGAGTGTATGTGTGCAAGAAAGAGTGAGAGAGGGGGTTGATTGACATGTAGGAATCTCCAACGAAGCTTTTATGTACAGCTGTACATGGGTGTTTTATGTGACTACTGTCCTGAGCAGTTAAAAAAGAAAGTCAAAATAAACCTCATCTGTGCACGAAAATTATTTTAAATTTAGAATTAGAATTGAGGTATGTCCTGCATACAGGTGCAGCACTGGACAATCAGCTTCAGGAAACAAAAGCAACCACAGACAATACTGGAACAAATGCAGATAAAGACTCCTTTTTAACTTAAATCGGATAATGAGTTTGGTGAAAACTGAAATTGTTCTTTTTTTTAAATAAAAATTGGTATCTATACTCATGCGAAGTTAAGAGTTAATGATAACATGATGATGATGATGATGATGATGATACTGTATCATAAGTCAGAAATTGTTTCTTGCATCACATCAGCTCAATTTTCCAAATCACAGGAAAAACAAAAAACAAAGACATGCAGATTTAACACAACAGTTCAATCACAGGGAACAGAATTGAAGGCCTTTCAATGTACACTTAATCTGGGATTAGTTTAAATATTTGATTCTAGTGCTTAAGTCTAGCCTTTTTCAATCGTTGAATCCTGTCTATTCAGTTTGATGTTAACCATTTGTTTTCGCTGTTCAAGATATGTTTGGGGTTTGATAAATATTGTTGGACAGCCTCAATATGTTATTATGTTGGGCTATTTTAAAGAGTTTCTCAAGGAGTTGGCCTACAATCCCTGAGCAGATTTCTATTTGTTTGGAAGAACCACTTTTATTTGTAAAACTTTTCAGATATCCCCCCAAAACATTTTCTTTTTAGAGGTGTAAGCTTTAAAAAAGTATGTTTTTAAAGAATGTGTCCTTCCATCAATAATTGTACGGGATAATATACAAAAAACTGTTTCGTTAAAAGACTTTTTCAAGAAACTGAAACGCTTCCTGTTTCCTACAATACAGCGCTTATAATTACCATAACCTGGCTGACTGTGAACCTTCATCAACATTCAAAAAAAACCATACTTCTACAAAAAAATTGCTTTAATTTTTGTATGTACATTTTTGATGTTGTGAGCACCATGGAGAAAATACCTTTCACCTCCATTGTTTTGCAGCAGGGTATGTTTCATCCTGGGCAAATAAAACCTACACTATCTGCATGGTTAAATACCACTAGAACTGAGTGAGAAATTACATAATTTGGGTGAACTGACCTTTGATTTCCTCCAATTTGGTTTTGATTGCTTGCTGTTATGAGGTAGATGCTGAACTTTCACTTTTAAGCTACCCCTCTTCTCTAGGACTCACACACACACACTGACGCGCAGAACACTCTGTACACAAACCCATCCAGTCAAGTAAACATAATTCAATTTCATATCTGGCTAACACGATTCAATTACACAGAGGCATTTAAACCAATCACTCCCATGGTCTTCATTCAAATCAGTGACATCATTCTGACCATTTGTGGCACCACTTAGGCAGTAATGAGCCAAATGAAAACGGAAATGTGCCACTGAGAACATCACAACGGGCTGCAGAGGGTTAACGAGTTAAATGGGGGTTCTGTTTTTATTGTCCAGATTAATTGACTTGTGCATCGCTGGGAGACAAACAAATAGACAAGGGCTGCATTAGTGGTGTTGCCAAGCACTTTCAGAACTTTAACGCAGTAATGATGTCAGAAAAAGAACAGATTATGATGTAGAAGTGGTAAACTGTACTCTGAACAGAGCTAATTATCAGAAAGAGATGATCAAGCGCCATTTGGTTGCATCTATGATGTAAGCTTGGGGTTAAAGATGCTAAATGGACCGCATACAGTAAACAACTCGAGGACCTGAAATGAGGTCAGTAGACGAGAGCTTTAGTGCAATTCATTTTTTCTTCATGCTTTGATGTTTGAATACAATTTGAATTCTGGCCACAGCATTGGTCTCTGAACTTCCCCTATGTTGTCAAGAAAATTTATTGTTTTGCGGTTGATGTCTTGACCTTATTTAGCAAACAGATACACGCAGAAAGGCGGAGCAGAGCGTGGAAAAAAGTATCTCGGCTGTCAGCAGGCTTTAAAATGGCAACTGTTATTAACTTTGAAATGTTAAAAGGATTTGCAGTATGCAGAGTTGCTATACAGTAAGTGGTTCCATCACTTAAGTGAAAGTTAATTGCACCCTGCATGTATGGCCAGCATGTATACTCTGTTTCACTGTGATTCACCCGCCTGTCTCGAGAAGCTCGAAAACTGCATGAGGTGATATTGGAGCAATAAGAAAATAAAGCATTCAACCTGAGGACTAATCCACTGACTCCCATAAGGGGAGAGGGTGATTGGAATGGCTGAAAAGTAATGAAAATAATTCTTTCAAGGTTTAACCTTTTTACAGGGTTTAACCTTTTAGAGGTCACCAGACATGAGCTTTATTCCTAAGAGAGCCGATGGATGTTTTATTTACGGGGCAAGGTGAATAATCTTGCACTGTCTTACCGCTTTTCTCATACATTCAGCCTTAATAGGCCACATATACCCACAGCCACTAACACCAAACATGTGCAGAAGAAGAATTTGAGCATTTGTGACGGTGAAAGAAATGATCAATATAGCTGAAAGGAAAGCATTAATATGTCATAGATTGGTGAGTTTTTCATCCATGTGCACATTCTTTTCACACCATAGCATCAGTTAACTAGAAATAAGGAGGAATTACATGGAAATACACAGAAGATATCATTTTTGTATCACTCAAAGCATTTTTTTCTACTGGAGCTCAAAGAAATTATTTTATTGCATCTCAGCATCTGTATCAAGCTCTGTTGTAGCTTTGTGTAAACTAAACCTCTGACCCATAGTAAGTCAAGTGCCACACAGAAGAACCAGACAAAGCACATAAAACCACAGAAATCTCAGCTTTTAATTGGGTTTATGTAAGCCATAAGCTTACAGACAGATTGCATGGTTTCATGCTTTCTTCCTGGCTTTTGAGGACTAAACTCTAAGGCATTGAAACATCGGTTGAACTATGTTTTTTAGTTTCAGTACATCGCTTGCTCAATCACACGGCTCCTTTCACTTTAAAGTTCCATCAAAAGACTTTCTTTGATATATTTTGATGTATGGGTCAGCCTGTACCCAGGCCTTTCAAGGTGGAAAAGAGAAGTATGTGTTTTTCGAACTTCACACATCTCAGATGAGACTGCTGCTCCGTTCATTCACATTTGCTTGAACTTCTGTAAGACAGGGCCAGATATCAAAAAAAGGAATAATTCCATTTTTCTTTTTTTGTTTAAGTTCACAACCAGACATATGGTTTTGAGTAGGCCAGTTGTTATAGCCGTCACATATTCTGACACAAAGATGTCTGTGTGCTTTTCGAGGTAACTTCACTGAAGTTGTCACACTGTCAGAGGTGAACAGAAACAGATGAATCAAATTAAAAGATTACAGAATAGGAAATGAGGTGAAAAGGAGGAGAATGGTTGCAGAAAAATCAAAAGAGGGACATTACGAATATTAAGGACTCTTTTCACAAAAGACAATGATGTAAAAGAGCTGCAATAATTATTCAACCAATTAGATGAATGAAAATCAATGGTCATGTTTCAAGCAAAAATGTTTAACATTTGCTGTAGAATATAATATATACAAACCATATGAACAAGCAGGTACACGGCAGCCATAATGAAACATCCAGACCAATGGCTCAGATGTAGGATATTGCACAGAAACCCCTCAACTATGTGTTGAATTTTACTGATTTTAACAGCAATGTGAAGCAAAACTTGTTTTTACCATTTACTTTCTATCTTTGCCTTGACTATATCCAACATTTAATCCATCTTTCACAGAGCTTTCTTGTGAATATATCAGAGGATGTGACCAGGAGAAAATATAGATCGCAATGTCCATAATATGTCCCCTTACGTGTATTAATCAACTCTATTGACCTCACTTTCTCTCCACACGCCACTCCGATTGTTTGTTTACCATTAGGGGCGAGTGTCTTGGTTGTTCAATAGCCCACCTCCATCTGCATATAAACAATGAAACTATCAGCTAGGTAACAAGAGTGGGGACAGCAGCTCAATACCACTATGAGAGGTCTCCAATAATCAGCTGTGTTGGAGGCAGGCAGGACGCAGGCAAATACAAGCAAGCGGTATTGACAGGCGCTGGTTGCCTTCAATCAGCTTATATCTACTGGCAGGGAAATCGGCCGCACTCTGCATGCACCCAGAATTATCACTGATGAAGACATCAGTTGGAAAAAGAGAGGTGACAGAATAAAAAGAAAAAGGGAATAAGGGAGGAGGGGGCGAGGAACGTATAATGAGGGAAAGTGTTTGGGTACTTTTTCTCAAAATAAGATTTAAAGCCTGTGACAGAAGTATTGAAGATTGCAACAGTCTTAGTTCTGGACATATAGCAATCAATCTTTCTGGTAATGATATCTTACATGACATTGTGCTTGCCAACATAATTACTGAGGTGTTGGAACATTGCAATATCCCTCAAGTATAAGAGGTGCCACTAACAATGTTTCAATTGTCATTTCCTAAATCAATCAATTAGTTGTTAAGTCTATTAAATGTTAGAAAGTGATGAGAAATGACGATCTGAGTTTTCAAAAGTAAAGAAACCAAAAAACATTCCCATTTTAGAGCTTGAACCAGATCATTTGACTTTTTTTCTTACAAAATTAAACTGATCAATCATGCATCATAAGAGCTGGCATTTAATTTGATAGTTGACAACTAACTGAATAGCTGACTAACGTGACACTTAACCAATTAATTGTTGCATCTATACCAAAATTATGTTTTGGTAGTGAGACAATCATAGAGGTTTAAAAAGGTTTAAAACAAACCTCCTGCTAAGCTGCAATTTACAAAGTGAATTTCCAGCTCTACTTTGCTTTCAGTCTTCATGTTTTCGTTAATTTGGCTAAACCGTTGGCTTGTAAAGCTGTCTATGTCTTGTCTGATTGTCTTAGTCATGTTTCTTGTCCTGTTGGATTTTGGACTTTTGTTGCAATCACGTTTACTTGACTGACATGATCCCCTAAATTAAATATAAGATTGAGAATTATTAAAAATGAAGTTCCATTACTTTATTTTCTACTAAATAGTTCTAATGCAAGAGTTTGCCAAACAAGTCGATATGGTGTATGAAAACTTTTTAAAGCAAGTTTAATTAATTGCTACAAAGTTTTTGAAGGTTTGATCGTATTGACATTATTTCCACCATCCCCCAAATATTCTGTAATAACGTTAGATTGGGTCCTCAAAAAGAGAATGCATTTCAGTAATTTGCACATTAATTTTCAAATTGTCACTGATCCTTGTCAAGATCATTTACTTTGATGAATATTGAAGAGGTACAACCAATAAAATCGAAACCAGCAAAACCTTCTAAAATACGACCTAAATTGCAATAAACCATCTTTGAAGTATCGGAAAACTTTTTTTAACATATCATTTATTGGTAAGAAGAACTTAATTTATTTTGTTAGCTGCAATCTAAGTTAAGTGAAACGTTTGCCCCTATTTGAATCTTTCATCAAATGGAATAAATGTACTGTCCATCACTGCAGTGATGGTGACTGCAAAAAACTGGAGGGGGCTCCCTTTGAATGTTAGAGAGATGGGATCAATTCAAGCCTGATTGCATGATACGCACACTCAGACACATGCACACGTCCACACACACTTCAAACCCCTGTGGTATCAAAGCTGCCAACACATCATTTACATAATCAGTTCTTGTTAGATGTTGGGCTTCCTTGTTTTGGTAAAATATGCTTAACCTCTTCACACAAACATGCACACACACATGCACACACACGTAAACACAGGCTAAAAACCAAGCCACGTAGCGCTGCGCTTGGGTCATATTAAGGTCTGCAGTAAATTGGCTGAGGGCAACAGGCCTCACAGCTCTTAGTTTATAGAGGCAAATTAATTAGTGGGCCATGCAGTACTGTGAAGTCAACACATTACCGATGCAGCTCACATCACACTGATGGCAAGAGGATGTCTAAATATTACAAAATATAATATGACTACTCATTTCTCCGCCTTGGAGCAAGGGTCACTGGTAGAGGACAGAATTTATTCGGAAGGTAAAAGTGGAAAGAACAATGAATAATTCTAAAATAACAAGTATAAATTACTATTCCTGTCACATTTTTCATATCTATGTCAGCCCTTTTCCTGCTGCACAAAAACAAAGAGATGCATCATATTAAATGTAGGTAACGTGAAATAGTTCTACTCATCAATGTTTAATTGTGGCAGGGCAATACATCAACATTAAGTCGTTACTGTTATATAAGAGACTATATGTTGCTGTGATGTCATATTCTGATATTGTGCTAAAACTTGTCATTATAGCCACATAACTGGTTATTGTTTTATCAACAATCTCATTGTTTCATTGTCGTGAATGCACCAATAGTCATCCCTACAATACTGTTGCATCATCTGTATCAAGGTTAATGAAGTGCTTATGGGGAGATTTCAAGATAGAAAAATCAAGAAAAATACTGTATATAGCCTAAACATACTGCATTATTTTAGTCTAATATCGCCGAGCCCTATGTTACCGATTAGTCAATTGACCAAAATATCAATCTCTAAAGCTTACTTATAAATCTGTCTCTTGCCCCTGCCACTGGAATGTAAGAATGTGAGGTTTAACTTCATTGTAAATCAAATATCTTCAGCATTTGGCCAGTTGTTCAGACAAAACAAGCAGTTTGAAGAAGTCACCTTGAGGGCTATAAAATTGTAATGGTATAAACAACACTATATTAAGTAACTTGGCAGCATTTGCCATGTGATTAAAACATTGAGAAGTTTAATTCACCTCCATCTTCGTGCTTAAAGCTTGAAGGGCACTAATGCCAACATGGAGAAAGTGAGTCTGTCTGTCTGCATGCACACATAATCAGCACACACACTTTTTCATGTCCTCTGCTTCATTCAGCGCCGTGTCGAGTGCTGAATCATCATCAGGAGAGAAACTCTGATCGCAGCCACTGTCAGTCAGCGCAGCCCAGTCCAGGCAGTGACGGGGGAACAGTTGGCAGCTCGGGGGCCTTGGGGCCAACCCCGACCATATGGCAGACGCTGTAGCACCACTGTGTCATACTCAGGCATGTTTTAACGACCAATTAGGCTCATTAGGCCTTGATTAGAGACGGTGGAGCCTGGGGGAGCTGAGGAGGGAGAGGAGGGGGTAGTGACGGTCATGACTTATCAGGGAGAGAGGATGGTGGGGAGTATGAATCAGTAATGATGTGCACTCACTGCACTAAAGATTAGGAACAGGTGTTCTTTCGTTGAAATAGACTGACCAGATGAATTCAGGTGAAAGCCTTCGTCTTGTATTGATTTCACTTCCTCTCATGAAGATGCAGACGAGGGGGGTGAGACAGGTTAAAGATGGGGTTTGGAGTGTGGTTTAGGAGAAAGTCTACATCTGATCTTTCTTTTTTTTTCCATCTGTTCTCTTACAAAGCTGATCTGAGTTTGAAAAAATGTTGGATGATGCATCTCGGCACTATTTTCTGTTACGTAAATCACACTGATTGACCTAAGAAGACACTATTGTATATAATTAATGTTATAAAAAAGGATGTTATGACTCTGAAAATAGACGACAGTCACAATAAAAAAAAAAACACAGTCTTGAGTCAGAGTCTTCTGTTACCGCTTTTAATAAGAGCCTCGTAAAATCATAAAATGCTCTGCCTCTGTCACATATCTTGTTAAGTTTTTGATAATCATATTTGAGGGATCATTGGAAAATGAAAATTCTATATTGGCCAATGTTGAAATCTCTTACTGGTGTTTGGCCCAAAAGTAACATTTGGGCTCCATTTTTAATTCTACTTTTGACTCGACACACATTGACATGCCAGAAAACTCTAACTTACCCACGTTTACCATCAGTCCTGTCCAAAAAAGACCAAAAAAATGTAAAAATACATTTTAAAGGAGTCTTTTAGAATCTCTAAAACTTAACCCTAACCCTTTTCGGACGGTGAACAGGTGCCTGCTTCTGTGGCGCTCTACATAAAGCATTCAGGGGCTGCTTGCATTTAGTTCAAATATAGACTGGTTTTAAAGAAAGGGTTTTGTTTATTTTTGGTTAGGTTGTTAATTTATGTGAAGTTAACTAATCTGCTTTGAAAAGTTGATTTATCAAAACCCTTTTCACAGTACAAAAACAGTAACAAAAATCTAAAACTGAACAAAACATGGACTTGTAGAATTGTTAGACCCCCAATAATTAACCATGTGACATCTTGATCACCACTGATCAGACAGTAATGCATCCCTCCTCTGCATTGTAGGCATGACCAAAATGACATCAAATGGTCTAAAGGCAGATACTACAATAAAAAACTGGACTTTCACATTCGTGAGGAAAAATCTATTTCATATCACCTTGTAATCGTCTCTGGAATTATTCAGGTGTTTTGAATTGCTTTGAGATTTGATGTTTGGGAAAATGCAAAATGGAGCTGAGAGGGAATGAGGCAGTGACTGGGTAAACGGGTGAGAGTTAGCGAGTGAATGAATAATGAGCTGAGTAATGGGGTTGGAGAGAGTGAGTAAGCCAAGTCAGAATGAGTGATTGAGAAAACACAGAAGAAATAACACAATTTAGACTAAAAAAAGAAGATTACTAAGAAACAACACACCCTCTCTGCCCCCCTTATAAAATTTCTTAGCCAATCACATTTCATCTCTACAAATAACATCTCTGTATTTTCCCTCCCCTTGTTTATCTTGTTGCTTTTATGTTTCATATCACCATCACGGGACTGACCAAGCAAAAACAAACCATTTATGCAGGGGGATGTGTTCTGACTGGTAGAAAACATAAAGAAGACAAGACTCCCTAACTGCCAATCGCCACCATCTCTGGGGCATTTAACTGCGTATGTGTTTTTGTGTGTGTGAGTGGTCTGCAAGGGGATTATAGCTCTAATGATAATTCTACATATGGTGGCTGGATAAACCTGCCTGAGCACTGAGATCATAAATCCAATCTGAGGATGATAATCCTTTTGCCAGATGAGGAATTAATACCAAATGTTATGCAGTGGTCAGAGAGAGAAGATGTGCTTGTGGTGGTGGGATACTGACGAGAGGAATGTTTACCAACCAGGGATAAAACAGAAAGGCACGGTCAGTTTGTGTCTGTGTGTTCTTCTTTCATTTATTCTCATTTTTCACATACACATCTATCGAATTATCTATAACAGTATTTATTTCAAATGATTTTCAATAAATAATGATTTCCTTTGCTTTTAAGTGAATTCCTACATAATCATGTCTCTGTATTCCAGCTGCTGACAACGTTTGCATCCCGGAGAAAGAGTGCCATTTTTTTTTCCTTTCTTTTTTTTTATTGTGTGAAGTCACCCTGCACTAATCCTACAGTGTTGTTATTAAGCTCAGGGCCATGGAAATGGACAGGGTGTAAGACATGCAGAGTGCATATAAGCCAGATTAGCGTTGAAACACCCCCACAAACACTGTCACCATATTCAAATTCATATGTATATCTATGTTCTGCTCAATAGGCTGTTCTGCTGTTGTGCGGCTACTGTGTAAAAGTTCAAAATAAAAAGACACCGGGTTAAGTTCTTTAGTGAAGGGACAATCATACATAAAATTATCAGAGGAGGGGAAGAGGGGAAGGTAGGGAGAATGGGGAGAAAAAGTTTGCACTGTTTGTTGCTTGTAAGAATGCCCTGTTTTATTTACTGTAAATTGCAAACAAAACTAATAAACACATGCTTGAAAAAAAAAAAAAAAAAAAAAAAAGTATCAGAGGGAGTGAGAGAGACACCTAGAGAGGAGGGAGAAAAAAGTGTTGTTGAGAAAACAATGAGAAACAGATGAATGATAGAAAAGGGTGAGGCTGTTACTAACAGAATCACAATATAGCGATGACGAAAAAGAGAAAGACTGAAAACTGGCTCAGTGAGAGTGGTAGAGCGGGGTTAACATTTGCAAAGACAGAGATTAAGAGTCAGAGAGAATGACAAAGAGAGACGCACAGAGAGATGGGAATTCACAGTTAGGTAAGACAGAGAGAGAAAGAGCTAGAAATTCAGAGAAAAAAATGCCTGAGAGATCTGGAAAAGGAAGTTCAGAGAGACGATGAGAATCGCACCGAGAAGAAAATGAGAGTCTCTCATAGAGAAGGAGAAGGGGGGTCTTACGGGGGGCAGAGAGAGCGAAAACGAGAGAGAGAGAGAGAGAGAGAGAGAGAGAGAGAGAGAGAGAGAGAGAGAGAGAGAGAGAGAGAGAGAGAGAGAGAGAGAGAGAGAGAGAGAGAGAGAGGAGAGAGAGAGAGAGAGAGAGAGAGAGAGAGAGAGAGAGAGAGAGAGAGAGAGAGAGAGAGAGAGAGAGCGCTCCAGATCCAGTGTTTGACATTTCACCTTGCTCAGTTGATAAGGGGTGTCACCCTCTGGTCCTCAGGGCTTTGACTGCTGTCTGCAGTCATCACCCCTCCCCAGCACAGGAAACTATTGATCAACGAGACAGCACTGCCTCGGCTTGTATATGTGTGTGTGAGTGCACATGTGTGTGCTCTTTGCTGTTAGGTGGGTAAAGGTATGTGCATGCAGTGTGTACGTTAGTATGTGTATGTGTATGTGTGAGCCGTTTGTTTGTTGCAGGGCCGAAATACCAGGATCTGCGTTTGGCATGTAATCGCTCAGCCCTGAGCACCTTCCTCTCCCTTTGTTTTTACATCTCCGTAACGTCTTAACTTATCTCATTATTTGTGAAGTAGGAAGTCCATTAAGGTTCTGTGGCTTTGGCTGAGTGGAGTGAGAGATCACAGGGCTAAGACACAGCGACTGCCATTAAAAAGCCTTAGTACTCACTGCAGTGTAAAGAATGGCTTCACACACTCAGATGTACTTAGATTTAGCAACAGTGAAACAGTGTGCTTCAAAGCTTTCAATTACTGATCCTTTTTCTGACATGCCATCTTTGCAGGGCATTTTCAATAATATTGTTGGGAAAATCAAAGTGTGAATCTGTTATTGTGCTCTTGAGCTGGGCATCTAACCCTGAGCTGCTGCAGCGAAACTGTTATGTGAACTGCAGTAGTACTTGGCAGCTCCCATGTGTCATATAATTGTAAAGCAGCATGTCAGTGGGGTTGCAACTAATAATTAGTTTTACCTGATTAATCTGCTGACTATTTTCATGATTTATTGTTTAGTCTATAAAATGTGGAATGTGAAAAACACTAATCACAATTTCCCAGAGCCCAAATTGACCTCTTCAAATTGCTTCTTTTGTCGAATCAACATTCCAAGCCCAAAGATTCCTTATATACAATCATAAATGACAAAGAAAAGCAGCAAATCCATATATTTGAGAAGTTGGAACAAGCAATCATTTAAACATTTTTGCTTAAAAACATTCAATTGATTATTAAAAATAGTTGGCAATACACTTTCTTTCTTGAGATCAATTTATCAACTAATCATTTCAGCTCTCCACTGGCGTACTCTGTAAACTGTTTTAGCTGACTACCACATTTAAAATATGCATACATTCCAAATGTCAGCCATTACAGAAAGCCCCATCAGTACAGGGAACCTTTGCATTTGCATTATACTGTAGAACAAATGTTATCAACAGACTGGTAGACTGACCAGCTACAATTCAGGGAAGAGGCTTTATTACTAACAGCAACAAAAGTAGGAGTTTAAAGTCTTTATATACAGAACATGGACTTGGATTCAGTTGCTGTTTTGAGAATAGGATTAGTGAGTTTGTAGGTGACACACACATTGCTGAAAATGTGTTAGTGAGTGCCAAGAAACAGTTGGATGCTAATGTCTTCCATGTCTGGAAACAGATGTGTACCCCCCACTGGTCTGGGATCACATTCCATTAACGTTATTTTTTTTTTTTTTTCAGTTTTTCCCCATTTTGTCTATGCACTGTCTCAATAAATATGGGCTGTCTACTCCCAAAATATGCTAAAATATTCCAAATAAGCCTTTTCTAGCGACATAATTATGTTTGCACAGATACTAGTTTACAGACATATACACAGTAACACTTGTACAGTCTCTGACATCAGCCTTCATCTTGAGTGATGATGACTGCTTCAAATGTATTTTACAAAGATAAACAGAGAGAAACAATAGGTGGAGTTACATAGATGGACTTGCATTTGTGGTCCAACTTGAAAAAAAGAGGAGAGGATGGAAGTCAGAAGAACACAAAGGGGCTCTGAAGTAGCAGCGAGGGTGTAGTATTTCATTTTCCAAAATTGTATACAAAATGTGGTAATTTGCTGACTGCAAGCTCCCTTTAATTCTGTCACACAATTACTGCACACGCTTCTTGCAAACGTGTTATCAGTTGAAAGAGGGCTTTTCCTTCTTTAACCAGTTTCACAGCATGAAGATTTGCAGTTATATCATTTACATTTGCTTATCTGCACTATAACATTGTACAAAAAGTGTTTGTTCAACCAAAAAACCCCAAACCCTCTGTTTTCATTCCTTTAAGTCTCGCTGTTATTGATAATAACAATATTATTAATATCAATGATAATAATAGTAATTGTATGACAGTGCATACCGTGAAATGTGAAATATTTCCTCGGATGATTATGGAACCTTAAAAATGTATACCATAGTAAATCTAGGTTAGAGACATTTAAGTCATAAATATAAGTGTAATATAAACATTCACACATTGGTTTCAGTATGTATTTGTATCCAACATTTAGCTGTATCGTAAAGTCGTATTGAGAAAGATTTATTAAAGTATGGTAATCTATTCAATTCATATTGGTATGCTGACAATTCCTGCTTTTACAGCACTATATGGTTAACAAATAAATATTATAATTATTGCAATTATTTTGTCTGATATTGTCACTGCAGTACAACTATAAAAGGATGCTCATTTTCTCATCCCAATTTTAGTTTTCATTCGTTTTATAATCATGGTGATGTGACATTTGTTTTCCGGTATGCACCAGACAAACATGTTTTTCTACATCTGGAGAACAAAACTGGCAGGCCAGGGCAACTCTGCAGCATTACAGTACTTCAAATTATTGTATAAATGAAAAATGTGTGACAAAATTTTTTTAATGTAGTTCTGGATATTGCAAATTGGCCACATTGTGATTTTGATAACTGTGTGATTAGTTTTGGAGCCCTAACTGCTTGCAACTGTATGATCAGCCAGTGGTAAATAAAGGTGGCTACATCTGCACTGTGATGGATTACCTATCTTATAAAAGTTTCAAGTCTCTAGAAGTGGTTTTTCATTCCATGCTGGCTAAAACTGAAACCATTGGCTTCCTGAGAGTTAAGAAATCAGTCCAAAACCTTGTGTTATGCTTTGGAAAATTGTCAGCTGTGTTGGAAAGCATGCAATTTTTACATAATGGGCTAAAAACATGTAAAACCACAAGTGTGGTCCTCTATGGTTAGGGCTTAACCAGAATCATAACACAAAGCTTAACCATTTATTAGAGCCCACACAGGCATAGCTCTCATACCTGACCTGAATGCCATGCTTAAGTCAAACCATAACCCAAGTCATGACCTCAGCCCTTAGCTGTACCTCAGAAATATCTGACAATTAACTCAGTCAACATTTCTCCTGATCTTATTATCACTATATGATTACTTGGTCCTCATGAAAATATAAGAGCACAAACACATATAAGCACCAGCACTGAAAGGAATTAAATGATGCACCTGCATGCAGCATTGAAAATTCCTCTAGAGTTGGATGGATGCAAGGGCCTGCTCCACTCTGCATTCATTGTGTGGCTCAGGGGAAAGGGAGAGGAAAGAGCGTGAATAAAATGTGGGCAAGTACAGATTCATGTTAAAAATGACACAATTAGTTCAACTCTGAAGTGTGTGTTAGTCGCGCATGGCTTCCCTTCTTAGACTCACATGAGGTGATCAGACAGGCAAATACTCCCAGGGCCTGGATGTATAGTCAAATGAAACACACTCGCATGCACACATACACATTCGCACAATCAACAAATGTGTGTGAACACACTTAATACAGCAACACAAACACAGCATAGTAAAATATAATCACACTTCCCCTCACTCTCTCATACAGGCTTGCGTAAACAGGACTAAAAGCTCCATTCTGTAATTTGTGATACAACATTTTGAGAGAGAAAAAAAAATCCATGCAGACAACACATCCCATGAAAATAATGCAGTAACTACAGTAAATCACTCTGCTAGTGTGGAAAAACACTGCTCTAATTCAAAAGCCTCTCACACTGAAAAATTGATCCTTATTTTCAGGGCAATGTGCTTTGAAACAAAAGGGAAAGTAACTTAATATGCAGGAAATGAAGAAATGAAAACTACAGTACACGGAGCACTTTGAGTTTGCACTTTCAAAGCCGGGAGAAACGAGCGTTTGAATTTCCCACCCCCCCAAGAGATAGCAAGGGGAAGGCAGGGCCTGATTTTATTAATTTCATCTGTAGTTATGTTTCTCCTGAATAAAACATTAATACTCCCAGGAACAAGGGAATAACAGAAACAGAAAGAAAGACAGCTGCTTCTCTTTTAATTAGCAAGTGCAACTCACGCTCGCTCTCTCCAGCTGTCCCAGCTTGCTATCTTTGTATTGCCCTTCAAGTGTTTCTCTGTCAATCAAGCCATCTTTCCCCTAACTAGCATGAAAGAGAACTCTTTGTCAACTTTAAAATCACAGCTTCTTACTTTAGGATGACATCTTAAAGCCGCACTCCATAAATAGTGCTAAAGACTCTAATGTGCTACGCAGAGAAGGAAATATGAAAATGAGTTTGTGGTCTGTGAAAAGTTTGTTCGCTTTTCTGCTCCTGGACACATCTTATAAACTCAACAGCATTGGTGGGTGTGTGCTGACTTCATTGCCTGTGTAATTCCACTTTTAACAGACTGCATTAGTGTAAAATCATCCTCACTGGACACAGTTAGAATAGACGTATGCAAGCCATAAAGGCCCATGGGAGTTGGAGCTGAACTGAAGTAATCCAAATAATCAGCTGTGGGGGAAATCACACCAGACCAATTAGTCCCTGTGGAAATATCATACGAATGTGAAAGTGATGCCATAGGAAATAAAAAAAATTCCATAACATGTGAGGTCACTATAAATTGAGTATTATCGGATTGTTATAGTGATATTCATTAGGGAAAGCTGTGCGAGTTGCTAATGTTCATGCCTACCATCAATAAAAATCTGACTTTTACAATCTTTTTGACACAGGAGATGGGAGCCTACATGCAGCCAGGCTAATAAAAAGCCCCTCTTCTCCAGAGGCTAAAGGACAATGTATGGAAAGAGCAGGCTAATAGTGTTGCGAGGCAAATGCCCAAAATCCATAAGTTCCATCCTGCCATAAAGAGATCTCAGAGATAATAATATTGAGCTTTGGAATCAAGGGTCTCGAGAGCGCTTTTCAAGGGTGGTTGTGCCAGCTCTGACACACTGTACACACATACACATACGGTATTCACTCACACACACGTATAGTCTCCTCTGCCTTGCCCCAGGGTGCAGCCAGTCTGAGATCACACTGGCAGGTTCACTTGTAAAGCTGCAGCTTTAGGCTCTCAGACAGAGAAAACTACAGACGCGCGCTGCTGCAGGTAGAAACACTGAGCTTGAAGAGTCTTTCCAAAACGAGATATATGCCCCATTTGAAAATGTGTGACAAAATGATTGCTGCCATGAAAGTGAAACTCACATTTGAATGTAACTAATGTTCTTTGCTTTCTTAAGCCTTTTACCTATGGAATAGTATCCTCAAACAGGTAAACACATATACAAGTTGCATGTACATCATACACATGGGTGTGATGCAACCCTATGAAAGGAGCTTGGAGCTATTTTTGACATGGCCATGGTTTTATAATTCATATATTTGTTTTCCTGTGACTTCTCAATCTTTCTTGATTTGTATTTCTGAATCTAAGGCCAGCAAAGACCTAAACTAAATATGATATTAAAGCCGCGTGTTGAAAAAGTTATTTCTGTCGGTTTTCCACCTTAGAAATGGAAAGAGAAGACATGCTGAGGCAGGTTTGAGAGAGCGAGCGGGAGAGAAGGAAAAATGGATGGAAGTCTGGGGCGCAACGAGGGGTGAGAAAGTCCCACCAAGAGTGAAGGGCCTCCGTAATGATTGAGAGGGATTACCAGAAAACTCAGTGGACTGGGAAAGAGAGAGAGAGTCAGAGAAAGAGGGAAGGAGAATAAAAGTGAGAGAGAAAGTACTGTATGAAGGGCAAAGAGATGAGAAAGTGACGGATGCTGCTGTGAGCGCATGGGTGTGTGTTTGGTTTTGGGGGCTAATTCAGAAATAAATTGATTCAATCAGTAAATGAAGCCATGCATGAGTTTTAACACTTCTATAATGAAAATAATGCAGAATGCTTAAAGGGATACTGTGACATTTCAAAATGTGGGGGTTTTTTTCACATCACGGGGAGCAGAAAGTTTCTCTTGTTGAACCAAAGTTTGGCACAAAAACTGTCTACAACATGAACATGTCTACTAGTAGCTTGTATACAACAACAACTATGTTACTTCAACTGAACACATTTGTAAGATAAGCATACTGATCACTTAAATAAAATAAACATCTACAGTGAATAAACCTACCATATAAAATTAAAGAAAATATACATTATAGGATATAGAGGACAGCAGGATACATTTACCATCAAATTCAATGTCAATGCTATAGAACGAGTTCATATTCCAGGTTGTGAAGGAGGAAGACATTGAATAGATCAAAAACAGCAACAGCATAAGGGAAAAATATGTGGGCTCTCTTCAACTGACACAAGAAGCTCCTCTAAGGTCAAACTTTATTGTTTGGATTAAGTAGGGAGAAGTTTTACAAAAAAAGGAGTGACAGAAAAAATCCCAATAATGCTGTTCAATTAAAAGGAATTTAAAATTCCAATAATCGTACGCTCTTCTTAATGAATATTATTTTTTTCTAATCCACATTTCTGCACATTTTATTATCAACCAGTTTTGCTCTAATTAATTTAATCAATTTGCTTACAATACTGTTGAAATGTATAGCTAATGTATTGTCCGGTTTGTGTGTTGAACAGAAATGCTGGTAGCTTTCGTGCAAAATAAAAATAAAATATTGAATGTTGGATATGTATCATCCTTCCCCCTCTCACTCGGCACCACGGTCTGTGTGTTTCTGTGGTCTACCTATGCCTCCTATTGGTCTGATCGCTGCAGTCCACAACAATCTCTCAGTCCCCTCATAGGAGACGGAAGGAGGAAGGGAGGGAGTCAGGAAAGACAGATGAGGGACAGGGAAAAAACGGGAGAGAAGGGAGGAATGATGGTGAGTGACAGAGTGGGAGAGAATGAGGGAGAGAGGAAGAAAAGAGAAAAGCCTCTGGGGGAGGAGGGGGTTGGGGCAATAGAAAGAAATAGGGTGGGAGGAGGCGGGGGCGGGGAGGCTGGGAGGGAAGAGGGAAGATCTTATGAATGTTGACCACTGTCCCTCTACATAAATCTGCACATTAACTGCATCAAATGAGGCTCCCCATGTTTTCTCATCTTCTCCTCCCTCACCATCCCTTTTTCTCCCGTACACACGTACACACATATACACACACACACACACACACACACACACACACACCACCACAACCCCCGGTCGACCATCTCGTATCTGATTGGGCAATGTCATTTATAATGTCTGTCCACATCAGGGGACATTGTAGAGACCTCGGTCCTAACAACACTTCCCCCTGTCACGCCCCAGTACCTGATGGGTAGAAATAAACCAACCGCCATGCCGCGGAGAAAGCATCAGTGTCACACAGCTAATATCGACTATGAATAATGACACATTGCTATTACAACTGTTCTGGTTCTCATCTGCCCGATAAAACATTTGGGAATTGAAAAATGCAGAGGCGGCGGTAATCTTGTTTCATGAATGTGACGCGAAGAGAAGTGAGGTAAAAAAGAAGAGTGTGCTGATGTTGAAGAGAAGGGTTTGTTTTCTTGTATCCTTGGAAAGCTCACAAGTATGTTCAGAAGAAAAGAGTTGCAGGATAATGTGTGAGCATTTCCTATAATACAAGATTGGCAGCATTTTTAATAAAACACACAAATGTAAATAAATGCCAATACATATTCTGTAAATTATAAGGAACACAATGGAGGTACATTTTTTTTTTCTCTTAGACTTAAATATGTATAACACATAAACATGTTAATGTATATATCTAAGTAATGTGTACTGTAGTGTACATAATTGATTATTCATCCCAAATCTATGACTTACATTATTTCTTCATTTCTTTTTATTTACACAAATGGAATAATAAATATGATAAAGGTAACGAACACCTGGCAAAAAATATATATGATATCACTTTATTCATGTTATATACAAAATATCTAGGGGTAAATAAATAAAGGAGAATACTCCTATATTAATACAAACTGACATTAACTAATTAGCTAAATGTAATTTTTTTAATTAATGTTTCACTACAGTTTATACATCACATACATTTGTATGCCTGATTAAGTAGGAGAAAGATTTCATAACACGCACAAAACATATTTTTTCTATACTTAGGTGCATTTTCAGTTTTGTGCATTGCAACAGATTCAAATACAAATCTTGTTAATATTTTGACATTTTTCTTTCCTATTGATTTTTTTCAACAAGTGTAAAATCACACAATAGTGTAAACAAATAAAAATTGTCTTCTTTTTCCCACAGACTGGATTCCAATTCCATTGCCAAGGTGAAGCGACTACATGTGAAACACGCATTTGCGTCTATTCTCATCACTTCACATGAGAAAGACATGAAAGATTGAGCCCAGCGTTTGAAGCAGACGCCGGGGCCACCGACTCCCTCCCTCAAGCCGCTGCCACCTCCTCAAAGGCAGCTTGACTCCCGCATGCAACTCAGGAACATTAAACGGGCCCAACAAAATTCTAATGACCCTCTAGATTTCTGACCACACAAAAAGGGGGCAGCCACCCATTTGCATTGCCATTCTGGTGTTCAGTGGTGAGCAAGCAATCTCCATGTGTAATGAGTGTGTTGTTTGCCACTCTTCCCTCCTGGTCAATAATTACCAGCCTTGCAGCCTGAAAGTGACTCTATTTTGGGAGGGAAACCCCCTTGTTCAAATAGCTTAACTCAGCTATAAACACACCATCTTTTTTACGCTCTTTCTCACTGGGTAATCCCACTTTTGTTGGTTGTGAAGAGGAAGGTGAGGAGCAAGATAGAGAGAGAAGTGAGGTCAAAGCTGAGGGAAAGATTCACGTCACCAAAGATCAAGAGGGTCTTCTCTCTCTCCTTGTCTAAACATGCATCTTGGGCTCCCTTGCATTGCCAGCTCCCATACAGAAAACTCCAACACAGGTATCTAATTCCCATGGTCACACATCATATGTAAGTCTACTGGGTTGACCAGAAACAGTTGAGTTGATTGTTCAGCTGTCCCCAGGAGCTGTTTTATGCTAATGTTTGCATCGATGGCCTACAAAGCCACCGCCGCTGTCCAAAGGCACATCAAGGAAATGAGAGAGCAGGCCAAGCCTTTGTGTGCGCCGTGTACAATAAAGGGAGGATTTAGAGGCCTTGCTGGCCGACCGCAGGGGACGAACAAAATGAATGAAGTGAAGCGGAGTAGGGGTTGGGGTTGGGGACTCTTGCCATGGTGGGTTGGGTTGGGGTGGGGTGGGGTAGAGTGTTGGGGGTGGGGGGGGGGGGTGAGGTTGAGGAACTGGCTAATGCACCCCTTCCATAACCTCCCTTCCCGCCCCGTCATCGCAGGACAGCCCATATATAACGCAGACACGTTTGGTCTCTCCAAAAGGTCACAAAAGGGTAAAACTTAAGAGGAAAGATGAGAGCACTGCTGTCATAAAAAAAGAAAAACGTGTGTAAGGGGAGAATAAGTGGCTATTCCTCTTAAGCTGCGGATAAAATATTTCAGATTCAACGATGCAGTGTCCTGGCCACCAGGGCTCTGGATTTATTGCTGGGGTCAAAACTCAGTGCCGATCAATAGTCAATCAGAGTTATCAAACACCAATTATATGGAGGACAATATCCAGACGTAATGCACTGATTTATCGTCCTGTGTTTGTTATTTCTCAGCTGAATGCGCCTAATGGAAAGAATTCTGGGTACAACATGTCTCAATACAAAATAATTTGTGAGAGTATTTAAACTTTTAATACATTAAATTCTTTAGATTTTAGTTAATCATATACATTTTATAAATAATGGTCAATTTATTGTAAGCAAAGCTTATCAAGAGTTGTAAAAATGTAATTTGTATTTGCTTATTTTTTTTAAATTGTGTTAATTAAATATTAATGAAACAGCAACTATACTGATGCCTGCTGTGTGACGTGTATTAATTTTTACCTATAAACAAAACAAAAAATTATATGTTTTTATTTCTATTAGTATTTCACATGGTATCTTTTGAAGTAAAAGCAAAAATGAAAAATTGAGGGATGCCTCGGTGCATCAATACATAGACCTCACAGATCTGCTTTCAAGACAGAATAAAAACATTTAGTGGGGGGCTGCTGAAGAAATGTGGTGTAATGGAAGCACTTAATAGACATGAGAGGTTTATACTTGAAAGCCCATCATCCCCCTTAATGCATATCCATTTGTTTATTGAAAAGGGTCTTCATTAAAAACAAGTTGGAAGGGGGAAGACAAATGAAAAATAATAATTATGTTGATGGCTTAAAAATCGCATCAAAATTAAGATATTTATCAGAAGCAAGTGCACTGTAATCCCCTAAGTGCTTAGTGAAGTTCTTTTATAATGCCATAGAGGCAGCAAAAGCAAAAACAAAAGCAACTCTCAAAAGAATCTCCTCTATTCCTCTTCTGTCTGCTTTGTTTCACCATCCATCCCTCTCTTCAATCAGGCAATCTCTTGTTTCTCTCTTTTTATGCTTTTTCGCTGCCTTTTTTCATAGAGAAAAGGGTCTAATTGTACATGAAAAAACAGAGAAAGAGGAGCAAAAGGAGAACATCCTTAAAGATTGAAATACGAATTTCTTCTCGTTTTTTATTACTTTCTCTTTTAAATTTCAAGGACATTAGGACGGTGTGCCTATCTGTCAGGCAACGAGGCTCCTGTTCCTTTTTCTCTCTACGTCTCCTGACGGCTTACCACAGCCCAGATATGCATCTCCTGACCTGTATGTTAAATTCATAGTTTCACCAGTGACATCAGCAATGCCTGGACAATTGAAAGAAAAAATGGTTTTATGTGTATATAAGTGTGTGTGCGTGTGTGTGTGTGTGTGTGTGTGTGTGTGTGTGTGTGTGTGTGTGTGTGTGTCATGGGGGGTGGGGTGGGCCATGGGGTGATTTTTCTGCCCCCGTAACCATGACAACCCTCATCTCTGGAGTGTTAGAAGGGATGGCGACTCACACTCTGGGAGATTTTGATGTCTGAGGTCCCCCTGATTTCTTTTGTTGTGCATTTATTGTGTGTAAGCGTGTGTGCGTGTGGTGCACACCAATTAATTCAGTTTCACTGTATTCTCTCAATTGTATTTCATTTTAAGAAACCCCCAAATACAATGCAGTCAGACCTGGTCAAAACTTAATAAAAAAAAATACAAGGCATGTTTTATTTTTATTAGAAAAAAACATAATAAATGCATTTTGAATAACACATTAATTATCTGAATTCTTTATTTGCTGCTGGTGAGTCAACATTTCCTAATTATCAAAATGCAGATATGATAAAATAAAAATCGCATCTTTTCATTTCTCCATCATCAAATGCAACCAGCCTAAATTGCATCTCCAGCCATAAACATTTCTCAGATCAAATTCTATACAGCCATCTCTGAATTCATATTCAACGCAGCCCATCGTACGTAGGCAGAAATCGAGATAGGGGAATATGAATGTCAGAGGGAACATTTTAATCATTTGGCAGGGTTGGAAGCCCAATCTCCAAACATCCACATTTTGACACACAATCTCCCTCTCTCTTCCCGCCCTACCTCCCCTCTATCCTCTGGTTTCATCATCTCATCTCACACCCTTCGTGTCTCAGGGACCTATTAAATCCCCCCTCCCTCCCTCACCAGCACACCTCTCTTTCTCTCCCTCTCTCTCTCTCAAATGTCACCTTCATTTTTCTGTTCATATTCTCGGACTGGAGCTCCCTGTAGAGGGTTTAATTTTTCTGGCCCTCGCTACCACCTCCACTGCCCACTGTGCTCACTAGGCTCTCTACCAGGGGATGATGAGGCCTGTGTTTATATGTGTGTGCATGTGTAGAAGTGTGTGTGCATAAAATGTGTGTAACAAAAGAATATTATGACCGATATAGTTTCCCTTCCTTTCCTAAACCCTTTTAATGTGGATCTCCTTTAGGAACAAGAACTGCACTTTATTTTAATCTTTTCAACCATCAACAAACCAACAAAATAACCACTATCCTTATTTGCCCCCAACTGGATCAAAGTTTTCTTAACTACAATCTCATGTTGTCATGGATTAACTGTTCATAAAAAAACAGCACTACAAATGGTTTGCATTAGCATCTATACTCGCAGGCTTGCACAGTTTCGGCCGGGAACAGCGGTTTGTCTGCCAGACCGTGTGGAGTTGATCACAGAGTCTGGTGTTGACCTCACATTTTACAGAAAAACAAAAAATCATCACAATTATGAGGCTTATCAGTCAGTGCTTTTTGTTACATGATAGCTTTTCAAGAATTCATTGGACTAATTTTACAGGTTAATAAAAAAAAATTGCAATTTACATTATACATTCTATTCTAATGTTTAATTTCATTCGTTTCATTCAGGTATATTTCAGAAGTACTTTTTTTTGTATATATATATACAGTGTCATAATGCTGTGTTGTGGAAATTATGTTCCTGGTTGGGTTCATCTTCGAATCAACAGATAAGATAAAACGGAGGAGGTACTCGATAAGATACAACATAGCTCTTCTGTTTTTGTCGCCTTTCTTTCTGCAGGACACTGCTGCTGCCGTCATGTGAGCCTTGTTTTACTGAATACAAATATATATCGCTTTATGGAGACAGTGATACCCAACGCCTCTCTGTTAATGCCCCTTGATAATGTCACTTCACTGCTATAGAGTGTTGTAGCTTACCTTTTCTCTCTCTCTCTCTCTCTCTCTCTCTCTCTCTCTCTCTCTCTCTCTCTATCTCTATCTCTATCTCTATCTCTCTCTCTATCTCTCTCTCACACACACACACAGAGACACACACATGCATACACGTGCACAGTCACCGCAGGCTTTGCAGGCTCCAGCTGCTGCCAAGCACTGCATGAGGGCATAAATTGTTAGGTGTTGGCCAGTAATTCTGAAATGCAATCTTCTTCTCTACTCCCTCTCTTTCCATTTCTCTGTCTTCTCTTTTTCTCTCTCTCTCTCTCTCGCTCTCTCTCTCTCTCCATTTTATTCTCTTTCTCTTCACTCTCCCTCTATTCTCTCTAAAGCTCCCTCCTACCTTGTTTGTCTCTTTACTTGACCTTTCTTTGTGCATCTCTAAATGTATGCTTCTTTGGTTTTGGTTTTGTCTCACCGTACATCTGTCCTCTCTCCCTCTCTCTCCCTCACTCCCTCTCTCTTTCTCTCTCTCCCTGTCCATCTCTTTCTTTCTCTCTCTCTCTCTCTCTCTCTCTCTCTCTCTCTCTCTCTCTGTGTATTAATGATAGCAGGAAAAGGTCACATGATAAATGAGTGGCAAACAAATCAGAGTGTGTTAGACTAAAGCTCTATTATCACACTGCTGAGGGGGCCCCCAGCCCACTGAGAGAAAACAAAGTTCCCATTCTGAATAACTCTGCATTACTTTTCTGCCACCTCTGCGCAGCGAATTAAGCTGAGAATATAAAAGAAGAACAGAGAAATACTAAGAAAAGGAGAAAATGGCGAGGGAGATGGATGGAATGAGAGGGACAGAGTCCTGAGAAACTATGACATCATGAAAAATGGGGAAAGAAACTGTGTAATTAAAGCAAGAAATTAAAACAGAGAGAGAAAAAGAAAGATCATTCCATTCATCCACCACCACTACTGACACATCTCCACACCCCTAAAGAGATGGTGTCAGGGAGTATATGAAAAAGAGAATAAGAATGAGACGGGGCAATAGCAGGCAGAAAGAAAGAACTATTTGTCTCCTCTCTTGACACAGTGGGATGATAATGCATTTTAATGACAAGACCTGAGACTGGTTTTATGAGGGGACGACACACACACACACACACACACACACACACAGACACTCACACAGGAAGGCCAGGGAGCCATCACCCCTCACACCCTTTCCTATCGCTCTCTTTGAACATTCTTCGGTCAAACCCAAGGAAGCAGCTCACCGGGCAAGACATCATTCCCCGTTCAGAGAAGCAGGCAGGCAGGCAGGCGGGAGGGAGGGAAGGAGTTCACGGTGAGAAATCAGCAGGAAACTATGGGAGAAGGCAATTTAGAAGCAATCAGAGGGAAATTTGAGGCGGATTAGGCTGAGGGCTTATAGGAGCGGGGACCCGATGCTGTATCCATCTGTCTATGAGAGGCCTTCATCAGCAGTCATCTCCTGGCTGGCCAAATCAATCTCTCCTCCTCACTCCTTCTCCTCCTTCCTTTTCTATCCACTCTGCTATCCCTCCCTCTCTTCCACTTATCTCTCGTCTCCCCTCTTGTCCCACTCCCCAACATTTTACACTCAGGTCCAGTCAGATGGTCTTATCAAGGGCAACGTAAAAAGACGGAAAAGGTAAGCGAGCGGCATATTGCTGAAGAGCACATCAAAAGTCATGTGACCAGCTGATGTGCTCTCACTTTCAACCTGTGATGTGTAGGCTGATAACCACTAGGCCTCTTTACTACACCTTTTCCTCTGCTCCCTTTCTTCTATTTCCTTAGTGTGTGTGTGTGTGTGTGTGTGTGTGTGTGTGTGTGTGTGTGTGTGTGTGTGTGTGTGTGTGTGTGTGTGTGTGTGTGTGTGTGTGTGTCCATGCTTATATCTGAACGTGATGTGCTTGACCATACAGGCCATATATGTGTATATGATGATGTGAGAGTTAATATGAAATCTGCAGCACAGCACAGACTGTACCTTAAAAAAAGTAAGGCCCACAGTAGATCTCTACTTCGAAATGAATTGATTCAGTCTCCAGACACTATTCCCCCAATTTCCTATATTATCTTCTCTCTATCATTTACCATACATCAGTTATCATTGAGACTCATTTATGAGGCCTATTTCATCTTTAGAGAATTCTCAGATGATAGAAAACTGATCTCTTCTGCTTTGGTATTACTTTTGACTGTGGCCCAATCTCAGAGCGGGCAGATCTGAAATTGCTTTAATATTCTCTCAGTTTCAGCGTGTTGAAATGGTACTTTGTATTACAACAGCACATTCATAGGGGCTGACCAACAAGACAAAAATCAAGTTAACTTCAAATGCTTAAACTTTTTAAGCATGCCCTGTGACCCCTTACAAGCAAAGTGCTCATAAGCAAAGCACTGAAGTCCAACAGGTCAATGCCATGGCTGCTCAATCACTAACAAAACAAGTCTGTGAATGTAATTCCTAGTGTGGGTGTGTGTTTGATTAACCTCTAATTGCAGCTACTCCCTCAAGCCGTTAAGACTAATAACATTTTTTAGCTAATCCTGCTTGTTAAATGAAACGCTCTGTTTGGCTAAACTGACTTTCCGCACATTCCAAAATTGATTGGTAAAATTAGAGGAAAGGATCAAGTTGAAGATAGAAGTCTACTTACAGGAAATGTGTACGGTATGAAGTAGTTTCTTATTCAGTTTGCTGGCTGTCTTTTGCTGTCCCACAATGTGCAAAGTTCATACAGCACACACACTTTGATTATTTGTGCTGGGTGATCTACTTAAAAAAGAAGAATTGAAAAAAGATATGATTTTGAATATTTTCTGTCACGGTTATCTATGGCAAAAAAAAATTAAACGTGAAAATCAATCCTGCAAACTCAAAAGTAGTGAAATGTTGACATGACACATTACTAAAATCAGGGAAGGAGGTCAGGGGCATTCTTCCCTGGATGAAAATGTTACTGATTCAAACAAACAAATGAAACCTATTGTTTTGATTAATAAATTCTATCTGAAGAAGGAGAGCACTCATCATGCTCGTCTTTCTCATTTTATTTTGTCTCTTTGCCTGAACAAGCATTTCGCATGATGCATGACTGTGTTCATTTGCTTTGATGCTGCAGCTGATAAACGGGAGCCAAGTCTAATTTATTTATATGCACTTTATTTAATACTTTACACACTGTTGGGTAGCATTGTGAATTTCCCCTCATTGCTAATGAAACCTAACAGATACAATACCATAGATTATTTAGGTCGAGACCTGCTCGGGCCCTATTGTTTTTCAAATGGCAACTTTTTCGTCCCAAATGATCGCATTTTTCACTGCCTGAACATACCCCAAAACTCACCAAACTTGGAATATACGTCACACCTGCAGAAAAATTTCATTATCTATTGTCATCCTCCATTTCCACCACTAGGTGGCTCTATAATCAAGGAAAGTGCATTTTGGCTTATAACTCACATACTTTGTCGCACATTCAAAAACCTTATATCCACGTGTTCACTGAATTGTGCTGAATCTCGTCATATCGGCCCCGGCCATTTCCGCCAACCGTTTTTTTTCGCGAAATGTCGCAAACCTACTTTTTCGAACTCCTCCCAGGCAATTTCACCGATTTCCACAAAATTTTGCACACAGCATCTGTGGACATTCCTGACAAAAAAGTTATCAAAACAATTTTGATATTCCAAACAATACTCAAGTTATTAAACAACAACTTTCTGTATATTTTGCTAAAAACACTAAGTGTTGCATATCTCTACATTGGTCTGTCTGAATGACATGAAACCCAGGTGACCACTTCCCCATGAGCCACTAAGGCTCTGTGAAAAAATGATAAACTTACTGTTTCGAACTCCTCCTAGGCCATTTGACCGATTTGCAACAAACTTTGCAAGTAGCATCTGAGGACAAAAATTATCAAAAGCTTTTACCTACGTCACATCTGATTCTGCAAAGCGATTTGTAACTAATCTTGCCAGATAAATATAGTGGAATTAAAAGTAACAATAACAATATTTACAATATATTAACAATATTTGCCTCTAAGATGGAGTGGAGTAGAAGAGTAAAATGGCAGAAAACAGAAGTACAAGTACTTTCCTATGTACCTAGTCACACTTTTAACATAATTGATAACCACCATGAAGCCAGTTAATCAGGCTCAGATTACATATCAGGAAGGTTGCTTTTAAAAGTCTGCAAAGTTATTTACATTGTGTTGTTCTTTAAGGCAGTAGCTACTGTTCCATAACTGATACTTATTTGCTCAGGCTGGAGGCAATCAAACGTGACTTTTGCTTTTGCATGCCATCAACCATCATTTTCTCATTAATCACTTCTGTCTGAGCAAATAAAGTGCTGCACTTCACCCTCAAACTCAAAAAGTCGAAATATGGCAAGAGTGCCCGTGTTCATTAATGTTTGCTATTGGCACACTCAACACACACACAAAAACACACACACAGACACACTCACTTGTGTGACCACCACTAATGATCTACACAATTCACGTAAATGACCCAAAAACAGTGATGGTTGTCAAAATGCACAAAGTTTGCAGGTATGGAAATGCACGGTTAAACACGGTTTGCATTATTAATTTGGACAACAGAAATGTGTTGATTGATAACATGATACAATCAATACAATACAATAATGATACTAAGTCAGCATTAACGTAATAAAAAAATTAAATCTTGTAAACATTATCATTAACTTTTTTCATATAAATGCTTGTGATTGTTTTTCCAGTTTGCAATTTATAGCTCTAAATAATAAACATAGTATCAGCTAGCAGTAGGGCCTCATAAACAGTGTTTATCATTCTCAACGTGATGATTTGAGCTAAATACTGGTGTCATTAGCAGATGTTGGCTCATGGCTGGGAGGCACTGGTGATGCTCAACGGTTAGCATTAAACTGCTAACGAAGCGCATGTGAAGCCATGCATACATGACATTTATTACATTAAACAACAACACCCGGCTGCTGCTTAGAGCAAGACACTGATCCCTTGCTGGATAATGCATAATTACCCCAGACATTGTAGAACTGGTCCAGAGACACACATACACATGCATGCACACACACAGACACATACACTAACACAAACGGGAGAAGTTGCCTTAATATGAGCACACGTGCACACACATACAGGTATTGACTGACTAAGACAACAAAAATATGCTAAAACTGAACCACTTATGTACAGTATCACAAATGTGTGTTGGATCAACTTTTTTGTGTATGTGACACAATTTGAGCTTTTTTGTATATAAGTATTTATGACCAGCATGTGTATGCTTTTAACCAAAAAACCTTACAATACAGTCACAACACACAAACACATTACTAAAGAGGGGCACACACCTTATTTTTTAAATTGTAAATTCACTCAAAAATTATAGCAAATTTCCTTTGAATGTATGTCTAGTACTTATACTGTTTGAAGTATTTTTTTGTAAAAGGTTTAGTTTCACAACTTATCAAAAGACAATATAAATTATTTAAAAGATAATAGTTAAGTAATGTGTCTGACTGAGACTTTTAAGAATATTTTCTTATTGTTTCAGAGGTTGGGGAACTTTAAATCATGATTTCCTTTTTAAAGTCAACTCAGTCTTTCATTGTGACCATTCTTCCTCAAAAACTACATTTAAAATGCATCAAGATTTGCATGCTGCAAAGTGGGAAATATTGTTTGGTTATCAAAAAGATCCAAAGCCAGCAGTCACGCTAGAAGTTAAATAGATCCCCATTTCTTTGTATGCCTTTGGGCTACAGTGATAGTGATCTCCTGCTGGGATGGAATTAACCATAAACTCATTTGCAGTGCCATGACCTGGATTATGGGAAAGGTGGGTCATGACAGATATGGCATTGTCCTTATTAATATTCAATAAAACAATGGAGGATGATACGCTGGAAAATCAAAGGCTCAGCAGGTGGGGACTCGTCTAAGTTCTGTTAGCATTGAAAATGATAAAGGATTACTGTGGTGATTATCACTATGTCCACCGGAAAAACTACTGAAAAAAAGCAAACAGAGCAACTTTAACCCACTCAATGCATTTATAAAATATAGAGAGTTAGATTTAAACTAATTGCAGAAAAAAGTCAGTTGGAGTGCAGTAAACAATGTCATCTTGTATAAGATTCCTCCATCCCAAGAGAAAATACTAACTTGTTTTTCTAGGGGGAAAATAAATTGTCACCTTTTTTATTTACTGTTCCATCACTGGTGCCAAACAACAAATCCAAAAACTTAGAAGAATACCTTTGGAAAATGACACTTACATGTGCCACCTCTTAAATGAGACAGCTTAAATGACTCTGAGGGGTAGATAGCTTCCAGTCAAGTCCTGCCTACAATATATTTGTGATGCTACGTAGTCATTATTAAGAAATCACGGGATATTTACGCACTGCAGAAGATGGAAAATAAAGAGCGAGGTAGGGGAAACACAGAAAGAGTGTGCATAGCATGTGGAGGCCATTATTTTTGGCGTGCTCCAAGGCTGGGAGAATTAGAAAATATCATTCTGTCAGGGTGATTTGATAGTGCGATGAAAAATGTCAGAAGTGGAGATGACAAATCATGGTGCTGAGGAGAGGGGACTGGGAGACAGGGGATGTCATTTGTCATGAGTGCCATTTGACTGCACCCCCCTCCTCCTCCCTCCCCCTCTTTCCCATCTGCCTCCTCTTCCACATCTCACCCTTTCTCTCGCACCCCTCACTCCTCAACATCCTCCTCTTTTACCTCCTTCGTTGTCTGCCCATTTCTCCCTTCCTTTCTCTTTTCATTGTAACAATCTATTTGAACACATTCTACCATCTCTCATCTTTCTTCATCCTCCCTCTTGTGCACCCTCACTCCGCCTGTCTCTTCCCCAATACTACCTCAGTTTTTCCACCTACTTAAATTAACAGCAGCAGTCTTTCCAACTTTGTTGAAATTTCACCCATTTCTGACTCAGCGCACAAGAAGAAAGGGATTGGATTTATTTTAATGTTTTGTTGTCTCCTCCTTATCTCCACATCATCCCCCCACCCCCCTCAACCTCTTCCCCTTCCAGCCCCCGCACCTCCTCCCCCTCTTCCTCCCAGAAATTTCTGCTCTCGGTGAATGGAAAGGATTAGACTGGCATTCAGTGCAAAACACACACACAAATACACACGCACATGCACAAATGCAGACACATAGACAAGATGAGCACACCCACACACTTCATGGAAGCGCACATATGCACGGTCAAAATGTCAAGCCTGGTGACATTTCAGCCTTTTATCTTGTCTGCGGTCCGTTTCTGATCTTGAAATAGAGGTTAGTAATGCAGGTGGCACCATAAACATTGCAATCAAATACATTTTTTAATTTAGAATTTTTTCAAATGGTTAAAGGCAGCTACCAAAATCGCAAAAATGAAAGAAATGTGACATGTGGCACGGGAACAAAAAAGGAACTACATATTCTGCCATCTTCTCTGCTCCAATCATCTGAGGTCATTATCAGGAATACACTTTGAAAATTCACTCGTCCTCCTCCTGATTGTCTCTGTGTCTCCCTCATTGCCCTCAATTCACCCTTTCTCTCCTACAGTATCTCCTGCCCTCCTTCCCTCACCCCATCCTCCCCCCACTCCTCGCTCCCTTCCTCTTTCCCCCTCCTTGGCCTATCAAACCCCTCCTTCCACTGTAGCCTCGAGGTGCTATGTATCTGTGTGTGTGAGAGACATAGAGATAGAAACAGAAAGAGGCAGCATACATGCATGCATGAATGTGTGTATTCTTGTTTATATATTCTTGTATATGTGTGTATGTATATCTATGTGCATTTATGCATCTGATGCAGGGAAGCAAGGGGTGTGGAAGGGGTAAGAGGGAGGGTTTTTTTTTTTTTTTGGGGGGGGGGGGGGTCCATTGCTTTGTTGGGTCTGGCCATCTTCATTGTAGCGTGGTCTGTAGCACCGTCCAGGGCTGTAATGCTGGGGTAATTAAGGAACAGCTTCAAGGTTGCATGGACACAAGACAATCCAGGCCTAATGAAGTATCGATCGGTCGCATTGGGGCCCATGCTTGGACTAAGGCAAGCTGACATTCATTTAGAGCAGGGCCACTGCAGGGAGAGCAAACACATGCGCACACACACACACACACACACACACACACACACACCACACACACACACACACACACACACACACACACACACACACACACACGCGCACACACACACACACACACACACACACGTCACAAAAGCAGGCTGATGACAATATAAGAGACTCAACGGCACTCAGTTTTAATCACATGGGAAACAATGAAGAGCCTCGTTTAGAGCCACTGGGTTTATCTGTCTGTGTGTATATGTGTGTGCACAAGTGTATGTGTGTGTGTGTGTGTTTGTGTCCCTCCATCTCCCTATCACACTCTGAACAACCAATAGGAGGCTCAAAGCAATCTCCTACTGAAAACAGTACTGATTATACCAATGATGATTATGGTGATAATGATTGTCCTGCCATCAGCCCGGTCATTACTGTCTGTTGCATATAAAGAAAATGTGTCACACTTTACAATCAATGTCATCACCATTCTTTTTTCAACAGGAGGGTAATAACCAAATTCACATTATCTCAACATATTATATTTACATTTTAATTTTCTCACATTTAGCAACCCATCTGACAACCTCATTCAATGTAATTTAAGCCCAGGCTGCTCAGTATGATAGCCATATAGATTTTTTTTAAATTAATATAGCTATAGGCAGATATAGATCTGTTAGTGGAGCCGCTCCCGAATTCACCTTGATGTCATCATTATGAGGGCCGGGCAATAAGACCTTAAAATAATACATTTTTATTGTTAGGCTGTATCGCGAAACATATAGTCTGAAATCTCCACAGAAATGCTAGGACTGGATGAAAAAAACCCTAACCCTAACCCTAACACCCATATAAACACACCAATTTTTTTACCTATTATTTTGACCCTCATTATTCACATTATAGTCAATATTGAATATTGGTATATTGGTTGGTATTTTAACAAATTATTAACTATGAGATTTAAAAAAAATAATCATCAACAATGTGGATAGAATGAGAATTATCAGAACAGGTCTGGCAAGTTTAAATAACTACACTTTACTGAAAAAACAACACTACAATATGAAGGTATCCAAAATGTTACATGATATAAAGTCTTCTATCACAATAACAATATTATATATTGTTATAATAATATATATCGATGTTATCATTTCTTCAGTGAAATGAAAGCCAAAAAGAGTAAATATATGTTTTGCCTTGTGTTTCTGGACATTTAGCTGACAGTGTTAGTGGCTCACACACTGAGTCAGCTGCTACATTTGAGGTTTCAGAGTCTTACTCAGGGACGCTTTGACCTGACACATGGCGGCTGCCGGCACAGTGGCCAGAAATCACACTACTGGTGACTGTGTGTGTGTGTGTGTGTGTGTGTGTGTGTGTGTGTGTGTGTGTGTGTGTGTGTGTGTGTGTGTGTGTGTGTGTGTGTGTGTGTGTGTGTGCATGTTATAAAATGGTCTCCATTCATATCTGCCATTTCAAAGATATGACATCTGCTCTTGAAACTTTTCCCATGAAAGCTTAATGTGTGCAGCAGCAGCAGCACTCGGCTGGGATAATGTACACTGTGTTCTTTGAACTGTACCTTTCATTCACTGCTACACACGTTCTACTCACAGGCTCACATATTAGATTCCATTAAAAATAGTTGTCAAAGCTGTTGAGCTGTCAAATGTGACCTCAATCCAGCTGCAACAATGACTGAATATTGATCAGATACATGGTATTTGTATATGGGTAGTGTATAGAAACTAAGTTTGTAGGAGAGAAGAGGACTGGTTGGCTCATTCATCAAATGCTGCTCCCTAGAGTGCACTGCTCAAACATGTTGGTACTGAAATCTTCAGAATTGGGTACATACGTCACCTACAGCAGTGGTCCTCAACCTTTTTCGCACCACGGACCGGTTTTGATTACGCACAAATAAAATAATACAACAAAGTGCATAAACACCCGAAGTGTGTTCCTTTCTCCAGTCTACTCCGTAACTTACTAAGGTAACATACTTTAAGGCCACCATCATTTGCAGGCTCCAGCAGTTATCCACTCGCCGTCCCCACAGCTGCAATTCAGTCACTTTATCAGCCAACTTGAATACAGTTGTCCATCTCCCTCCGCGGCCCAGTGGTTGGGGACCACTGACCTACAGAATCATTTCAGGAGTAAGACATTTAAATTTTGACATGGAAAACACCAAAAGTCCTCACCTTCCATGTCTAAATTTCAATATCAAGCTCCCTTGTGTTTCTCTTCAAAGCTTTTACTCAATGGACCCATGATTAAACAATAAAGAATATGAAGGAAGAGCTATTGTTTAGATATTTATGTATTTTCTAGGCTACAACATGTGGTTGTCAGCTTGGTCACTAGCAAAAGATCTCTGATGGAGATACTTGTCCCATGTGACGGTGAGTCACTGACATCTTTATATTGTACTTCATATTGTTACGCAATGATAAAAAAATACATGTCATTTTTTTCCCATTAAAACAAGATAATAATCTGTGACTACTAACCCCGCAATGTGGATTGAGGTCAGGTGTACAAGACAAATTTGACGGGCCAACATTTTTTACAGAATAGGCTTAAGGAGAGTTATGTCACTGCAATACTACCTGACACTTTCATCTTACATTATATAGTGAAACAGAATCTAAAGGATACAGTTTTCATGAGATCCAAATCAAGGTTAAAAGTGTGACGACCAACCCCCTTTGTCACTGTTCATGTAAAGACAGGGCCACAAGTAATCAGAAATCTATCAAGCTCTTTGACCTTAAATGACTCTGACTGTGCTTATATAAATGAATAGATGCATGTGTGTGCGTTGGTGTATGTGTTTGTTCATCCATAGGGTCCACTGTTATAGTTCCCACCTCAGCAAGAGGCCTGGTGATTATGTCTCTGATTGACATATGCTTGGATTCACATCTATTGGCCTACTTCTGCGCTGATTGAAGACTTGACTTCTCATCTCCAGACAACTTTATGAAGGCAGTAATGGTCAGACAATCAGACTGACAGACAGAGACAAAAGAATAAAGAGGAGAGAAAGAGACAGACACACAGAAAGGACGAGTTGAACATGAATGATCTTGATTGTAATGGGTTTAAGTGCTGTTTTTTTCTTGAAAACCGTGATGCAAAGGCCCTAAATCTCCCGCTCTTTCACTCTCTTTATGTTTCATACACACAAAGCAAACTCACAAACACACATATTCCCAAACCATGCCCCCCCCCCCCCAAAATATATGAGGATAACTTTGCCATTAAAACATTCATAATTGTGCAAAAACTGCACTGCTTGCACTCTTTACTCCCACAACAATAGAGCTACATGTTCAGTGCCTATTATTTCTCGTCCTTGTATTCAAATATATTTAAATGAGAGATGTTTAGATCCACTCTGCGCTGGCAAAACAGTCTAATGCTGAGAGCTGTGCAAAGATGGGGCACTGCCGTCCAACTTATATCTATAACCATGATTTTGAGGACGTAACCCCACTCTCACCCCCGCAGTCCAAGCAACTTTTAAACCTGCGGTTAAAGCGCTGACTTCACATTACTATGCCCACCACCCCCCTCCCTTGATCTGGCGGCGTACTGTGAATTTTTGAGCAGCGCCAAAATGCTCTCATTTTAACTGATCGCTCCAATCATATGCAAATGTGGAAGGCAGGTGGGGGGATATCTTTCAGCGGTAATTGGCGGTTTTCTAATGGAGACTTCGGGTGTCAGTTGGAAATATGTTTTAAGCCTTAATGAGTTTTGACGGGTCAGATCAGAAAGCGCCTGGCGAGCAACTGTGTGTATGCATGTGTGTGTGTATGTGTGTGTATGTGTGCATGCTTGTATGTCTGCGCATGTGTCTACGCCGCCACGCTGAACCTGATGCATTTTTAAACAGAACCAATTACCCCACATACTGAGTTTTACTGAAACATTTTTATTGTGTAATACCCGTCACGTATAGAGACATCAGCATTCATTAAACTCACAGTCACAGCCAGGTGATATCCAAGGTAATCCAGAACAAAAGGGGAGAGTGACTCAAAATGGATGCTAAACGCAACTGACTCGGCAGGGTCAAATATAACCTTTCATATGATAATCGCATGCACTCATGCCAACTTCATAAAACTCATTTCAGGTGTTTCATAAAAATGCTAAATAAAATAAAGGATACTGGATCTGAGTGTTTTTACAAAGTGAGTAGTAGTTTTATGTTTCAAAACAAAATGTTAAACACCTACACATACCATAGGACTGTTATTATATGTGAGCAAAAAAGTGTGACAAATACACTGTGTCAGGGGTGTATAAATACATAAATATGGAACCGGCTGGTACACATTGATTAAAATACAACTGTCTGTTTCTGTCCCTTAAGTTAAGTATTCTTAGCCTAACCATGATACAAGTATTGCCACAAAACATTCAGCAATTATTCATTTTGCATTGGTCAAAATGCAGGGACATCCGAATTCTCCCATTAATATGCATGTGCGCTTTCCCTGCAATTTACAAAGCAACTTATCATTTTGCCCGGCAATAAAAGTGCAGCAGAGGCAACAGATTGCTTTGACACTCCAAGTGGTTTTAGATTTATTGTGCATAATAAACACATGAGCAGGTTCTGAATGAAATCATCCAATGCATCTACATCTAGTTTTACTTTATCTGTAGTGGGTGCATGTATAAACGAATGGCTGAGTAGACGGCGGTACTTCGGCTCTCTGATAGATCATAAATCATGTGAATTATAAATCAAGGTTTGTTTGGACGTACAGGAGGGGGGCTGAGGAGTGAAACTGCTGTCCAGTTTATAAAAGTGTGCATTAATAAGAGATGCCCTCCTGGGTGGTCGTAAATACAGAAACACAAGGTGGCAGCTGATGATTTGGGTTTGGGGAATCAGACGATGACTGATTCTGTAGAGGGAATGGCTGCTCAAGTTCTGTCTCCTGGCAACACTTAAAAGGAAATATAAAACATTATAGTCTCAGATGCGAAATCAGTATTTGTGACCAGGAACAGCTCTTTGACAAAAGCTGTACTCAACGGAGCCGAGAGAACAACAAGGTGACATAGTGGTCTCGGAGACTGTTAAGCCACATGTCACTGGTTTCTGAGAGTTATAAACTAGAATGTCATATGATGTGTTCAGTGTGGTCATTTCCTTTTAAAAGTCACATTGACAGTCTCTCACTTTACTATTAATAGCATAGGATTTGTTCTCCCGACAACATGAGTGGTGTGTATCATATTTCCTTCTTAGGATAGGCATGTCGAAATGATAAGGTAAAAGGTAGGGGTGGGAATCAAAGACAAACTCACAATACTATCACAATACGTTGCTCATAATGATAATAGTGAAATCACAACACAGAGATTCTGTGACATTTGATATATTGCGAGACAATCATCCACAATACTTTGCAATGCCTGAGTAACTGAAGATAAACAAACAAACCCGTAAAAAACTGTTTAGAAAGTCTGAATGTTTTAATGAAAATAATGATATATGGCACAAGTGGCAATACTATATATCACAAGAGGATGTTAGGATAGATTGCTGTATCGGTATTTTGTCCCACTCCTTGTAAAAATGTGTGTAATTTTTGTAAGTTGACATGACTTTCCAATCAAAAGGAATAGAAAATGTACCCACCAAAGACTTTTAGCTTGGTTGATTCATTTAACCTACGTGACTTTTGCATTTCTTTAAACTTTATTGAGCAGCATTGACTTAAAAAAAAAATAAAATAAAAAAAAATAAATAAATAAATAAAAAATAAATATATATATATATATATATATATATATATATATATGTATATATATATATATATATATATTTATATATATATATATATATATAAATCCTATAAGTCCAAGAAGAATGCAATATCCCTGAATGCTTGCTGCAATCAAGGCTCTCCATGCAAATAAAGAGTTAAAAAGAATGCAGTTAGCAGTACTTTGCTAAACAAACATCCCTGTCAATTTATGCCATGTGAAAAAGTAGGACAGCATAATCCTTTAGCACAAACCCAATCTGGGAGATCTGAAGAGTACGTGATTAATTCTTCGGTATTAATCATGTAATTCTTTCATATAAAACAAAGCTTAAGCCTTATTTGCTAAGATATTTGACCTTTGCGGAGAGTTAAGACATTACAGCTTGGATTTAAAATGCATCTAAAGATTAAAAATGATGGTTGACTATTACTGAAGATTATAAACCCAAGGAAAATTGCTTTTTCATTTTGAAACAAAACTGATTTTAGAATGGAGCTACAGGGTCAGGTGGTATATGAGGTGACAACTTGAACTAGGATACAGCATATTTTCTGAAGGATAGGAAGGTTAGATAGAAGACATGTTATATTCCTGTGTTTTTTGTTTATTTTTTCATAATGTACCCCCCACATTTCCCCTTTTTCACCCAAGCATAGAAATTAAAGTAATACCCTTGTAAGAGAAACAAGATTTGTTCTAAATTTATGCTTCACTGCTTGAGGCTACGCGGCACCTCAGACACACAGAGTTTATTTGATCTCTGCTCGTTGAGGGGAAAAAATCCTTTATGACTATCAAATGTGTCTCACTCTTTCCCCGTGAATCTTGTTTACCGATGCTGCCGTGTGTTTATCTGTGAATGAAAATGACTCTGGAGACACCATGCACTCCTTTGCCCCAACAACAACACATATTTCTTTCATTTCATGGTCTTTACAGAGAGTGGGAAAAAAGTAAAGTGAAAGTACAAGGTCGTTTTCAAAGACATCGGTTTTATAATTCATGCTGAAGTTAGATGCAGGTCTTCAACCCGAACCAGGGGCCTCGCCAAATGTTTTATTTAAATTCATTGGTCAAATAGTTCGTACCTGTGGGGCCCTTCAATAGGAACTGTTTTCTATTCATATAAGTAGAATCATAAAACTAATCGTCAAATATGTAAACAACTTTCCTCAGTGCAAGAATCATAAAAGCTTTTGTGCAGGTTATGCAACAGTCAATAATTTCATTGCTGCTGAACGCCCACACGCTGCACTACACACTCATTATAACCTGCCTGTGATCAGTCCAGTGTTGCATAATACACACAAAAACACACACACATAATCCATTTTATGTCAATAACATCTTCTCTGAAACTTGTATAAAACACCCAACAGCAGCCTGGTTTTATAAAATGCTCTCATTTATCAGCTTTATAACATTAACACTTTGAGAACTTCAAAACTTTACACATTTTTTATGGACTCTGAATACACTACAGTAACTACACAAAACAGCCACAATTTCATGGAAAAGAAAATGTAAATGTTTGGCATCTAAACAACCACAGCCTTTTAGTAAACGCACACTATGTAAATTCTGTTGCTTAGGGTCTCACAATCGAATCAAAACAAAAAATGTAAGTAGCGTGGGATAATGTGAGTTGTTGTCTACATTGTCAAACAAGGCAGAAATGTTCATGGATGAAGCACTGTTATAAACTTGTTCATTCACATTTGGCAACCCTAACCCTAACCCTTGCTCACTCTCTCACTCGCTCCTGGAATTTTTTAGCAACAGGCGACCAAATGAAACACACTGTAAAGTTTGATTTCTCTGGTTTTGAACATTGTTGGAATAACTTGGGAAAATGGAAGTACACAACAAAACCCACAGCAAATATCTTTTTTTTAATATATATAAATGTTACATATTATATCTGTAACATCAATTAATTAAGTAAAATAAGAGGCAGAATTGCACAAAAATACATGTTCTCTTGAGAGGGTAACAGCACCTTCTACAATTAATGAACGTTATTTTAGGTATTTTGAGTATCATACAAAATGAAGATTAAAAGGAGAAAGGTGACAAAAGATTCTTTACATCTTTAATTAGAAGATGCACTTTGTTTCATTTGTCTTGATTTGAGTGCGACCTTCAGTCTGGTGCAATAAAGGATCGTCTGACAGAGATCAGACTAAACCTAGAATACTGTCATTATTGTAGTGTAGCATATGTTCCTCCATCGTATAGGGAATCAGTACTGAATGTACCTGGATTAAAGGTTACGTCAGCTGGTAATAAAACTTCAATTAACCTATAAGTTACCAACTTTCCATTTGGATGATAGAACCTTGTTGTCTAAAGTTATTCTATTAATTTCTGCTGATAATAACTTCAGGTCTCAAAGTACAGTTTCTCTCAGATGTTGGGGGTTGACTTTGAAGGATTGGGCACTTGCGGTGTAAGAAAAAAAAAAGCAGGGCCTGGCCTCTGAAGCAGATGAGCCCAGGGGACAGCTCGACACGACATGCACAAACAACTTGTGTTGACCTTGGGGCTCTGGGCAAAAGGCCTTTAAGGTGTATGCGAAAGCCGCACAGACAGCTCAAAAAAGAAGGGTCTGCTTTTGAAGTGAAGTGTGCAAGTGTGTGTGTTTGTTAGTATGTGGGTGCGTGGAAGGGGGGGCTGCTTGCATTTTTCAAAAGCAACCAAGGATACCCATAGGCCTGAATTCTATGAGGCTCTTTGATATGAGCGTCTCAGAGTGTTTATAATTACAAACAAACCCGATCATGATTAAAACATTGCTACAGAGCACAGAGGTGGCCAGGGAGAACTGATCTGACCCTGTGTGTGTGTGTGTGTGTGTGTGTGTGTGTGTGTGTGTGTGTGTGTGTGTGTGTGTGTGTGTGTGTGTGTGTGTGCAAAAGCTTGGTACGACAGCAGCAACAGGGGTGGCCTTAAATCTCACGTTGACACCATCAACTGTCACCGACGTGAAGGCGAGCCGTAATGACACGCGATCAGCATGTCACACCTGGAAGGCTGACAGCCAACAGCGCTCGTGTCTCTCAGCACGTATATTATGTGATTGTGTGCGCAGGCGTGTGTGTCTATGCGTGTTTGCATCATGACCGTCTTTCAAACAGAGCGTGTTTCAAAGGGTAGACTAATCCTCAGAAATGAGGCGTGAGATCAATATTCCCGTGTTTAATTGGATGCCGACTGATTTGGTTCAGAAATAGTCGGCATGACATCCCTCTGTCATGGCAATATAGGCCCACACGTCTGTCAATTTGAATCTGGAGGAAGGCGTGTAAGAAAAAGGGGAGTCAGACAGACGGGCAGACGGACGACAGACGGAGAAAAGTAAAAAGAGTGGAATTGGGACTTGACTTCAAAGTGTTAGGACGTTATGATTGCTCCAGCCATTTAAGGAGTGGTTGGGGAGAGAGGAAAAACCTCAGGGGGTCGTCCCATCATCATATGCCCCACTTGCCGCTGTGATTTGGTGATTTTTGTCCGGAAGCCATGTTTTGAGAGGAGCAGGAGGGAGTTTGGGGGGGGGGGGGAGTTAAGGGTTGAAGAGAAAAGAAGGAGGGAAGACAAGGACAGAAGGAAAGAAGGAGTCAGGAAAAAAAAGAGATGGGTGGGTGGCTGAGGAGTGTCCGGGACCACTGTCAAATGGTTGAGGTGTTACCATGGCAACAGTAATGAAGGGTCTCAGGACACCCTGGGGGGATGGAGGAGGAGGGGCCTTGGCAGGGGTAGAGGTGGGAGAAGGGAGAGTGATGGTAAAGAGGATGGGGAGGCAGAAATTGAAAGCTGGAGAGGGAGAAAAAGGCCTGCAGGCTTTTTATTTTTTTTATTCTCAGACAAACTGACTATGTTGACACACATTATGCTACAATGCTGTCATGGAAATGTACTCTATGATGTGTTGTTAACATTCATAGATCACAGAATTCTGTGTAAACTATTCCGAAAAAGCACAACTCTGGTGGGTTTGTAGGGTTGACGACATTGAATTAGCATCAGCAAAATGAATAAAATCTACTGAATGTGTTTTTTTGAGTAAAAAAATCATTGTCCATGTGGTATGTACAACATTGTGTTTAGACTGAAAACTGGATAAAGTCTCAGTTTACATAAAGATACGATCTATAATCCCACATCATATTTCACACATGTAATAAATATGACAGGTTAAAGATGATAAATACAAAGTGAAAATGTAAAATTACAGACAGCCATTTTTTGCTGTCTCAAATCTAAATGACGCCTTTTCCGTCATAGCCAGCTCTCATTAATGGATTTGCATCATGTTTAATATCCAACCATCAGTAAGCTTGTTAAAAAAAAACTTGCTTACTTGTTGTAATTAAGACAAATTCTAGTCTCAAATAAATCTTGCAGTTTATTTTAAGAAGCCCGCTCCTCCTGTTCTCACACCTGTTACTTTTATACTTTTACTTTGTTTTCAAGGCTCTGACCTTTGCACACTATCCTTTGCTTATAATTTGGGAATCAAACTTAATCTAGATTCACAATAATTATTTGTTGTTTTCAATGCATCAAATTTTAAAAGTGAGTTTATATGATAAACAACTGGAGCAATTAGCAACTAAAATTACATTTAATCATTAAAAAGTTTAATTGTGTCAAGCAGGTTGTTTACTATGATTTTCTTAATAAAAATCTATGTTTTTACTAATAAGGGAGAAAAAAAACTAACAACTGAACTAAAATAAGTTCTGTGCTTGTATAAAGCATTGAAATGAGTGTGTGAGACACAAAGATATTTATAGTGGCAAATATAAAGTACAATTAAAATTATTATCAAGCTTAACTGAAAACTGATCTTAAACAGAATCAGATACAGTTTGTTCAGTATGTTAATTATGCATGGAAACTGTCTATTGGGTCCATGAACTCTGGCTCAGGAGTTAAATTGGCCATGGTCCTGCTGCTGGTGAGTTCCTACATGTCAAGAGCAGTAATATGTTTTAATGAGCCTGCTTTTCAGGGTGAAGGACTAAACTTCTAATTCTGGCATGTACTGAAAAAGATGAAAAACCTCTGGCCTAAAATAGCATGAAAACGTAGCCTCAAATTAAATTTACAGAGAAGCACACGTTTGTGCACCCTTTCTGAATATACTTTATCTTGTTGCAAGATCAGCAATTGTTACTTTACCCTGTGGTTTGACATTGTGATCAACAAATGTGTTAATCCTTTGTTAATCAACAAAAACTTTAACTTTGACTGCAGAGTAATCATCCAGAAAGATGATTCCATCGAAAAATTAAACACTTACTAAGCTTATCATCATAATGAATGCATACAGCTCTGATTTATAATTTACAATTTCAGCTACAACAAACTTTTGATCAGCGACAAGATTTAACCCTCTGGCTTACAAACATTACATCAAGATTAACAAATAGATGTTAAAAAAAGGCTTTTTAAGAAAATAAAAATAGGCCCATGAAATAACTTGCATTTTTATTTGATACACTTGAATCAGATGTGCATTTAATGTTGCTTGTAAAGCTGTCTAAGAGCCAATAATCTTGCCCTGGAGGTAATCTTTAGCTGAAGTCGAGCTGATCTCACTGTGTGGTCTCGGTAAAAGTCTCAACAGATCCACAAGGCTTTCTGCTGCCTGAGATACCTCATTGCTCATCGATAGAGTGATCAATACGTGGACATGTGGGTATTGACTAGGGTAATGATGATAGCTGTGCAACCACACAGCCACACACACACACACATATATATGGAAATACAGTATGCACACACATATACCACAGACTGGCTCGCACAAATAAATATACATGCAGTCTCACCAAACTGATCTCAAAAGGCAACTTGGGAGCAGAGATGGATTTAAACAGAATGAAGGTACTTAGTCTATGTGCGCTTGTCTGTGTGAGTAAGTGTGTATGAACCGTTCAGGTACAGTGTGAGTGCGTGTGTGTGTGTGTGTGTGTGTGTGTGTGTATGTGTGTGTTTGTCCATGCGTGTGTCATAACAAATAAACAGCACTTCTCTTGTCAATGGTTATTATGGACTTTCCAAGGCACCTCTTTACTTGCTCTATAGTGACCCTGACATGCAGTGAGTGACATTCATCGACTAGCTGACCCAGACTGACTCAGACCAGAAGACAGACAATTTGACTCCATCACTAGCTTTTTTTCCAACTCTGATTTACTTACACTGCAATTGTGACAAAAGAAAATATCAAATCTTGCTATTTGAGAGGTCATTTAAAGGACTTGGCTTTGACTGCGAATCTGAACCAAAAAATAGGTCAGGGGTCTGTTTTGGCAGGTCTCCACGGGACAAAAGTAGCAATATATTTTAATGAGCTCCAGTCCTGTGATAAAAGATTAAATTACTCATTTCTGTGATGAAAAAAAAAAAGTTTAGAGACCTCTGCCCAGACTCGGGTCAAATAGGATTGAGTTTTAGAGTGTGTTTTGATCCATCTGAACTAAACAGAGCAAAGCTTCTGGCACTATCTACTGAGGAGGAATACTGTTTGAAATGAATAAAACAGATAACTTAACTCTTTCTTCACCACTCCTCCAAAAGCAACATGCTCGTGTTGTGACTAAAAGGATTTTAATGAAGAAAAGGAATCCAAACGACTTTTCCAATCAGGTTCAAACAACCTTAAAAATGATTTGAAATCAGTGTTTCACCCAGGTGTGAAAAATCGAATTCAGAGGAAAAATATAGACATACAGACAACCGGGGAAAATGAAACATATTTGTAAGGTGCAAAAGGTGTGTATTGATCACCAATCAGGAAATGCCCTCACAGCAGAAAGGCACCTTAATTCTTTAAAATAATCTTGGCATGTTTTGATGTCGGTTTGAGCCGTAAAACACATCAAGGCATTGTTCAGGGAGGCCCAATAAAAGCAACACTGACTTAACAGGCAATTGTGTCTGTCTTGCTGCGAGCGCACTCTTAGTCACGGACAGTGAGTTTATTGGGCGGATCAGTGTCAGGAGCACATGCACATGCATGCGCATGCACACACACACACACACACACACACACACACACACACACACACACACACACACACACACCGGTTTTAATAAGCCCACACTTTAATTTAGGCCCCGTCACTACAATGAGGCTTCCAACATCAGACAGCAAATTGTTCTTGTTCAATGAAAAAAAAACATCCTGTCTTCTTGTCTGGAAAGAACGACTGGCGGACAAAACAAAAGGAGGAGAAGTGTGGGAGGGAAGGGGGGACAGTGAGTGTGCAGTCATGTGTGTGTGGATGAGGGCATTGGGGTGTGTGTGTGTGTGTGTGTGTGTGTGTGTGTGTGTGTGTGTGTGTGTGTGTGTGTGTGCGCGCGAGTGCAGACCTGTCTGCAGTGTGTGTAGATGGATCGAGGCCAGCGAGCTGTGTGTGCATCCACCACCTTGCACACCTGGTGCTTCTACATATTTATGCATTTCTGTGTGCATATGCATGTGTGTACTTGTGCATGTGCATGTTTTAAACTATCAAGCAGATGTGTAAGAGTACTCCAAGCAGGAGGGTGTGTGTGTGTGGGGGGGGTTCAATGTCTCTACAGCCTCTTGAATATGTTCAGTTAAATAAGCCGATTGTTCTTTAAAAGCTTAATCAAACCCTAATTAGCATAGCTGTAATTGCACTTGCCTCGTGGCTGTGGCCCATTGACATGGATTCCCATGTTAATTATTGTAATTGCCTCACTAATGCTATGAATACTTCAAAGTTATGCAAATTGTGATGATGAGTAATCCACCAAGTGTTTGAAATGGCTGTCATTATACACACACGCATGCCGTGGACAAGCTGATTGTGAATTGTTGGATCGTTTCTTTCTGATGGTAACACATCGACACACAGGTGAAGATATAACACACACACACACAGAGTTATTGAACGCAAGTTCCCGAACACACACAAGTTAATACAAAGGGACACACACAGGCACTAACATTAACTAACATCCCCCCGCCCACACACAATCCTACTCTCAGATCAAAGTGTTAAATCATAAAGATGAGAAGCTCTCAAAGAGTCTAACACTTCAAGCAGGGTGGTGGTTGTATTAGTACAAAGAATTAATGAGGGCGCACAAATACACTCGCCCTCTCGCTCACACACAGTCACACAAACAGAAACACACACTCAAACACACTCCATGGCAGAGACGCAGCATGTCGGACTATTCCATGGACTAATTACCCTTGGTTCATCTCTCTCATCTCTCTTACTCACTCACTGCCTCACACACCATGCACACACACACACATACATCAATGAAGGCCTGTTGACTGCTGTAATCCCATGCTAATACTCCAGGGAGTCAAATCAATGTGACCCCACAGTCTTTGTGCATAAAGCGGCGCTATAATGAGGTTGGTGTTGGAACGCGCATTCACACACACACACATACACACACACACACACAAACTCACAAACATTTTTGTTGAAAGGTTGATCTATCCATCAAAGTGAAGATTCATGACTTAGTAAATGAAGGGTGGCAAAAGTGTGTGTTCACATAGCGTAAAGAGAAAATGTAAAGAGAAAAGGTCTATTTACAAAGTATAACAAATGTCAGCGGTGTGAAGCTTAAGTCAGGGTGCCTGACCATAAAAGTCAGTATTACACCTATTTAAGGAGGTAGGGGTTTAAGGGGTAAGAGGGACCCAGATACTATCTTCACCTCCAGTAGCTACAATTTCCTCTCTAAGAGCTTAAAAACAAAGATTATTTGACTCTTAACACAAAGTTCAATAGAAAATTAAGTTGTATGGGGAATCAATATGTAAAGGGGTCAAGAAAAAAGGGCTGATGTTTCTTCGTATAATAGGCAGCAAGTATATTATATATCATATATATTTCTGCTTAAATATACTCCTACTGCAACTGAAAGGCATATGCCATGCAATCATTATAGCTCCATTGTATATGCATTCAAGTTGAAATGAGCATTTTTTTCACATATACATTTAAGCGAGTACAGCAGAGCACATTTGCGTACTGTACGCTGCTACAGCTGCTTGGCACTTGCAAGAGAAATAATGACATGTTTAGAATGAAAGAGCAAATTAGGGACCAAAAGGAAACACGTTTGATTCTTACCACTGTGTGCATAAATAAAATGAAACTCTGGTGAGAGCACAGTTTCACATCTCCAGATTTCTTACACAGTTTTCAATATCAGTTTTGAAACTCTGCTATTCTCTGCTCATATATGATTGTCGCCAACACATTCAGTAACTTCCCATACTGACATGGAAGTGTTAATTGATATTACAATAAAAGAAAAACCGTACAGTATGTTTGGTTAGTCTAAATCATTCTTTTCATAAGTACAGTTAAAGTATATGCAATTGATCGCACAGTGCATCGATCATATATCAATGTGGCAGGACATGAAGTTTCCAGTATAACAAATATCTTAATATCATTGTTTTTATAGCTGTTTTAATAATAATACTATATATGTGACAGACATACAATACAAATAAATGTGTTCAAACAGAGATGGTCACTGTGGTGTTGATGGGGACAGTAAATAGAAAGGGCACACTGTATATCCACAACACACAGACACAATCACATACATACACATGCGTCATCCACCCACACACGTACACACACATACATACACACATAGTGACAGAGTCCACACGGACAGCTCCCAGGAGAGCGCCACTACAACTTCCACCACTTTATTATTGGTCAATTTGGAGGCTTCTTTCACAGGGGTGACATGGCTTAGGAGATGTCACAGCCCAACCAATCAATACCACTCTGAAAGCTCAGGACCCACAGCCTGCGTGTGGTTGTGCGCGCATGTGTGCATGTGTGTATATGTGTGTGATCTGCTGAAAGCTGCAGCAGCTGTGGCTGGACTCTACCCTTCTGACCTGTTTACCGGACAGTAATTACATGGGAAGAGACGTCCGTCCAGCTCCTGCTGACCAGCTCGACTAATGAAGTAAAACACAGACAGATAGGCAAAGATAAGGGCAGACAGGAAGACAGGCTAGACGGAGACATACAGACAGATATATTGACAGATACATAGATAGATGTGTCCTCGTGCTTCCGAAGCTGTGCATTTATTTGTGTGTTCACATACACACAATGCAGGCCAAGGTGTCCGCAAATGTCTGTGTGAACGTGTGCATGTGCGTTCATGTACATCCTGCACATACCTTTATGTGCGTTGTTCCTCCATTGCCTGTGGCAGGAAAGGCCTGACTAGTGCATGAACAAGCCTCACAGCGTGTTAGCAATCCCAGGCGCAAGTTTCCCTGACAAACCTATTGATTCTATGGATTTCCACCCAAAGTTGTGATAATGATACATCATGGGCGGATTTGGCAGGACAGACTGCTGGGGGAAGAGGTGGCAAAGCAATTTGCAGCTATAAAGACTAAGGGGGGACTCTGATTACTAATACCCCCAAACGAAACAAAAGAAGGAGAAATATATCCCTCCATCTCTCTGTCCATCCCTCTATCCCTCTCTCCTTGGGTGTCTTGTTTCCCGGTGTGTCGATATGGATGTATGAATTTGTTACAGATGGATCCAGCACAATGGATTGGCTTTGCTGCTTTGTTAAGGATAAGGGGTGCGCAGGCATCATAGACTTTACTGTGTTTAGCGTGTGAGCAGGAAGGATAGCGCTCATAGATAAACCCATTGTATGTACATGTGCCATCTTTCTTTTTCAGCCTGAGAGCATCTTATCTTTAGCAGCTGAATCCAGAGGTGTTTGGTAATATTAAAACCATCTTTCACTTTCTGGCTGAGAGGTATTTTAAATAAATGTATGACTTGTCTTTTCACACTGCACCGCTGTACAGTACCGTACATCAGCTGTAAGATTTAACAGCACATACTTTGGTGAGTTGCAGATTCCAGCATGATGCAATACGTTGAGTCAAGCAAAGCCTGCTCCTTCAGGATATTAAGATGAAGGTTTCCAGGTATTACACAATGTAAGCCGCAAGTTTAAGGTCTGTGTCATGTGCTTTATGTTTGTATCTCAGTTGACTGGCATGTATAAAACACAAGGCTGTTGTACTGGAGCGAGGGCAGGTTATTTTGAGTTTATCATGTAATTCTGAGAAAAACCTTACAGTATGGAACATAATCCCCACGAGTGAAAGTATACCCGAATGACTTTTAATTCAGAGCTCCTGAACAAAAATAACTATCTTTTAAGCCTCTTAAAAATGCTGAAAAATTAGATTTGTGATGCGCCGGTACAAAAAACACAAGTTTGCATGAAAGGCAATAATTTATGGCCCATATTTCACTCTGATTAAAAACCTAAGCAGCGATTATAGTGACTACTCAGCAATCTTCTCTGACATCAAGGCATGTTTTTCCCCTCATTCTAATCCACTACATTATAATTATTCAGTCATTTCAACTTTCATAGGGGAAAAATAATCATCTTTTGGTTATGCAAATGATTGGGCCGCTGAAAAGGCCCTCCTTGGCAGATGGCTGGTATTTAAAATGGGGTATGTGGTCATTTGGGTATTTCTGTCATGATGGATCTTTGATTTAATGAAATAGGGGCTTAGACTCATTCTGAAGAATATACAATACAATTACTTTATAACCATCATCTCTGATTATAGTATGTATCATCTGTGTGTGCGTGTGTGTGTGTGTGTGTATCCATGTGGTTGTAATGTTCTAGTACGTGTGAAGACTTCCCTTTCGCTGTTTTTTATTCAACACTTTGTATCTGATTGCAATTATTGATGTACCTCCTTGTTCATTTATCCTAAATTACATCTGCAGTGTCATCTGCAATTTACTGCAAAACAGATTGATTAAAAGAACTGCTAAATGAAACACAGCAGTTACATGTTTCAAAAGGTCCTCTGCCAGACCGCAACATTTTATTTTTCATATTCCTTTTCAATTTATGAAACAACATGGTTTTGAACATTAAACTAAGGTGTGTTAGGTTTCTGTGGGGTTTTTTTTAGCATCTGTCTGATGGATAGATATCCTGTCTAGCTGCTTTTCCACTCTTTTATTTATCCCTCAGTCATAAAAGAACACACAGTCTCCAGGCCCTTTGTCTTTAAAGGAGAGTGTCTGGCTGCCAGTTGGGTATCCAATCCCCAGCCGTTACGGCCAAATCAGGATAATAACACCTCCCTTTAAACCAAATGACCACAGCGTGGGACTGCCAGCTAAAATTAATTCCACCTCTGACCAGAGGCAAGAATACCCCACTGCTTAACCCCCCCACACAGTCACAAAAACACACACACACACACTTAAGCTCTTACACACACAAACACACACACTTAAGCACTCACACGCACGAAGGCTGCTGCATGCATGCACACAAGCACACATACTGAATATGGAGTAGTCCTTATTTGCTCTCGCTGCTCACTATTCAGTCTTGATCACAAGCCTGTCAGAGAACACCGAGCTACAGCATTTGGCCAGACTGTAAGCATTTAAGCAAAGCATTTTCTTTTCTGTAATCTAACTGAACACTGAAATCACAAAATAACCGTTTCCGCAAAAAGTTACAAATTGCATGCAAAATAGGCAGACAAGCTAAATTTGGTCCTCTTTTGTCTTGCAAGACAAACATCAAATGATCAAGATGAGCCGCAAAAAAGGTAATTGTCATCTCAGGCCTTGATTTGCCTTTAAATAGACTGTCTGATATAACTTCACCAGAATGGAAACTTTTAATTGCCCCAAAACTAAGACATTGGAAAACTACTTATACAAAGTATAAACTATATAAAAAGCACAGACAGATAATGTTCCGTGAGGAGGTGTTCTGCTTGCTGCTCAGCACATAGCCTGTTAAAATGTATAAGATTTGAATGGAACACTTGATACCGCAGCATTAGCTCCCCTTTTCCAGCAATATTGATTTACAACATCGATATAGGCTGGCTCCCTCTTAATACATTTAAACTCTAAAAACAGCAATATGTCACAGCTACTTGACTGTGATTCTTCAAAATAAACACTGTGTTCTAAAAACACTGCATGATGCGCATCTGTTAACACCCTTGGGTTTTGTTTTATTCTGGCTTGTTGTTAAGTGACCTTTTGTTAACTCATATTTAAGTGACATTCCTTCTCCTGTCTTGGGGCACACTCTGTCTTTGTTACCAATGGCCGCAACTATTCAAATTTCCGTGTTCTTCATGCTTCACACAATCATCGAACCAATACAGGTTCGGCCTTCTGCGGCCTGTGAGGTGTTTATGTGCAGACAGAGGTAGAAATTGATCAAGATTCATTGCTGTTCATTTGTCTTCACAAAACCAGAGGAAAGGAGTCCAGCTGCTGCCAAATTCCATGCAGGTTTCAGTGTTTTTCTGATGAAGATATAGAGGATGTGAGTGGTGTGAGGTGATTTTTAAGATTAAAACTTGTTCTACATATATAGGTCTATATAGGTCAACCAGACACATTATTATACTGTATGTTGTGTAAGAGCATGACTCTAAACTAAGTGGTTATCTCACTCAGGTTGTGAGCGTGTGTGTGAGAACATGGATATGTTGTTTCTAGGGCAAGTCTAAACTCTGTCATGTTGATTAGCTGTAGGTGTTAACACACTAGATACTGCCTCATCTCATTCTCCTCCTGACTGATCAATGTCACCATGTCTTGCTTTCTTTTCCTCTTCATCGCTCCCTGCACCCTCTCTTTCTCTCTCTCATTTTCACCGGACACATTAAACTATTCTTTAATACTCAGAATAAAAATGAAAAATGTGTTATCCAAAAAACACATTTTGTGAGTAGTAATGGAAACATCTCAAGCTTAAATACTGTATGCATGTATGGATATTTTCAGGCACAGTTTTGTGATGAGGTTTCAGCTTGTTGCTAATTGTTCCTTTTCAGCTGCCAGAGGGTTGTAACCATGCAGGCATCAACAGATTGTCGGCTCTCAGCTGCCAGCCTCCCACCAACTGCCTTTGTGCCACTGCCACTTGACATCTCCATTCGCTGTGTGTGATGATGTAAATAATTACACTCAATTAGCACTTAATTAACAATGCTGAAACAAAAGGACAAGTCCCTGGGCACAGCTCGTCTCCTCTCTCTGTACATTGCTCTCTCTCTCTCTCCACACACACACACATCAGGGAAAACAAAACATGTCAGCTTTTGACAATGTGCCATCTGTCCTCAAGCCAACAGATAGGCTTAGACACACGCACCCACAGATACAGCCCCTCAGCGCCCATAAGACATGCAGAAACACTAATCGGGTCCTTAGGCGAACATAATTACAGCTTGCCATGTTAATTACCTAACAATTAGCAGCCGTCTCTTCCAAGGGGCAATCAATGAATTAGCTTGTGATTCCCATGTTGAGTTGCCAGAAGAGCCCTCCCATTCATGCTCTCCCCACTTCCCCAATTATTCTTCGACACGATTTCTGCACACACAGCCACACGCACACAGTACATGTCTGATGCATATAGACTAAACACCTACATGGCACAGAAAATAGGAATTAATTCACACCTGGCCCAATTAGCTTATTTTATATCCCATGGTGGATTGTAAAACCGTTTTGCACCTTCACTAAGCAAAGTGGTCAAGAACTTCATTTCTCCCTCTCTATACACACCTAATGCCTGAGGGCAGCAGTTTAAAATTCAATGTAAAACAGGCTGAGAAAAAAAACATTAAAAAATAATCACAATAGAGGAAATTGAACAAATTGGGTGTCTTGTATTGCTCTTTGTCTTTGTAATCCCCGCTCGTTATCCAATGAATAATGAGAAAATTGTACTGCTGTGATGCCAAATATGAATCTTAATGCCAATTTTGATTGGAAACAAATTGGTGAAGCAGGTGCAGTCCTGAGACTAATGATCAATAAAAAAAACTCATATTTCATCATTTTTAGAAGACCCAAAAAGCTATCAGTATGAAAAATGTGCACCCTTTACCAGAGAAATCATCCATCACTGCTCCTATTGAATTTCCCATATTAAAACTCCAATATAGAAGTCATATAGGCTGATAACACAATCAGATTGAAAATTGAGAAAAATTCACCTCCTGCCGATAAATGTATATCACGGATTAGTGCACTTGGATGGTTGCTTCCTTGGAGGAAAAACTGCATCTGTTGTTGAACAAACCTTGTGCGTTCTCTAGTTGCATCAACCCTATTCTACATTGCAGCTACGGAATTTAAAAAATGGGCAATGCACTACCAAGTTTATTTACAATAAATACAAATAAGACTTTTTATTGAAACAGGGAGGGACATTAAGAGCAAGCTTTACAAGACTGTCCTGATTGCAGTATATGTAAGACAATAAAAGCACAGGAAAATTACAGTAAATATCAACAAATTAAACAACAAACAGGCCGAGGACAGGAACACATAAATGTGCAACCCATCAGCACATTTATATAACCTCACATTATTTGATGCATGTAATTGAACTGCACCCCTTTCTCTCGCCCTTATAGAAATTTTTATCCCTCTCATTACTCTTCATATTGCAATGGATATTACTGTGGATATTAGAGCAGTACAGATTGGCCTTTAGCTTCTTTTATTACTGAAATCTGAGGCTGGCCACATGCGTAGGTAATTCATTCATCCGGATTGCCTCGTGTTATATTTATACATCAGTGCAATATCCCTCTGCCTGCCTGCTGTGGCAGCTGCTGGTGACATATTATATACCATGAAATCAAAGGATGAGTGGCATATACTTATTCACATACATCCTGCTAAGTAACATAATTAGACAATAGTTCAAAATGGATACACATTCTTTCTCTCACTCTCTCTCTTTCAGCATCACCATCACAGACCACAGTGGCCATGCTAGTCCAAGCCACAGACAGCTCTCTAATAGGCCCGGCTGTCTCCTTCTTAATTTGCTGAAATTGCAAAATCAATAGGTGTAGTCGTAGCCGCCCGCTCCCTGTTTTAGTGGGAAAAGATAAAGTCTATGGGAAGGCAATCTTCACTTTCAATTTGCTCCCTGTTCAGCATCGAGGCCGAAGTGCTTATCACTTTACTTAAAGAGACCGTATGCCCATCTCATGGTGGGGACTACTGGTGGACAGGCAAGGGCGTCATTCAGTGCACTTGAAAGCTTGGAAAACCTACTCACACACATAGACGCATCATCAGTTTTACTCATAGCAACATCTCGATAATATCAGTATTACTTATTATTCGCTGCTTAGCCAAATTGTGCTTAAGTGGACTAGAGCTGCACCAATTAATCAATTAATCGATTCATTTTCAACTATTTAATATACCAACAACTTGATAATGTTTTAATCGATCTAAGTGTTTTTTAAAGAAATTCTCTAAATCTAATTCAGTCTAATGTGAATATTTTTTGGTTTCTTTACTCCTCTATGACAGTAAACTTAACATGTCTGAGTTGCAGACAAAACAAGACAGTTGAGGATGTCATCTTCAGCTTCGTATTATATATATTATATGACAACATCTTAGTTAAATCCTTTGCTGTAAGATCTGATGCAATGTGTCACTGGAATTATAGTTTTAAAAAAAGAGAGCAATCCCAACATTCTGGGACAGTGACTACCTGCACATGGGCCGTTTTGGTGCATGTCTGCACATTAGAGTGTGCTTTCATGTATATGTTTGTAGATATGGCTCTGTGGATGTACATTCTCAAGAATGTGAAGATGGTGTGTATTTGTGTGTGTGTGTTTTGAGATGTGTGTGCCCTAAGCAGCTCTTGTCAGTAGGATCTTTTGTCTCAGCAAGCCTGGTCGTCCTTTCCTAATCTCCCCTTGATGCTGCCTTTACCCATAATCCTTTCTTTCATTAACTGCCCTCCTCGTACAGCGCCACCTTTATTGCAGTCTTTCACTTAGTAATTGCGAAGAGACAAGAGCAGGGGGAGTTGAGTGTGTGTGTGTGTGTGTGTGTGTGTGTGTGTGTGTTTGTGCTTTAAAGGGAGGCTGGGTGGGTGGCTGGGTGCATTCAGAGCATCTGCATAAGAAGTTGTTTTTGCGGAGGCCAGGCCATAATCGAGGGGAAAGGGAAGGACAGAGGGTGTGGGTGGGGTTGGCTTTGTGGTTGATTGCAGAAATAATTTCACATGTTGTAGAAAAGAGCTTAAAGAAAAATTTTAATCTGGATATTAAGAACATTATATGTCCGAGTTAAGGGGGTCATCGCTGTGGCTGCTCTTGGCAGGAAATCCATAGAAATTAGAAACAGGATTTCAATGATGAAGATGAGAGAGAGGGAGGGTGGGCAAGAGCGAGACAGCAGTTAATGTGTGTACTTGTAGTACCTCGATTATAAGTACAATCGTACCAATTCATGGTATTTTGTAATTACTTTGTGACTTCAAAACATTTTTCAAATCATCCCACATTATAATACAATAAGCAGATTTACCGGAAGAGAGCAGGGAGATGGAGAGAGAGAGAAAGAGCAGCTAAGACAGAGTAGGGGGGAGGGAATAGGAAATGTTTCCAAAACATCCACTGGTGGGTTGCATTTTAAAAATGTTGTTTTTGTGTTGTTAGCACGAAGCAAAAAGAAGGAGGGAGGGCAGAAGGGAGAAAGGGGGAGGGAGAAGAATAAGAGAGGGGAGAGGTTCAATTTTGAAAACACTCGTACTGATGCATATTTATGGCCGTGCGTCATAAATGCACTTTATGATAAGGCAAATAATTCACACAGCGCATCACAGACATCACTTTAACATATTCTATAAGCAGAGTTAAAGACCGCCTTGTTTGCCGTTTCCTATTTCACAATAACCCCTCCAACAATAGCCCCCCCCCGTCCTCCCCACCTGCTCCCCCCAGCCTGTCTCTCTCTTCCACCAATGAACGCCGGCCTCACTGAGGCCCTATACTTGGTTACACACTGGCCCCTATTGGCAGTCTAACCACTTAGACACAATCTCAATTGATGCATGGCATAAATGCATTTTTACAAATGGTCAGGCTATTTTTTATTTGTGTGTTTTAGACTACAATGAGCTATTCTGAAATGATTTCACATTGTTATTTTTATTAAGTTATGATTTAATAAATAATTACATTCTACAAGGATAAAAATAAAGGGAATGCCATAAAAATGGTCTGAAAAGATTACACCTGAATTCTCATATTTGCTGCATGTAATCAAAATAGTTTATCCCTGTAAGTATTTTAAAATCGGTCTAAAATGAACAGTTTTCATATTTATTTTTTTTCTCCTACTGTCATTTTCTCTTTTTTTCAACTAGACATAAATATTTGTTCAGGTCGGAGGCAATGAATATCACTGTCAAAAACATGGAAATCGATCTCAACAGTAATATCCCTCAATTAATGTTGGGAGTTCTCTTTTTCCAGGGAGGAACAGTGCGTCAGTACATTTCTGCAGCTAAATACATGATTATACTTAAGCCCCTGTAGTTAGGTGTGCCCAATTTCCACACACTAACACAGGAGGAACACAAGGTCACACACAGAGAGTCAGAAAAAAACAGGCAGAAATGAAGGACAGAGTGAGGGACGAAGAAATGAAGACACAGCGAAGGTGCAGCATGACCACAATTTTTGTTATACTGATTTCAGGCCATTCTAGAGAGTGGGAAAGGGCAATTTTAACAAACTGGTTAACGGATAACCTCAGTGCAGCATATGGCAGTTATAATATGTCAAAGATGAAGAGCATTCTGGAAATTAAGAACTTGTTCTCTATGCATTTTTGTTCCAGACTCATAAGACATATAAAATAAATGAGATTTACAAATAATATTTGAGATTTAACAAACTACATAGAAAAGTAAGGTCCAACTATTTTGATTATTCATTCCTTTAGTTATCTTCAAGGAAACAAAATGTGAAAAAAGAGCCAAGCATCCTCTGGCTCATCAGTTTTAAATAAAATAATTTCAATTTATTTTCATATTGATCTGTTAGTGGAACAAACGAAAAACAAAAATATTTGGCAGATTAATTGATAGAGTAAATAATCAGGAGTTGCCGCTTCAAACTCAAAGAGAAGGGAAGAGCAGAATTACAATGTTTAAGGTGAGAATAGAATTTGATAAACTTTAAAGATTTCCGTTTAGATTTAGAGGATTTTTGCATCAGTGTGATGAAGTACCTTCCTATGCATTTTACTCATTGGATTAGACAAATAAGACATTTCCATTAAGCTGTCATTTTGAATGGCTTCTCCTTTGAATTTAATCTCACCACAATACCAACATATATAAAATGATATATACAGTAATGTAAGATTTATCCATACTGACCAGCCTAATAAAATAGTCAGAAGTCTTTAAATGTATAAGAAAGATGCTCTCTGAAAAGAGATTTCATAATGATTCTTTATCATATTCATTCCACAAAATACTCTTCTATACTATTCTCACAATACTTAATGGACTTAAAAATATATATTTTAATTGTTTTCAAAAGCTACTCACACAATAAATCTAAAAAGATCAAAAACAGTTTCTTAGTCACATTTTTCATTTTACACATCGCTTATGGAACTGTTCAGACAGTTGAATAAAGAATTCTGACTGTGGCATTGGAAGGCAGGTGTAAAGCAACTAAGAAATGCAACAAAAGCAATGCAGGAGTTGTCAAAAAGGCCTTTTTTCATGCGCAGCAGTGAGATTGCATCTGTCACCACACACACGCAAACGGCATACGCACATTTATTCTCAGCTCCTCACACTGAACAAAAACGCCAAATGTATACATCACTACAGCCATATATTTTGTTTGCTCTGACAGCTTTTCAACAGTTACTCTTCCCTATGCAAATGAGCTGACTCTCTCCCACTCCCAATCGTGGTGAAGTGATATGAGCCGCTGAATATAAATGATTGGGAATGATTGATAGACCCTCCCACTCGCCGCCCTCCATAGACAGATAGAAATTCAGACAGACATATGCATCTCTCTAGCCCCTTCCTTGCATTTCTCTTAGTCTCTCACACTCTCTGTCTGTCTAACCCACTCACTTGCTAATCCACTCAGTCACACAGTTATACACATAAAAACATGCTAATTGTCAACAAGTTGTTAGCCATTAATAGGGCTTTAATTCAGCACTGAGAGCCAGGACGGGTGGTCATGCAATATCAGCCTTTCATGTATAGAAGGCCACAACCAGTTTCAAAAACTGTGCTATAATTTATGCTACTGAAATATTTTCCTGTTCTAATTTATGACAGAGGCTGCCACAAAGAACAAAGATATTGTGAAAACAATCTTCCTGAGAAGTTGAACGCCAGCTCTGTAGAGTAGAGGACATGACCAGTATACATGAATAAATCAACTCAATGGACCATGAGAGTTTTCAATAAGTCACTGTAGCCATTTTAAATCCCTCAAGGTGTCAACTTGCCTCTGCGTCGAGCTTTAACGTGTGACAAGTAACTGCTGAAAAATCCATCTAACTGGTTCTGCGACATCCCAATTGACAGCACAACTCACCTCACTGTTCAGTGCATTAAATTTGACTGCAGCTTTGCCGTACCTGTGCACACACTTACTGGGCTCTTTCCTTGACAAAAGCAGCACACTATTGAGAAATAAGACCCGTACTCAAGATAGCCAAACTCGAGCAGGGGCCTCTTTAAACGTACACAAAAACGAAAAGTGTGTTTACAATCAGAAACTAACAAAACCACACAGCTACAACTGGAAATACACAATGTGGTGGACAATGCTGAGAGAAAAAATAATAAGAGATAAGGCTATATGGCACATAACAGCATGCCGATGCAGACAAACACCAAATATCTACAAAAGAATGTATTTACCCGACTGTTTCCATCCGTTACCTTTCCCCAATGCCCGACTGGCCAGGTGTGTGTATGTCAGTGTGTGTGAGCTACCGTTGGAGGGTCTGTGTGTGATTTCTTTCAGACAGGAGACTGGAAATGGGGTAGAAGCCATTACACCGGGAGAATCACCCAGAGCACCCCGAAATGAGGGGCAGGGGCCTGTCAGCACGCGTAGATGTGTGTGTAAGCACGTGTGTGCGTGTGTGTGTGTGTGTGCGTGTGCGTGTGCGTGTGCGTGTGTAAAAGCAGGGTCCAGTCGGTGACCTTCTTCCAATGAGCCCCCCATGATTTATTTACTGTGCCCTTATTCAACCTCTCCCTGCACACACACACACACACACATACACATACACACACACACATGCACACAGACAAACACATGAATTCTAGTATTTCAGCGATAAGGTAGAATCTGCAAATGTGGCTTTTTTTCCACTTGGGACAGGACAGGCAGGAGAAAATGGTGTTTGGTGCGAGCAGAACAGATCTGTCACCCTATCTCTGACTGCAGTAGCATCTTATTTTCCCCTCCATTTCTCTGCTCTCTCCGTCCTCTTCTCATTTTAGCTCCTTCACCAGAGCCAACGTCTGCCTCTCACCCTTATTCTCCCAACCTCGCCCTCCCTGCGCCTTCCCCTCTCACATTTTGTACCGCCCAGGCTGGCAAGAGTCTAGATGCCATCTCCCGCTTTCACTCTCTCTTGGTTTCATTCTTTCCTTCTTCTTTTCTCCATTTCTCTCTCATTCATTCGTTTCCTGTCTCCCTCACTTTCCCCCTCTCTGTCTCTCCTTGTGAGGGGGGTGGGGTTTTGCTGTCGTGGAGCTAGATGAATTTCTGATTGCTGTCGGGCAGCACAGAGCACTCTCATTGGTCAGAACAAGCCAGGGAGGAGAGGCAAAGGCTGCAGGAAAAAAAAAAAAGAAAAGAAAAACGACAATTTTTTTTCATTGGCTGCATATGACCATAACTGCACCCCTCCCTTTTTCTCCCCCTCAGTTTCCCTCCCTCAGCAGAGCAGCGGCAGGCTATAATTTGAACCACCGGAGCCAATTATGCAGATTAGCTTGCCCCAGGTTGACCAATGACCTTCTCCCCCCGTTTACATTTGTTTACAATATGCAAATTACATCTGGGTTCAGAAACGCGCTAGAGGGTGTCAAAACACCTTTAGACTAACACTGTACAGTCACAAAAACCACCTCGCCCCCCTGTTGGCTCCCCCACGCTCATACATGAGAGTGAGCATGTGCAAATGAAACTGAAACAACTTAGCGAAAGATGTTGTTTGATGAAGTGTTTGATGAAGTGTCTGATGAAGTGTTTGGGGTGTTCTGTACAATGACGACTTACAATATTGCAGGCTTTTTGCTCTTAACTTCTGACACTTAGTTTACACTCCAAAATGAATAAAAGACAAATGTAATCTTTCAATCTCAAAAAACTTCTTGTTTTCTCCTTTTTGTCTCCTAACCTTATTTCAGTCTCAGTAACTCTTCACCTTCCTTCCTTTCCTCCTTCTTTCATTCCCCTTCCTTCCTCCCTTCCTTCTGTAGAATTCTCTCCCTCTTCCTTTCCTTCCTTTCCTTTTCTATCATTTTCTTTCACACACTCTCCCTCTCTCCATTCATGCCCCTCCCTCCTCCACCCTCACCCCTACTGCCCCCCACCCACCTCCCCCTTTGGTACAGAGATGGAAGCTGGTCTGTCTAATTAGCTGTATGGTTTACCTTGGCTCAGTGGGGCCTGGCTGCCTTAGCCGGGTTTAAACAGGGAGATGGACGGGCTGAAACGCTGAAACCCTAGACTGTAATTAGAGACAGGCTCACTGAGGGCACACCACTGCTGACACAGAGCCTCTGTTCCACCACGTACACACACACACACACACACACACACACACACACACAGTAAACGCACACACATGCTTGTGGCAAACACAAAATTCATGAAAACAAAAGGTGTGGGCATTAAGTGCACCCATCCATCCATGCACGGTCACTTGGCATAAAAAGACACACATACATATGCAGAGAGTTGGCGTGCACTCCTGCCAACTAACACAACAAGACACACATACACACAAACACACACAGTGTACTGTACAGTCTGAAATATACACGAGTGCTCTCAATTTGGATCCATCTCTCTTATTCCAACTCATATATTTGCGGTTTATTTTACTGTGTTGCAGCAAGATGTCCCCAAACACACTACCAATTATGTCTTTTCCCCTCACCTCATCTATTCTAACCCGCTCTGCGCCACTCGTTCCTTTTTTTAACACTGTCTCTTGTTTTTTTTCCCCCAATCTCATCCCATGATTTATTACTTCTTTCTTCTGATTTTAATTCTCCCTCTCTCTGGTACGATTGTGTGCTTTGTGGTGGGGCCTATTTCTATTTTCTCCTGTTGGACAGATTAAAAAGACACACCAACTGTAAATCGGCCTAAGACAACACACACAACGATGCCACACACACACACACACACACACACACACAAACACAAACACACACACACACGAGTGCACATGCACGTCCGCGGCCGGTCTGATTGCACTGGAAGTGTTGTGTTTATCCCCCTCAAAGTTAACTTCATCACAACAAGGAACAAAGAGACAGAGCCAATCAATGAAATTCATTAATGAAAACTGAAATGCATTTTATTCTTTTCTAATTACACGCATTGTAGCTCATAATTGAGCGGGGTGTATCAGACTTGAGATTACTTTACACTTGCGTATGTGTGGCTCTGTGTGTATGTGGGTGCGTGTGTATGTATATGTGTGCGTATGCATTATTGTACTGTATGTGTGTGTGTGTGTGTGTGTGTGTGTGTGTTCAAGCAAAAGACATCAGAGAAAGACATGCATACAAAGAGAAAGAGATGAAGCTGAATGTGGAGGAAAAAGTGATATCAAGAGAGGACAGAGGTAGAGGGTCCAATGAGAGACAGAGAGAAATATGAAGCAATGGGTAACAACAAATATAAGTTTCTCTGGTATAATACTGCCCCCTTCTGTTCTTGCACAGAACAACATTTGCTGTCATTCAGCTGTGGCATTGTGTGAGAGGAGAAGACCTTATGTCCCACATCTTTTCTACAAACAGTACTGACACTAGCCAGGCACACACTGCTTCAAGACGACATGTATAACTTTGATTTGAGTTCATAGTTTGACAGTATAAACTAGATTTGGTGGAGTTTATTGACTTCCCAAGGGAAAGATCTTGGCAGAGAGCTCAACAGCGGAGACAGAGTCATCACGGAGGAGATATGTGTGAAGCAAAAGCAAAAATGATTAGATTTCATTTTTCTCTATAGTCACTTCCTTTTTATCTGTCTAAAAATGTGGTGTTTTATCATGGATCCGTGTCAACACAACAACCCCGCTGTTATTCATTGCTAAATTGTGATTGTTGTTCTTGAGATTAAAGTGGACTGTTATAAAGAGAGCATGTACTTACAGGTGTCATAATGTTTTAATGTGTTGTGACAACCGCAAGGCACTGTCATCAACATTGTGCATACAGGAAGCACAGACACCTCATATTCTTTTAGTCATTGTTCACCCCCAATCAAACGATGATTAAAGTGAGATAGGTGCTGTGTGCCTGTGTGTGCGTCTGCATGTGTTGGTGTATGTGTGTATTTGTGTACTGTTTGCCATCTGGCCCTAACTGCCCCACAATAACAAATGCTCCAGCTTTCTGATTGGGCAATTAAAAGCAGCAGGGGCACTGTGTTGACGGGTGAGAGTGTGACATCCATCATCTGAAACAATCGGCCCCTACCAAGCAGAGGTGGGTGTGTGTGTGCGTGTGTGTGTGTGTGTGTGTGTGTGTGTGTGTGTGTGTGTGTGTGTGTGTGTGTGTGTGTGTGTGTGTGTAAACATGCTATAGGCTCCTCCAACTACCTCAAGCCCCCTGTGTCTCTCTAATAACTCCATGAAATCAAACACACAACTCCTTATTCCCAGGTGATGCACAGTAGCCAGTGGCATCAAAAAAAAAGAAAGAAAAAAATCAATAATGACCATGTGACCAAACCAGGAAATGCTTGGACCCTGGACCAAGTTGGGCCAAAAACACACGGAGAAACCTCTTGAAAACATATGACATGGTGGAGTCTGCTGGTCACAGAACAGGCACATTGTTCCCAAACGACCTGACAGGAGGCTTGATCATCAATTTTTTTGACGGTAATTACCATAAAAACACCAGCTAAAATTCAGAGAAGGCTGCTTAAAGAAACCATTTAATTTCTGATCTAATCATTAATATAATGGATGAAATCATCATAACAAATTTCCATTATTTCAGTGCTCATTGTTGTGTTCCTAGTCAACTAAAGGGAATACGCTAGGATTTATTTTTGAGGAAAACAGTGCAGGCTGTAGTTTCTTTTTACAACTACTGGCAATTACAGGAACTGCAGCTAAAGCACTTCACCATACAGTATCTATCCAATGAAAGCCAAGAGTAGAACAATTTGCCACATAATCACTAATATCTTTACCTCACGATAGATTCTGATGAGATAATATTTATCTCTAAAATTGGATTGAAAACACATTTTCTTTCAATATTCATTTCTTTATCATCATAGAGTATATCAAAGATTTTGGAACATTAAATTTGTCAAAAGAATATTAACTGCAAAAGCGTGGGACTCCAAATTGCAATTCTAAGTTTGATATAAACTTGGCTGCAGTTCTTTGTTGAGTCTGTAACCGCCCCTTCAGTGAGGGGTGGTTACAGGATCATAGAGTGCACTTGTACATCAGTGCAGAAAGGTGAGAAATCAAACTACTGGAGGTTGGCAAAAACAACATTTTCAGGGGGTGTTCAGATGTACTTGCCACCCATTAAATGCTGCAAAAAACATTTTCCTATGCATATGGTAATAATATTTGAACTCTGAAATTATGTATTTTTTCTTTTGGTGTGAACGATAGCTTATCATGGGGAGATGTATTAATAAAAACAGAACCTGGAATGGGGTATAAATTGAGCGATTAAACAAACCAAAAATGTTCAGCAATGTGCTTTCAAAAAAGCAAAAACCTTTAACAGTATTTTCATGCAAAATGCTTATGCTATCATTATGTAAGTGTAAATCTTATAATAACATATAAACCTGTTCTTTCCAGAGGTCAAGCAAGGGCACTCGAGGTCCACTTGAAGTCCACTTGATTACCCCACCAACTATGATCTAAAAACAAACCATTACAGAGGGTTGATGTGTACTTATTATACAAATTGTGTGACGGAAAGGGCTTATAGTCATAGAAGCCAATATTACTAATTTGACAAGTTCCACGTGTCTCTTTGGTATGTAAAAGATGTACTATATTCAAAAATGAAAATAAAAAATAAAACTCATGTTTCTGGTTCAGCGCATATCCAAGCAGGACTTACACTCTCAGCAATGCAGAAATGAAGCTCAGTATCAAAGTGGAGCCTTAGTCTTAGCTGTTGATTGTCTAAGAGCATAATTAATACACCAACTAATCCAACATGCCATCTAGCCAACCTAGAAATGTCCAATCACATTTACTGTTTCAGCTGGGGTTTGAAGCTGCTGAAAGCCTGAGTCCACAGCGGAGGAGCTTTGAGACCCCTGAGTGAGGCACAAATCATGACACCATTAACTAAGAAAACACTGGGAATTAGTAAGATGAGGAAAAGTTGTGCTTTTCCACTGAGCTTTTGTTTAGTTAATTCCCTGTTGACAGCCAAGTGCTCCACTTGCCTGGAGAAAACTTGCTTGAGAAGGAAAGATTACTTTTTATCCCTAATTAAGGCAGCTTATTTGCATAGCTCACCAAGTCATAATATATGCTAATGTGCATTTACATTGGAGAGTGCTGCATAGGCAGTTAATGTGGCCTAAATATGTCCATAAATATTACTTTTTAATGTTATTTTAAGCCTTATCATGCATGTTTATATATATATATATATATATATATATATATATATATATATATATATATATATATATATATATATATATATATATATATACACACACACACACATATATATGTTTACTCCTCATGCTCCTCCCTCTGTCTCCTCATGCTGTTCTTAGTCTCTTAGGTCTTGTGCAATTACAGTGAAATATAGATTACTTACAGCAAGTCACATGACATCTGCAATCAGAACCTAATTCAAAACATGGCTGAAATAATTGATGTTTTAGGTCTGCGGTGGATGCGGTTGGGGGAAAATGTAAATGCTGCCGAGTGTTTGTGATGAGAACAAGATAGTCAGACCAATAAAATTTGCATGTGTGTGTGTCTGTGCATGTGTTTACTATGTCAGCAGACCATCCTGCAATCAACCATTGAAAAGGAAAGTTCCAAACAATACCATGAAATCATAGGAAGAATATTACAACTGTGTTTTCAGTGCATCTTTCACTGACTGCCAAAGGGAATAAACTGATCCAAATGCAGCAATGGTGCAGCGTAAGTAGGAGGACCTGCTTCGTGTCAGCAGGTATCTGCATTACTGTGTGGTTTTTGGAAAAATACCCCTCAATCCCTACCAGATGACAAGGGGGAAATTGAGCATTTCATTATTATAGATTATTGTAACTAAACACTACTAGGTTTCCAATAAACTACTTATAACAGGTATCCCCTCTACTATCTATTTAGAGGGACACTTTTCAGGTTGAATGCTTGCATCTTGTATATGTTAAGCCGGAGGTCTAAGGTATCCTTATTTATCTAAATTATAATATTCTAAAAGAAACTTCAGATAAGATTTCCCTTTGTTCTTTTAATCCATCTTGTAATATATTAGCTTTCCAAAGCACATGTTTTCAAGCACTCAAGTCCTTCACAATTCTTCTCACATGAACATAAGATCCTACTTCAAAACACAGTGGCGTGCACAGGTGGAGCAGGGGTAAAGCTCGTCCGATCACCACCAAAGAGACCTGTGGTTTAGTTCCCAGCACACGTGGCTGTCTACACTCCACAGAGCAAACAGCCAAGTTAGCAGCAATAAGGAGAGCAATGCATAGTACAATGGGCAACCAAACTGGGAGAAAAAATAGAATTGAAAATACATCACAGTTGATACAAATAAAAAAAAGCAGATAATTGAATTGACCAGAAATGAAGAAGTTTGATACTAATTGACTCATCCTTTTCATTCCTATGTCCCGATTCCAGCTGAAGTGAAGTGCATGCGAGGTCTATGATCTTTGCTTCACTCTAGTCATTAGCAAGCCTCAATTTTCTATCCCTGACTGATTTCATTTGGCTTTGAGTGGTTGAAAGGAGAACAACACCAGATGAGGCCAACTTAAAAACAGGTATTTCAGAATTTCTTGTCCTTCTTATGGATATTAAGTGCAGCGATCTCAAACGAGCGTGGCTCTCAGCCATCGCAAATGGTAAAAAGCTGGGGCCTACATGGCTTTTTCTAACCAAAGAAAAGGAGAGACGGAGATGGGGAGAGCAGCAAATGCAGTACATGAAAACAATAAGCACTTACTTTTCAATCTGAGGTAGTGTTAGAGCGGTTTTCTGGTAATAGGGTTTGCCTAAAAGATGGGGAGATTGAAGAATGCAGCAAAGATGATGTACAGAGAAGAACAGGCCTTCATTTTACAGAAGATGGGAACAGCAGCACTAGAACAACAGGCTACTGTTTCTCAAGTGCTCTCTCGTTTGATTACCCCTCCTGCCCTCCTCCTCTTCTCTTTCTGCCTACAAGCAGTGATTTGTGTGTCTTCCTGTAGCTTTTTGGTTTCAACACCAGGGAGCCTGAGCTACAGAGGGCAATGTGCATGCATCTGTGCATGTGTATGTCGATGTCTATACCCAAGAGTGTATGCCGATGAATACCTACACAGATGCATGACCGTGTCTCTATAAGCTTTTCTGTTTTCACCCATGTGACCGAGTTAGAAACCATATTCCACCTTCAAAATACACTGCAGCACCATCGAATGAGTCACCCCTTTCATCTGCTTCCACTGCTCTCGGTAACTCCAGCTTCCACGCCTTGCCTAATGGATTTTCAAATGCAGGTACACGATTTCTTTCAAGACTTGACAGGCATTTTCCTTTGTGTTTAGAGATGGGAATCAGGCACTGAGTGGTTTGCTGGTGATGGTGTTGTTGAAAGTTTCTGCATACAGAGTAGAAACATTTTCACTGAACTTGTTTGGAAAGGCCAAATGTGAGATTTCATGCACATTTTCACATCTGGCCAAACAAAGGTAGTAAAAAAAAAATCTGAAATACTTCTCTCCATCTTATGTGCAGTTTTTGTTTTCGGCTGTATTCTTATACTGAACAGTAGAGTGAATATAAAAAGGTGTGTCAGATGGGAATGGAAGATCACTGTTGAGGATCTTTAGATGGTTCTCAGGGGCCGCCTCAAAATTGATTTCTATTTCTATTTAAATGAAGAAAAATACTCACAACACATTTGTGATGGGTAAAATCAGTCTTCAAAATCCTCTAAACTTTTCAATTATTGCAACTTCTAACCGGCTTTTAATCTGCAGTAATTTTATTGAAATCAAAGAAGCTGAAGTGGTAGAAAAATGAGAATACTTCCGATTTTTGAGTTGTTTCTTGAGTTTTATCTGACTTCTCTTGATCAAAAATCATTCTACAATGGTTACTCATAGAAAAGCGGGGTATAACTGTATAAGTACTCGTTCAGAGCCATTCTTTACAAGTCATACGTTTCTGTTGGCCTATATGACTTTCTTCGTTTGGTAAACCCTGTACCATTTCCTGATAAGGTACAGCAAAAGTGGACAGCTATTAGGGTCAAACTGCATGCTGATATTTTTCAACTGAAGATGGGTGTGTCTGTGGAAGCACTTCAAACATGTCATTTATGACAGAATCACCTGAATGTATCCATTAGGGGGAAAACGACAAAAAGAGGCTGGAATGAAAGTCCTCCTCCTCATAGCGTTCAGACAGCCTTTTACTGCACATTCACACCAAAGCAATAACTAATGGAGTGTTTATCGCTGTGTTAGAGAACACAGCATTAACGCATATGGTCAAAGAGCTTGCACCTTGATACGATGTGCCTTCACGTGTGCATTTTCAGTCCGTTGTGCATGCTCTATGGAAACAAGCAAAAGCTTCAGTTGTTCATGTATGTTAACAGGTCAGAGTCTTAATGACAAGATAAAATAAAAATGTTATTTCTGAATGTTTTTGTTTTCCCTGCGATAACATACCAAACCCTGACTCTGAAACCAGTATGCATACCAAACTGTTTTGCAATGCTACACTCCAAAAAGAAAACTACATGTGGTCATTTTGTTTTTGTTTTGTTTTTTTCCTTAATGATAGCCACAAACTCAATTTTGCATAGCTACGTAACAAACTCTAGAATATGTGCGGACATGCCATCACTTACTATAAATGTATGGTATGAAGCCATTATGGTCAGCATCAGATAAGCTGTGACAAGCTGATTTGCGGTGCCAAACTCATGTTATAACCTGGATGTAATTGACTGTGATTTCCAACTGCCCTCTCTGTGCCAGAACGGCAATGTCTTCTAATTAACTAGAGAGCACTGACAGCCTGGTGCCACCTCCATTTGGTCCCCACTTGAAACGAGTGCCATGTCCTGAGGGTTCCTGTCAGACCTAGTGCTCTGTGAATGGTATGACATGTCCCTTCATGTCTCCATTCATCTCTCTCTCTCTCTTACTCCATCTTACTTTCTCTCTCTCTGTCTCTCTCTGTCTCCCCCCTCTCTCTCTTTCCCACTCCCCCTGACAACTATTTTCTTCTAATCATGCTCAGGAAGAAAACGAGAGTGTGTTTGGCTGGAAGGGAGAAACACACTGTGTCTACTGTACGTGTGTGTGTGATGAGAGCCCTAAAAAGACAGAGAAAGCAAGAGCGTGAGAGAGAGAGACCAAATGAGCAAATGAGAGCGACAGAGAAAGGAGAGAGAGAGATGTTCATAAGTCTGTCGTCTTATCTGTGTCACTGTACACTGTGCTTCATTATCCGCCTGGCCTGGAGAGTGATGTCTTCCTAAACCAGCACTAGAGCCTGCAGGCTGCCACCACCGCATTTAATGCAGCACACACATCAGCTACACCTCTTATTACAAGCACACACACATAAACAGACTAACACAGTCACAGTTAAAACCTTCAGAGTGTCTAAATGTGCACAGACAAAGAAAAATATGACAAAATATGCAGAATATGCATTTGGCGAACAAATACAGTCTACTATAGGTTGAAAAGCAGGGTGGTGTTGCCCTGATGTGAGGCTCATGAAGTAGCAAGGAAAAATTAATATGAAGAAAAATGTACACGGTGTATAGTAGAGCAGCCATCCAGTAGATAGGAGCCTGTCACTAATGAAATAACTAATTTGGTAAAACCCCATTAATTGTGCTGAGGGCGATGGGGTTTAATTGAGAACAAGGCCCGGGTCACACAGAGAAAGGCTGTTCAACATTTTTATGAAGCTAGAGGGGAAAAGACATTATAGTGAGATAGACAGTGGTGTTTTGGCTCATTTAAAGGCCCAGTCTAACCTTAAGATTTCGCTGTTGGATGAGTACCTTTAAAGCTTTCAAAGACTTTTAAATTCCTAATCTATGTTAGTAAAATAAAAAAAAACCCTTTGAAAATAGGAGGTCATTCTTAGATTATCAGTCCAAATATGTTTTTTGGCATGTCCTGTTTTTTACCAGGCTGATTTTAGAAACAAAGAAAAAACATGAAATGTGATTTTTTTTCTTTACAATTCAAACTCTCCATTTTGCATCATTAAAACGCCTTGTTCACCTTCAGTGAATATGGTGCAACGCATGAATATAATTTGGATTTAAAAAACTGCCAAGGATGCTGCCATTCACCGAGAATGACGCAGCATCAGTTTGTCTTGATATGTTGATGATGAGGTCTCACTCATCCTTCAGGCTTGGAGTCACTTGTGTATTTTAAGTCTGGCTTGTAGGAAAAAGGTGTGAATTTTATTTTATTTTACAATTTTGCATGCAATAGAGGGGTGTCATTGAAACTATATGGCAGGTCATACTGCCAACGGTAGAGCACTCACCCAGCGAAGTTTTTGGTAAGTTATACAGAGCAAGAACCATGCTTGATATATCGAACATTTTGTCCTTGAATGCATTCCCAATGCCATTCCCCAAATATACCATTCCTGTGCACCATGACAACTTTGCAGTGTTCAAATAACAACCGCTTTGTATTTTACCAAGCTTTCCTGTGGAGGAGTTCAGATTAATAAAGTGGCTGCGACAGGGGGCATGAGTTTTATAGTTGCACTGAGTATAAACTCAGTATGGATGCAAAATGTTGAGCTTGACTGGGCTGTCGATGTATGTATGAATTCCTAAATTGAGTGATCACCTGTTTCCGAATATACTGTCTAAAATGTCAGTCTCTGCTTATCTTGTCAGTGCGACTTATGCAACTTTTTAATAAAAACACAAAAACCTTTAAGCCAGTGCAACACTTTTAACTTTGGACATGTTTGAATTCAATGCTGCAAAATGTTTTTAAAAAACCCTCCCATAAACCTTGGACAACCTGTAATTCTCACCACTTTTGTGACACGGAGTAAACTGACGTTGGAACTTAAATTTAGCGGAAAGACTTTTGTCCTTTTCTGACAACTGACTCTTGAAGCCCCCTCAATTACCCTTCACTAAACCTGGATTTACAGAAAGACATTTGTCACCAAACTGCAAAAACATCCCTCTAGAGCAGAAGTATTTAGTGTGTTTTGCTAAATCTCTGTGCCACACTCCAGGATCCGTCTAGTAGTTTGAGGTGCATCACAATCAGCCTAATTGGACAGGTGTTTGCAAGCCATTATGATACTAAACCGTTGTGTCAGTAGAAGAGCCCCAAAACAGCACGATTCCCCCAAAAATCTGCTGAAGGATTAGCTTCGTGGTTAAGATGGGAGGAAATGCTTTTACGTGTCAGGGTTGAGAGAAATTAAGATGGGGAAGAGAGAAACACAGAGAGAAAGAGAGAGGGGAGAGATTAAAGAAGAGCAGCACTCTCAGTGTGTGGTAAGCCACAGCCATCTCTTGTCAGCCACCCCTGGTGGGAGTATGTACCCCACACAGAGAAACAGAGACAGACATTAACACTCCACTCAACCTCAAACGACTCTCATTTACCCAAAGCAAAAAAACCTATACAGAAAACAGCAGTAAACTGACACATGCTCCTTTTAATAATATGTGTACTCAAAATATGTAATGCAATATATATCTTTAAATTTAACATTACAGTTGCAACTAACAAAAACCTGAACATATTATCAATAACTGTGTTGATGTTGACATTTTTTTAAGATTTATAAATATAATCTGAAAACAGTAAAAATAAAATAGTTCATCACAAATTCCTAGAGCCAAAGGTCAAAACCCAAATATATTCAACTAAATTTAAATAATATAAAACAGACAACAGCAGCAAATTATCACATAGAAGTGCAACGAGAGAATGTTTGGCTTTTTTATGCTTAATATAGACTATGGTGCAAAACATTTCATCTGAGATTCCATCATCCAGTATCAAGTCTTTAATAATTACCAGAACGATGAACCACTTTAGCATTTAGAAGAAATGCCTCATAACTTACGAGAGCCTATAAGTGAGGCCTGAACTAATCCAGGAGTCGATCTTAAATCCAAGGAGTTATAGCCTGGGACACACTAAGCCACCTGTATAGACAGACACTTATATACTCACATGCACTCACAATATCGCAAACTCTCCACCGGTTATTGGATGACACACAGAAGCCTATAGTGAGGCACTCAAAGAATTGATCCTTATTGATTTCACCTAAACAGCATGTACTCTAGGGCCAATTAAACATCTCAACAAGTCAGTCATGTTACATCTCCCCTACAAGCAACCTACCCCTATCGTGAACAAATACACTGTTTGAGACTTCAATGTGCCACATGCACATAAACACAGCACAAACCCTCTCCCCACCACTCCAAGCTCTCCTAAATGACCTCATGAAGTAGGGTGAGGCTCTTCACACATCTAGCATCACTGGTGGAAACAGAGCAAAATATCCCCTCATTGATCTGTTGACGGCACCCAAAGATCAACAAGGCAGCGATGTCAGCAGGCTGAATGGGCCACATCAGGTCCTGCTGGCAGCCAATAAGCTAGTGAGAAAACTCTAAGTACCTTGAATGAGATGAGCTAATAGCTGGTGAGAAATTCCAAGCATTGGAGAAAGAATTTTTTTTTTGCTTCTTTCCATTTTACCTAAACCATGTGTTTGCTTTGTTTCATAAACTGCTATGAGCTTGAGTTTTGCCTTTGTTGATTACCCAGCTGCATGATCTCAATTTGATTCATATTACTATTAACTGGACTGGTTTGATTCGGTTATTGATCAGATAATAAACACAGTACAGCCTTTTTAGGTCCATTTCCAAAACTGTTTTTTCTCAACCATTGAAACACCACCACTCTCGAAATGACAAATTCTAAAAATGAGATCAGCAGCAATTGGCAAGAAGCTGAAAAAGACCTACAAACTCTCATCACTACAACACATAAGCTGACTGGCAACTAGTTGTATAGCAATTACTCAAGCAATTCTTTGGTCACTGCTACAGTTAGACCTATCCTATCTAGCTACTTTTATAACGTTTGTTAAATGTATGCCATTTCCCATGTCTACACAAGAGGCGTTTGTTTTTCTGTCGTCTGTTTTGCCAAGTGTGTTTTTTGGCTCTCAGCGCTGCCTAATCTCAGGTAACCTACAACTCTGAAACTGTGTCTGAATGCATCCTGTGTAGACACAAATGGAAACACTGCTGCTACTCTGCTAATGTGCTGATTATGCTGTGCCTCCTGTATAGAAACAGTCTTATTATCTCACTATCCCCCTTCCATTCAAAGTTTCTGTGATTAGTGCTGTCAAACCTCTGTGGCAGACAAAACAAATCAGAAGATAATTTATTGCCATCATATCATCTACATAGATTGCATGCAGGAGTCACTGCTTTGCTATCTGTTTTTTTGTTGGGAAACTTTGATATGTTTTCTTTTCAGACTTCACTAAATTGGAATCTAAAAATTAGTAACTATATGTCAATTAGGCTATGTTTAACAAATGTTAAACTGGGGGAAGAGTTTTCTGATCTGGTCTATCAGAAGGTAGACATTTATCATGTCTATGTGCATTGCTCACCAATAACAAAATTACCCATCAACAAAAATTCTATTCATTTCCACAATGCATTTACTGCTGAAATTATACACGAAGCATCTACCAAGGAAAGAACACTCATTTGCAGTTAATACCAAAGGGGCTGTACATGACTGAGACACTGATTTTAAGAGGCTGGAAGCTAAGCATATCTTACAGCTCTATCAGCTCATGATTTTACGCATATTTAGCAAAGGTAGTTGTAATATCGCCATAATTTCAGAATGAGTAATGTGTAATCATACGCCCTGCAGGCCGCTTTTGTTCAGGTTTTGGCAGATGAACATTTGACATCTAATTCACATTTTTTCATGGATTTAGATATCACGGTTTCCCAGGATGTATTCATTTCTTTGTGTGCATGTGCGAGACCATGCTAGGGCATCTGTACATTGTGTGTGTTTGCATGTATGTGTGTCACTGGGGTAATTAGGAATAGGAGGGAGGGTGATATCAAAGGAGGCACTTTACACTCTCCATTTCAGTTCTGTGTGTGTGTGTGTGTGTGTGTGTGTGTGTGTGTGTGTGTGTGGGAGCGTGTGTGCGTGCGTGCTTGTGTGATGATCTCCTCCAAGCTTTGATGCTGTAAGCTCCGGCGGTTAATGTACTACGGATAAAAATACTACACCATGTAATCTGGCATTTATCCCTCGAGAGCAGAAGCCCAAAATGTGACACATGTCAAGAGGAAGGAGGTAGGGAGAGGGGAGAAGAAGAACAAGCGGGGGGGAAGAAGAGGAGGAGTGATGGAGGTAAGAGACCTAGAGACTGCATTTCTTCTTCTGTTTTAAGATGGTTCAAAGATTGTCAGAGATTCTTAAGAGTGCTGAACATGTTCCATTAATTATTAGAAATAATTCAGCACTCCAAAATACAAAGGGGAAGGAACGACACCCAGCTCCTCAGGAAGTTGAGCGAGACAGTTAAGCTAGGCCGTAAACTTTTGCATTTTGAAAGACATTATTGTCAAAGCCTTATAACAATGGTTGAATTTTAATTCTGCTTTCAGCTACACTGTTTCCACCTCTAAAAATCACATTTATATGCATCAACAACCAAATTGTGACCACCCAAACTGATGATGGATCAGATGCTGTTTGTACGATTTTGTATTGTAATGCAGCATGAAATAAAAATATCTCTCTGAGTCTCAGATAAAGTAGCCCTACTGGAACAACTAAATGTGACGCTATCAGGAAGACAAACTACTGCAACGTGCTGAACAAGCTGTGCACCGTTCACTAGGGATCTACTGATGTGTTTTTTTTTTCAGGGCCAATACAGAAAACAATTATTAGCAACAGATAACAGACTGACAACAGATATTTGGAACACGTATGCATAAGTACATTTTACTGTACTACTCAAGTAAAGTACAATTTTGAGGTACTTTGCTTGAGTAGTTCCATAGTTCCATTTTATTTTATTCTTAACTCTAATCAGTGTTGATTGCCAAACCGTGTAAACATCGTCACGTGATGCACTGCTGCCCAAAAAATACTTTTCCTCATAAGCTTATATTGGGAAATAAGTGTCTGTAAAAAGGTGAGTACATTTTTTGGAGCGTCACAACCCCAAAGAAACAAAATTAGAAAAATCTAAAAGAGACACACATTTAGATTATTATATCCCCATTCAAGTTAGTCAGGTGCTACACCGCAAGTTAGCCAGCTCGGTCATTGGGTCTCTAGTGCGCACGCAATATTGACCCAACAACACTGAAGAACTGGGTGTTTTTGTCAAGCCATTTTGGCTTCATGCACCACTGAGCAGCGTCCACAAGAATGGACAGGGCTCAGTCTCCATGGCTGTCTCCAGATTTAATATCCTTGCTACAAGCAGACAAAGCATGCTCATCAGAGCCAAAGTATTTCATTTTCTAAGTGTTTTTGCACTTTGGTAGCGCCGCATTATCTTGAAACTGTCCAAATCCTGTCCAGACCTTCCTGCCACAGCACTTCATACCTGCACTCCTTTCTTTAGAAATACTACAAAATCTCAAACAATACACACAACACTGGAAAACATTTAATGCAAAGCTGGGCTGCAGGCTATATTTTGCAACAGAGCCGGAGCAGCTGTTCCTATGCTGGCCTTGTAAGTCTACAGTACAGTAGGCTAAACCACAGCTGCATTATCTAGGAAAATATAAACATCACAGATACCCACCCACATTAAATTGTTCAAAACGGACACAGAAATCATCACAGGGCTATGCAGAGAAACAGAGAAAGAGGAAGCTATGTCACTTACAGTGGAAACAGCACTGGAGTTGAGAAAGGAGCTCACTGTACTTGCACTTCATAGCCATCACTGCTCAGCACAAGAATGCAAATGTGATCAGGAGATCCTTACCAACCATCACATCACAAGAGTGAAAGATAACAGGAACATTAAGACGAATGAAAAGGAAATACACACCTAAACATAGTCCACCAACAACTCAGAAGTCCAAAAGAAACCATAAAATAATTTCTCCAGGGAGAACCTTACCTTTTAGAAGCAATGCGCTCCAGCAGGTTCTTCCTGTCGTCCACCTTTCCACGCTTGTCGCTCCGTAGCTGATGTTCGTAGCCGTTTGGTGTTGTTGAACCATTAAGGCACCGGCTGTAGCATCCCAGAGACAGGAACCAGACATTTTCGCGTGTGTCCATGTGTATTTTCTTCCTGTGCGCTTTGCCGTGCTCTGTCTTCGCTCCCATAACGCTGTGATACCTGTTGAGATCCCTGAGGACAGCCTCCCTGATGGAGGAAATGTTCGCTAGCACGACAGGTGGTCCGACCCGAACTCCGACTTGACCTTTACCCTCAAGGCAGAAGTAAAGCGAAACAAAAATAAAACAAAGCTTATTTAAAAAATAAATAAATGTTTCGCTTTGGCTTCGTGGTATTAAATGTCGGAGATAAAGAGGAAGATGGAGTGCATCCTTGATTAACTTCACCTGTGCTCTTTCTACTGCGCAGTCAAAATGTCTGACCTCACTTTGAAACCTCACTGACTGACCACTAAATTGAGACCACAATTATTTTATTAACTAGGCCTTATACAGTATTTATGAATGTCTATTCGGTCAATTAGCTTAGGGCTAAGTTACTTAATTACCAACATTAGCAATTATGAAAGGGAAAGTTTTAGTTCTAGGCTATTTATGTTAATCCTGAAAAGGACATTTAGTGTAACTTAACTATTTAAAGGAACAACAGGACATTTTGAAAAAATACATTCATGTACTTTCCATTTGAGAATTTGGTACTTGAAAAGGCATGCCTGTATGCTAACTAGCTAGCATTCAGCTAACTTAACTTAAGCTTACAGGCAGCATGGTGTGGTTAGCCCTGTTGCCCCACAGCAAGAAGCACCTCAGTTTGAGCCTTTCTGTGTGGAGCTTGCATGTTTTACCCTCCCACAATCCAAAGACATGCAAAAAAAAAAAAAAAAAACAGTTAATCAGTTATTCTAAATTGTCTGTAGCTGTGAATGTGTTTGTCCCTACATGTCAGCGCTATGATGAACTGCAGATTTAACCAAGGTGTACCTCACCGTCAGTTGAGATCGGCTCCAGCCCCCCCATGACCCTGAAAAGGATAAGTGGTTTGAAATAATGGATGGATGGCTAACTTAGCTTAGACCGGAAACATGAAAACCAAGAGCCAGCCGAGGTAGCTGAATCTGCCTAAACCCTGTGGGTAACATGTTGTACCATTGTTTGTTTGAGACACAAAAAACAAAGCGTAAAAACAGAACCGTTATGTTTTCGTCCTCACAGCGGTGAGGGCATGAAAGAAAAACAATTACTTTTCTGGGCTTTGGAAAAGTTTAAAAAAAGATTAAACCCCAAATGGCAAACAAAAGAAGAAATTATAGAATGTAAAGAGTAATAACTGACAACGTTTGTAGCTGGAGGTTTCCTGGTAACAGTTTAACAGAGGTCTCCTTTACAACTGTGGTGTATAGCAAAGACACTTTTTGAGTTTTTTAGGATTTTTAGCAATATCCGGAGTAGCCATTGGGAGAAATTGGAAGTAAGGCTGAATTATAATGTCTTTTTGAAATGAGAGGATACACACAAAATGAAGAACGTAAAAGAAGACCACTTGAGCACTACACAGAATGATCCTGATAGTATTTAAAAGACAGAACATTCTTGCAGCCTTGATCTGTGGCCATTTGGTTTCTCATTTTGGCAACACCTGAATTTAGATTTTAGATCACCTGAACAGATTTGGTCATTTAGCCTATCAAAGTAAATGAATGCCTTTTTTCACTATTTTATTTTGGATTCCCTTTAAATCATGTTTTTGATTACCATTAATGTTAATCCCTGCAGTGAAAGGAACATTTTAGCCATGTTATTTGCACATTTCGCCATGAAGACAACAGCAGCTACTATGTCAAATTCCCAGTGAACGACAGTGTTGCTGAATAGATGTTCTCGTTCAGCGGCGGAGAATAGGAAAGACCGCGTTTTCACATGGTGTCAGGCGAATAAATGAGCATGGAAGTCTATCTACCTGAGATAGAGAGGACCTGTGTTAATGAAGAGGGAAATGAGTGAATGAGCGCGTGAGTGAGCGAGACAGCTAGTGTGTGTGGGTGTTCGAGGTAGCAAATGTGTGACTGAGCGAACAAGTGAGGGAGAGTGAGCCTCTACAGAGCTACCTATCAGGGGTGGGAGAAAGAAGATAGTTAGGCGTGAAGACCATACGTCAATGGGCCCTAATTGAGCTCCTCTCCTTCGCTCTCCACTTGCTACTGACACATCGCCACAGGGCCCATTGGGAGAACGCCAGCTTCACGTCACGTAGAAAACGAGAGCGATGGATGATAAGGGGAGCAGAGGAGGGTGCTTGACGGTTTTCCCTCCCCGGCTCTTCGCCCCCAGCCCAGAGACTTAGGGCTGATGTTTCTCCAACTTTTGAAGACCTGATGTTGCCAACTCAGCTTTCTCCTAAACACTGCAAACGGTCGTAGCCTGAAGGGTAGAGTGGCAGACTACGTGGCCATGAAACTGACTGATCACATACCTGGACAGGGTGGGAAAACCTAGGCAGGGGAATGGGAGATCTCTACTCTTGAGCAAGGCACTTAACCTGGAAATGCATTCATGAAGATAGACCAGAGATTGTGTCTCAAATCCATCCCCAGAGTGCTTTTATTATTCGGGACAAGTGAATGATTCAAAGCCTTGACATATTTACCTGATTCAACCTCTAATAACAGTCGTCACTTCCCCAGTTGTGGTGCACATGCTCTCCCTGTCCTGTTTCAAGTAGTATTTTTGTTGTTCTAAGGGATGAGGTCTAATGTTCTTGTCCAAATATTTCTATGCTAGCTCTTTACTGGTCAGACCACCAGCAAAGATAAATACAGCCTTTGAGCCCAGTAATGTGGCATGACTTGTTTAGGGTCACCAAAATAGACTTTATTTGGATTTTCCCACTTCAACAAACAAATACGTTAATAAAGTGGCTCTCAGCTCTTACAACTATTGAGTTGTTTAACTGTTTACAGTGCTCTGTTTGTTTGGATTCACAACATAGATCCTGTAAGAGTCTTACTCATTACCGCCTGTTCATTTATTGCTGTTGGATTCATATCCGCAACTAAAGTATGGTTATTTTAACCCAGTGGAGGAAGCGAGCTCAAGTTGTATCAGGTCAGTCACAAATAGTTATAATGTCAGTTTACAAAGACCTATTATAACAGGCTGCAGCCATGATGGTTTGTAACATGAGCGATAACTCTATCAAAGGAAAATGAGAAAAAAATGAGAAATCAGTCATTATCTAATCACCAAAATGCCAGTGGAAATCAGGTGAGTCGCCATTGACTTCAGTAGGGTACTTTTTGGGTGAACTTATCCTTTAACAAAAAAATCTTGTCATGGATGGTTGTCGACCTGTTGGTATTTTAGGTAGTGAAGCGCAATGTACTGTGCTTCTGTGCTGAGGGGTGTGTGAATGCTTTTTGAATAAAACTGTATCACATCTTTGTTTTACAGAGAGAGTGGAAGTAAATGCCTGAATGGAGGGGGGTATTAGTTGGTGTCTCATCTCTTTAATTCAGTCAGAAATTAGCCTGCACCTTATTGGTAGTCATAGCTAATCTAAACAACATTAAACTCAGCTGATTATGAACGACAGAAATTTTGGGGGGAAATTTGCAAACACGAGAAAGAGATTTGGTAAGCAGCAAGGATTTCCCGAAAAAATGACACAGAGGGAGCTTTTTAATTGATTTCTTTGATCATTTCAATTCAAATTCAAATACCTTTCAAACATTTCTGTCATTTTCGTGCCTATGGAATAAAAGCTTTTGAGTACAAGTGCTGAATACATCAAAAAACAGGTTTTGTGAGACCATTTGGGCAATGAGAAGCAGGTGGAGTGCACAGTGAGGTTGAGAAGTGTGCACACGTACACACTCTCACAACCACATACACACACACACACACACTCACACAAACAGCTTTGTTCCCTCGGGTAGACCGTGGAGCCGTCAAAACCACTCTGATTCTGAATTAGCTCTGATTGGTTGTCATTGCAGTGTGTCCCACACAGCTGAGACCACTCAAAACCACACACACACACACATACACGCACGCACACACACACACACACACACACACACACACACACACACACACACACACACACACACACACACACACACTTTTATGGTCTGGGCATCATGTTTCACTAAACTGCTGAGTTCTCTAGGCTGTAACTAGGGTTGTTTTAAGAGCTGTGGTTCAGTATAAATGTGCGTGTGTGTATCTGTGTGTGTGTTCACATCTGTCTATATGGCTGCAGTAAATGCATGTATGCAATGTATTCAGATTTTCAGATGGTGGGGGAATATATTGTCTTGCCTCCAGCAAGCTTTGATATTCTCAGAGGATCTGCGCTCGGCCAAAGATACTTGACATTTTGACATTTCAAGCTACAAAACATATACACATATATTTTCTTAAAAAATGCCTTGTATCTTTTCCTACAGAGATCGGGATTTTTAAAATTCTATTCTTGGAACCCTTGTGATTGTTTTGTTGGTCAAAAAAGATTGATTGAGACCCATATGAAAATAAACTGGCTATGAAAAAGTCCTGTTATTAGCCGAATTGAAAAATATCTGCATGTATGGTGTGGTAGTGTGCTGTGTTATTAACACAATTATCTCAAAATCCTATGCTTACAAAACCCACTTACAATGGCACTGAGGAACTGGGAAGACGGCTCTGTATCACCACAACAGAAAAAATCCTGGATGAGTTGTGTAAACTTCTCGACCAAGACCAAAGGGAAGCACATGTTTTAAAGTCCACTCATCTATTTAATTAAGAAATTATACAGGTCTTGCATAAATGTCACTCTGTCACCACAAGCATGCACGCTAAGGAAAATGTGGGTCCAAAAAAAGCAGACCCGCCCACCTCCAAAGGGATACCACAGTGCCAGCAAAGCCTTGTGTGGCTAAATCTGCAGGGGTTTACCAGTCTCGCTAGCTCCGTTTGGATTGGATGCCCATCCAACAAGCCTGCTCCTCTCGTTGCAAATGTGTCTCGGTAAGCATCATTCCTGCTCTGAAACTCGAGTTGGTGCGAGCAGAAAAAATAAGCAAAAGAGAACGTGGGAGGAGGTGTAAAAAAAAAAAAAAAATTCTATTAAAAATGTTCAAACTGAAGCTGGATTCCATCTATAGAGGCCTCTGGATCAGGTTTCTCTGCAAACAACTGCCCAGTTATCCAAAAGTGTGTGGTTGAGAACAAAAAGCAGAATTCTCTCAGAAAGAGACACACGCTAAACACACAAATTAATGCACACTGGCATGCATGTAATGTGTGTATGGGTTTATATATGTGCGTGTGTATGTGCTTGTGTGTGTGTGTGTGTGTGTGTGTTGTGGGATGTACAGGATCCTACACATAGGCATGCTTAGAAACTGCCAGTTCTGTGTGGCTCACATACACATTCTTTATTGGTGATACATGAGCAGCCTCTAGTGGCGACACACCAGACTGCACTCATGTAACTATACTGTAGGTATGTACACTTGATGGTACAATATAAAGTTTTTGGAGAAATATTTTAATATTTACAATTCCGATGGGGTAAACACACAAACTCGGAAATATTTATTTTTTTCATAACTGAATAAACAAGCTGTTCTCAGAGGAAAATAAAAAATAAAAATATCCCAAAACTACATAATGCACTTTTAAAATAGTATAAGTGCATGTTAAACTCACAACAAAATAACCCCAATAGCAGATAAAGATATTTACCTTCTGGTGGTTTGGTCACTTCCATTCTAACATCTCTTTCTCCACTAAACTAAGTACTAAAGTACATAAGTTTTGCACCTTATTTTTTACTCTAAATCAATGATATTTGAATTATTAGATCCTTTCTCTTCACTCTCTCAAACATCTACCACAAACCACTAATTAAATACCTGAGGCTGGAAAAGTACCCATATCTAGTATTATTCTAGTTTTTCAGGAGTCAAAAAGTTCAGCTTTTATGGTCACTAAATGCTTTTAGACAGAATTATGATTTAAGCAAATATTTAACATCTTGGTTGGCACCTCAGGCTATTTTTCAGCCCTGAGAACTCAAATTCAGCTGAGTGCCAACATCAACATATTAACCATGTATATCACATAACTGAGGCAGTAATGAAAGCAAAACGGAATCCCCATGGTGGACGTGATGAACCATAGTAAATGGACAAAGGAACATCTCCATCAAAGCCCTGGGAAAAATGTTAGGGAATGTGGGAACATTTGCTTATTTCTTAACCCTTCCTCCCACAGCAGTGTCAGTAACACTACTTAAAGCCATAGCTTACATAGCTATAATTAGCCGCTGGACAGAATCTGTAGCATGGGAATACATTACAAGAGAACCTAAATTTGGAATGGAAGAAAGAAAGAAAGAAAGAAAGAAAGAAAGAAAGAAAGAAAGAAAGAAAGAAAGAAAGAAAGAAAGAAACTGAACAGAACCCGTTTCTTCATGACAGACACCAAAACAGACAAATACGCAATTTTACAGAGCACAGTCAGTACGCTTGCACAGATGACAGTAGACAGCCTCAGTTTCAGCTATCTTTCCACCGCACAAGAAACACTCACTAAATTGAACACAGAGCTCTTTTAAGAAGCACTTTTTTGAGCAAAGCCAACCCAATGCACCAATTTGAGCTGAAACAACTGGTGTTTTTCATGTCAACCAGAACAACACTTACATTTAAAATGACAAGTTGGATAAAATAAAATCCAAACCTCGCTTACAGTAAAAACCACCTTGGTGCATGGGATGTCTGGGGCAGCACGGCCATTCGCGGTGATGCAGTTAAGTGTTTTTAAGACACGTGCAGCACTGTCCGGGATTAATGACCTGATTATTTATTCTCAGAAGCCATGCTTTACTCTGCAACTATAAACCAAGCTGCCACGCCCCTGCGGTCCCTGTTTGTATGGGTTAACAACAGCATTATCAGTTGAGTGTATAATGGCTGCAGTAGGAATCTTTTGGCCTTCAGTGCTACTGGGTGGATCTTAGAGTTCAGCTTTAAATTTAAATGCACAAGCGTGGCATTTCTGCTGCTCGGGGTTTCTCCGTTAAAACAAATGGCATCCTTTGGCGACGTTGTGAAGCAGCTCGGGATCATGGGAGTTGCTGTCTTTGTCGTCAAACAGTCACCATTGCTGATGGAAATCTATGACGTGACTCAGGCCCAAATGTTCGCAGACGACATGATGTATCCCTCTTCGCAAGTTAAATCTTGGTTTGAACATTGATGAAAACATTTGGGATAAAGTGACTACATAACTCAACAAAAATATACAACCAAGTCTATTAGTTTCTTAGACATCTTGATGCAGAAATGTTATTCTGTCTTTAATTCAGACTACCATAGTTATACATAATGGTTGAAAGCCACTCGTCAGATTATCACTGCTGAGGAAAACATCTTTCATCACTTAAAATGACCATGCCATTCTAACTAATGAAATGCCAGAAAGCCAGTCTGTTTTATCAGTTACGGGTTTGTCTCATGACTTTAACACTGGCTGCTTTGTTTTCAGTTTTTCAGTTTTCATGTGTGTTTACGCTGTAATCATTTTTCTTACCCTGTAAACATAACACAATGCCTTTTTTATATATTACATTATGAAATGTTTTGCTATTATCATTTGAAATGTTACAAATGTATTCTGTCTTATTGAATTAAATGTGAGCGTATTTGAGAAAATCTCGGTACTTGACATATTATTTTGTTGCTTTTTTTTCTTCTTTTAAATGTATGGATGCAAAGGACGATACAACATGTGTTTTCAGAAGTTCAAACAATATGATGACTGAATGGAAAACAAACACCATGGCTCCCAGTTATTTACTGTGAGAGATAGTTAGCTCATATACTCCGGCTGTTAGCAGGAAAGGATCCATGTCTCTACACTGAAACTAAATATTCCTTCCTCCCCTCCACGCCACACTGCACCCTTTGACTGAATGTGTCACACGACCTTCAGAGCTGTGCTTTAAAGACCCTCAGTTTTCTATTAACCTATTGATTACCCGTGTTAGCCTCAAACATCTCTATACCTTAACTGCATGCTTTCCTCTGCTCAACATTCTCCAGTTTGTGACCTTCTGGTGATGACTAGATAGGCCCACAGACATACACTGAAACAGCCCTGAATGCACAGTTCCTTCAGGAGACAATGTGAAGATGGGTGTGAACTGTTCAACTGATACCCGACCCATTTGTCTTTATTGACATATGAGCAGGTTCCTCATGGTTTTTTTTGGTGGCACTCCCCTAGCTGACCCTGCGATTGGTTCATCTGCCCATGAATAGGAACTGCTGTGCAAGATAGCATCCGTTGACATTACCAGGGAGACACTTACTGCAGGCAGAAATCCCCTCAATATTGTTCTTCCTGGTGAGGGACAATCCTGCCCTGCAGTATTTGTAAGGTGACACACTATTTCTACAAGATTTAGGGCAACAGACAGAAGTCAGAGGGACGTCTGCTGGCGTGTGTGTGATGTATTTCAGATCTACTCCGAAGGATCTGTCTGAGGACTTCTTTCAGAGTTATGAGCATGTTCTTTGAGGAAAACTTGTGGATAACCTCATGGTCTGTCAGGCAGGCTTTATACCGGACACTCAAGCAGTCACACACCAGCAGAGGGCCCCATCTGCCAACATATTGGAGGTATTATTAATACTCTATTATATATAGCATTAATACTGTATTTATCAAAGATAATTTAGCCAATAATACAATTTATTTTCTCGCTAGTACACTACTTTTGTGTTTGTTGTTGTCTCATAAAATTAAAATCAGTCTAAAAGAAGCACTTGTAGATAATATAGAAATTAAAATAACACACATAATGGTATTATAGACATACTAAGTCACACAATAGTCCTATTTTAACTGAACCATACAACAGATTCTGGGTTTGTGGAAGCAAATGATGAAAAGCATTATCAATTATTAACATAAGGTGTGCAGCCCAACCTGGTCTGCTGACGTGACTAAGGAGGCTGGTGAAAGAAAATAAAAACCTGTCTGGCCGCTCTTGTGTCTGAAAAAACATTGGACTTGCAAATCACAGGTGGCAGAGACACACGAGAGCTGATGAGTACACGGCACTGATCTTCAGGGATAGCAAAAATGCTGAAAACACTTTTTAATATCCTGGCCTTATCTATTGTGCTAGGGCTGGTATGTCTTACTCTGCTTCTACTCCACAGCCATAACTGCACTCTAACTTTTTTGACTCAGCCACGTAATGTGGCAAATGGAAATAACACCCTTTCTCAGATGATAAACGAACATGTGAACCAGCTGAGGGAAATGGAGACAATTAAAGCCAGCCAAAAGACGGTGGCTCCAACGAACAACACTTTAGGACGCTGTCCTGACATCCCTCCAAATCTTGTTGGTCCTCTACATGTCGAGTTTGACTCAACCCGGACCATGGATGAGGTGAGAGAGGGTCTCAGTTCTCTTCTTCAGGAGGGAGGACGATACAAGCCACCAGACTGCATCTCACAACATAAGGTGGGTGAATGAATGAACAGAACATAAACAATAACTTTTCAATTTCATATGAAGTATAATGGTATAATGAGTCAAAACACTACGAACGAAATCAACGCTTACTGATTATGAATACCGTATTACCTTTATTTAAAGGGGAACTATTTAGTTTTTCAAGAAGCTGAAAATCAGAATTCTAATATTTACATATCAATGATGTATTCATATAAACTCAGAAATATTTAGTTTTTCCATAAATGAATAAACACGCTGTTCTCAGAGGAACATAAGGTCCGCAGAACACTGTCTGAAGCTAGAAGGGTGGCAGGGTCCGCCACATATAAACAAAGTAAAACAGTATGAAGTTCCCGTTGTCCTTTGAGGTCAGTTTGTTTATTCAGTACTCAGTATCATTCTTTTCTGATTAAAAAATGATTCCCCAAAATGACATAGTGCACCTTTCATTGCAGGCAGCCCTTATTTCCAATGATGATGAGTAACAGGATGAAAGGATGAACAAATATAACAACTAAGACAAGTTTATAGACACAGTTTGTTAAAGATACAAGATCCAAAAACAATTTAGTTTAAAAAAAAAAAAAGAACAAACATAAAACTGATATGATTTATTTATGATCATGGATCTAAATTCACCCAGTGTTTCAGGTAGCAGCCATTTAATGTAGCACAGGCAAAGCACAGCCTATTATTATCATAATTTTTGTCTTTTTCTGTCCATGTATTATTCACTTTCATTCCATGTTTTAAATCATGTGTTTTTATAATTATATTTCATTTACATTAACCTTCTTTAAAAATAACATTCTTATCTTTTTTTTTTTTTCATGGAATCGAAAGTGAAAAGAGAAGGTATTTACAGGGCACTTGTCCATTGGGTAATATGTAGTGCGTAGCATGTGAACTCGCTTGAAAACAGGTTTGACTTAACTGCTCAAATGATCATTAAACTTCATTGTATTCTGCATCAACTGCTAAAAGACTTGCTGATGTTAAATGGTTTTGGGGGCAAGAACATCAAAGCCTTGAAGGTCCGATTTGTAAGAAAAGTTGTTTTTGAAGTCTCATTCCCAGCTCACCAAATACTGACTGGACTTGACTTTTAATGTTTTTTACATCTATATTAAAGCAAACTTTTGTGTCTAATTTTGGACTAGGTGGCGATCGTCATCGCGTTCCGAAATCGGCATGAGCACCTGAAGCACTGGCTGTATTACCTCCATCCTATATTGATGCGACAGCAGTTGGACTATGGTGTGTATGTCATCAATCAGGATGGTGAGGGAGTCTTCAACCGGGCTAAACTGATGAACGCAGGCTACGTCGAAGCACTGAAGGAATATGATTATGATTGCTTTGTCTTCTCGGACATTGATCTGATTCCTATAGATGACCGCAACCTCTATAGATGTTTTGACAATCCACGACATTTGGCTGTAGCTATGGACAAATTTAACTTCCAGTTACCTTACAACCAGTACTTTGGTGGGGTTTCTTCATTGTCCAAAAGCCAGTTCCTGAAGATTAATGGCTTCCCGAACACTTATTGGGGCTGGGGTGGTGAGGACGATGACATCTATAAGCGAGTGATCTTCCATGGGATGTCCATTTCTCGACCTAACATGGTGATGGGAAAGTACAAGATGATCAAACATGTGAGAGACAAGCACAATGAGGCTAATCCCCAGAATCCTAAGAAACTGAGCCAAACCCAGAGGACCATGGATAAAGATGGGATTAATACCCTAAAATACACAGTCAAGGAGATTGTGAAGGATAGACTGTACACTTTTATCAATGTGGATATTGACGCCCCGCCAAGCTAAAGGAGGATGTGGATCTAGGACTGCTGTTGACAGTAGACTCATTGGTGTTTCAGTGTTGATCTCAACCAAATCTGTCTTGGGTGTGTGCCAGATTACCAATGCAAGCATGTGCACAAATTTGTGTGCGTGCACGTCTGTGTGTGTGGGTGGGTGTCAGCGTGTGTCCGAGTGACATTAAGTCAATGTAAACTTCATGAAGTACAGAGATTCTTGGCAGTTTTTCTCAGTAGTGTTGGCGCAGTCCTCAAAAGTAAATCACTGAGTGAAATTCACTCTGTTCAGTGCCTTCACATAATTCTAATGTACAACCAACTTTCTGCTGACTTTTACTTTCTACTCATGTCTCTTTTAAACCTTTTCCATTTTAGCATACTTCCCTATTTCTTAACTTGTTTTAATGTTCTGTTTCTTGATGCCACTTGTTTTTAAATGTATTTTTAAAAACTGTAGAGCACTTTGTAGAGCACTTTGAGTTGCATTGTGTCTGAATTGCGCTATACAAATAAACTTGCTTGGCCCTGCCTTTCCTCACAGAGAAGGAAAGGTGGGTAAAGTGGTGGTTTCGACACAAGAAACACCACAGCAAGGGCAGTTTGACAAGGGTTGCATCGAGTACACTTTTATGAATTGCAATTGCAGATATTACATGAGGTTGGCCAATGAGGTGGTGAAGGGGTTTTACATTTTTTCTTTCTAAGTTATACAATAAATAGTTTTTTTGTACTTGACATTAGTGTTACTGCATTTGTTCATTGTGCATATGGAGCATACTGGAAACAATGAGAAACAACGACTTTTGAGTTGAAACTTTTTCATGAAATGCCCTAATGGCAGCCATTTTCCTTATGATGTCATTGTATGAAGTTCAAATGCTGAGACAATGTTATGCTGCTGTGTCACTGTGCTGGGTTGCAACTCGAGTACATGTAGGGAATGGTTACCACTTTCAAATCTATCAGCAACTGAAAAGATGGTGGATTGTGAATTTCAACCTGTTTTTCCTTTTCCTACACCTAAGCAAGTACTTTATGTGCCTTAACCTAAACAAATCATAACCGTTTGTAACACAACGTAAAGTAAGGAAATGCAACACAGCGCTATTACAGTCAATATTATGCATTATAGTTAAACAGGGAGAAGTTGGGAATGAGAACATGTTGGAAAATCTGAAGGGACATCGGGCCATATTTCATGGAAAAACAACATCTTTGGTAACCATTTTGCGTCCATTCGACAAAAGTCAACATTGGCATCCAACCGCTTACTCGCTGATAATTACATTTGATTCCTTTCAGTGTGTTTCACCTACAGGCTTAAAGAAATGTAGGACTTGCAGCCCGGAACACAGAAGGACAACATTTGAGCTTCACACCCGAGTGTCATGGCCGCCATGTTAATACGGTCTATAAGCTCTACACAACTACTTTTTTTTTTGACTGTTGTGGGTTAATAATGAAAAAGGTAAACAAATAATTTTGGTGGCAGTGACACGCTCCTTGATGTGTCTTTTTTTCTTCTTTCCGATGGTTGGGTTTACTGTTATTTGTGGCCTTTTGCAATGAAGATTTGTTTTGCACAATCCAAACCAATGTGACGAGGTGACGAGGTGCTTCAGCACCTGAGAAGAATTATAATGAAATGTGTGGTTTAGTCACTATTGTAATGGTCCATGAACTGAGCTTCCTTGTAAACATTCAAAATAAAATAAGACCATCCCTCTAACAATGTGTCAGGTAATCTTTGCTGAGGTGAATCAAGTTCCACAAGGTCCATGTTAAGCTTCTGTTATAATTAGGTCTGGGTATCAATAAAAAATGTTCGATATTGGTACCGATACCTTCACTTCGATACCGGTTCCTGAACGATAGTTTTTTCGATACCAATTTTATAATATCACTTCTAACAAAAAGAAAATGGCATAACACATTACAGTACAAATCTTGAGTTTTACTTTTCAGCTTTGGTATTTTTCCACTGCAAGCAGTTTTCTTACAGAAAAAATAACAACTAATTTCAAAAAAACAAATAATTTCCAGTGCAAAAGAACACTTGCAAACAAGTCACAAGTCAATGTCTAATGCTCACTGCTACATACTGAGGACCTTTTCACTTAGCAGTTTTTCTTCAGAAAAATCAACATGTCTACTTTCTCAGGACACAGACAAACCTGCTCCTGGCTTATGGTGTCTACTGTGAGGAGAAGATAAACATAACAGTGAATGCTAGGTGAGCTGTTTAACCAGCCGACCCAATTGATGAGCACATCTTTACAACATAAGCTTCATCTGTTACTGTCAATCTCTAGTTAGCGTTTGATTTAGCTAGCTACATAGCCATAAAATAAAGCTACACACTAATATCTTAAGTCAGCGTTACATCGTTGGTGGAGATTTTGAATCAGCCGCTCGGTTTTTGTAACGTCCACAGACGGACTTAAATGCTGAGAGTAGGATGGCTTCGGTCCGCTCTTCTTACAGTCAAACATGGAGCAACTTTCTGCTCTTAAATTGATTCCGTGCATGGTCACGTGCTTCATCAAATTAGTCGTGTTGTCGGCTTTAGCAACGATGACTTTTTTGCATATATTGCATCGCGGAAGATTGGCATCAGTCTTGCTAAAATGGAGCCATGCTTTTCACCTCGGTGGCAGATCTTGCTGCTGCAGTCAGCCAGCAGGAGTTCAACTTGAACACGTCTATTATCAGATCTTAATCACATGACTAACCTCTGGGCACCGAAACTTGGCACCGAAAGACGATATATATTTTGATACCGGGAAGTGTTGCCAGGTGTACGATAATTATCGTATTTGTACGATAATTTTGCCCTCTGTACGATGTACAATCAATAATCCCAAAAAAGGCCAAATATACAATAATTTGACCATTCCGTGAATGTGTGGTTGTAATCGGTTGTACTCAAAAATGGCACAACACATGTCACTTGGCCGCACAAAGGCAACTGCCATAGCAAAGCCACAAAGTTGTGAGTGCCTGTTATACGCTATTCAACACTAGAGTGACTATAGCGCATCAATAGACTTGTTATTTTGGTTATGACGGGTGTACGATAATTTCCCTCAAAATACAATAATTTTTTGTCTCTGGTATGATAATCCTACATTTCCCACCTGGCAACACTGATACTGGGTGCAGCCTAAGCATTTCAGTCGGCAGAGGTGGCAAGTAACGAAGTAAAAATACTTCGTTACTGTGCTTAAGTAGATTTTTCAGGTATCTGTACTTTACTTTAGTATTTATTTTTCTGACGACTTTTTATTTTTACTCCCTTCATTTAAAAGCATTTTTTTGTACTATCTACTCCTTACATTGTCAAAACAGGCTTGTTACTTTTTCAGCCTCCGCGGATGACGACACGACGTTAAGATTTACTACCTAGAGAGGGAAAGTCAACCGCGGAGAGAAGCACTTGTTAGAGAGAAAACTTGCAGCAGCGACATGGAGGAAGAAAGTGAACCAGGGAACGAGGACGCATCATATTCGGAGAAGCAAGACATTCCCCATCCATGACCTTATTTCTTATTCAAGAGAATTGTTTGAGGTTGTCGGCTCCAAGAATGATTCATGGTGAATGCGTTGTGTGCCAACCTAAAAACCATGAGCTTCTGGCGTTCAAGAACTCTCCATCAAATCTGAATAAACACATACAGGTAAGGTGTATTTTCAGTTATCATGAGCTCATTTAGCATTTCTTGTAGGCCAGTTTACAACGTTAGCAATTCTATGACAACACATTGTTTTGATAGTATAGAGACACTAGCTAGCGCTCGGTTTAAAAAAAACAACAACTCAATAATGCTCAATTAATTGCCATTTTGCCACTGTTGTGAGACGTTACTCTGCAGGGCTCTCTGCCGGAAAGCTCCTCTTGGGTAGATTTAGGGGTTGAATGGTGATTTGGGTTAAAATAAATACATTTTCTGTCAGAAAAGGCTTTTAAGCCGAAAGGTCTGAAGGCTAACGTCCCCTGTGTGCCAGTATTAGTTAATCATCTACGTCTACTTCGCACAAAGACAATGTAAAACATTTATATAACAATTCTGTCAGGTGAACCACTTTTCTCTTATCTTTGTGTACGTCTGTGTCTTATTTGTGTGTATTGTCAATCCTACAGAAAGCACGTGAGTCACTTGGAGAGATACAAAAACCTCACTGCAGGCCAATGAATGAAGGCGCCCTCCGATCTCGCTGCTACTGTCAGTCAGCAGGAGTTCAACTTGAACGCGCCTATTATCAGATCTTGATCACATGATTAACCTCTGGGCACCGAAAGTTGGCACCGAAAGACAATGCATATTTTGATACTTGGTGCAGCCTAAGCATTTCAGTCTGTGCCATTAAAGAAGCGACATTCGCTACCCAGCCCTAGTTATAAATATGCCAGTTCAAGATGGTGATGCATGCTGGTTAAAATTTGTCCACGATGACCTGGATGGGAGTGGTTTCTGCTCCGCATCCGATGTCACATGACCTTAAGTTATCGCGGGAGCAAGGTGGCTACAGAGCAGTTGCGCAGTTGCTGTGCAGGTACTGCTCGACCCTAGATCCACCTTCATGACGTCAGGACTTTGCCCTAATTGGCTCTCATCTATACTGATTTTCCTTATCCATAAGCGCCTCTTTTCTACTCAAATATCAAATACTTTAAGATAAGTAGCAGTCGTGTGGCCGCACCTATGGGATAGTCAACATGAGCAAACCTATAAAATCCTTACGCATCAACCCTGAAAGATGTCGTCAATAAACTGCTCAGTTCTGTCAGGGTGATGATGGAGAAGTGGTTAACTGCTGTGTCCAGTGTTATCTGTACTATCCACTCTTATTAACCCTTTCTGTTCCCATCAAATTAACAATACAAAGAATTATCCTGAGCTATTTTGCGAGTGATGAGACGGCGCAGCGGGACAAGGCATCTGATTCAGTAATTTGTTCAGATTATTGTAATTCATTCATTCAGTCAAATGTATTTCATTCCTTGTGAATAATGTTGCTATAAGAAAATGCATCATCTCATGTATCTATAGTTATGCTTATTTGTTAAATGTAGTCAGCAAATTCCCCTCAGCTGTGATATAATCATGCACCTAAGCACAGTTGACATCATAATAATGAATAACTGTTGTAATTGTATTGTATTGTTATTGGGCAAGACTTACTATAATGTACCAGATAGACAAAGTTCAAATGTATTTAATGGGGACATTACAAGGAAAACAGAACATGAGCATTTACAGTAAGACAACATTTGGGCTATTCATCTACTCTTGATGCGCCACTGTGTGACCATTTTGAAGTGAAGCAATTACAAAATATCCAAATTTGAAGTTGTTATTGTGACAAAGCTGTCACATTCTGTTGTCTCTAAATATATGAACTGTCTATATATATATATATATATATAAAACTAATCAGATGACTACATCCTCTGCAAAAGACAGGCTTGACACAGGTTTTGATCCCCGGTCGTCTGCATGCAACACGGCAGCAGTTCCACTGCTCTATTCCCTCGTCCTACATGTTTTGGTTGACAACTATTTTGAACATCTCTGATTGAATAATTTCTGAAGGATATTAATATGAGAAAACGGCCACCAAAATTCCCATAGCATCAGGTAAGAAAACTGATCGCAGTCGTTGTTGATTTTCCTCAAACATTAATAGAATTTCAATTTCCTCCACTTCTTCCCTGACGAGGAAGGTAAAAACCGCAAACTCAGCCGAGTCACGTCACATCTACGGGAAGAGAGAGTGTCCGACTTCATAGCAGCGTTTGTAGCCCCGCCCCTGCAGCCGGCCGCAGATCTCGCTGCTGCTGTCAGTCAGCAGGAGTTCAGATTGAACCCGCATATTGTCTTACAGTAAGGTCAGTTGTATTAGAAAACAAGTCACTTCCTGTAATCGAAGCACTTGCAGGAGAGGCAAGAGGCAGAGGCTTCCTTGTGGCATAGGTGTGCCAGCATTCTGCTTTGTGCTGCACTTGTTTTCATGAAAGAAAACATGGTAAGCCTGCCTGTGTGACGCTAACACTAACTAAAACACAGAACATTTACCCTGCAGATATGCTGCTTGGATGGGAAGCGATGGGACCCCGCTTAGAGTGTCAAATACATAGCATTCCTATAATTCAAGACCATGTTTTTATCCTATTGCTGGTGTTTCCACCCTTATTTGAGATTATGACTTTACAGAAATTTCAACTAGTCTTGTTGTCATCTGTCGTGGTGAAAATAAGTCATACTTTGTACTGTCTCCTCCTCTCTGGCGTGACTCTGGAAAGTTTCCAGAAATGTAGAAACATAAAAACAAAAAAACAAACAAAACCGAATTAGTTTGGAACTGGTCCTCAACCAGTTCCAGTTCCGGGTCCGACCCACCCTCTGGTATCTGACTTTTTCAGGTGAGTTTCAGTTTACTTTCCAAATCTATATGCATGCCAACATCCAACAATTTTTTTGTATGATTAAATACATCAGAGTCACTCTCAATGTAACATTAGAGGGTCATTTTGTCATGGCCAAGAAAGCTGGCCGTGCTTAGGTGCCTTGTGTATTGTTTTATGGTTTCCTGCCTTATTTTGAAACTTCTTCTCTCCTCTCGTTTCAGGTAACACTTCCCCTTGTGTCTTTCCCACTAGCCTGATTGCCTTCCCCACCCTGATTGTCTCCATCTGTTCCCTGTTACGTGTCTATTTCTGGTCTGTGTCTCCCTTTGTCTGTGCCAGTTCGTCTTGTCTTGCATGTCGGAGAACCACCTCCAAGCCCTCATCTTGCCAAGGATTGTCAAGCCTTTGTTTCATGCCCCTGTCTTGCCAGGTTTTGTATTTTCTTTGATACTTTGTCTAGCCCTTGCGTTTGTTTGTAGGTTTTCTCCCTCTTTAGCGTGGTTTTTGTTTATTAGCTGTCATAGTGTTTTTTCCCTCCTTGTGAGTGATTTTCTGTTGTACTTCTCTAAAGATTTGTTTATTTGTTCACTTTGTCTCCTGAGTTGTGCCTTTGGGTTCAATTTTTTATTTCAGTCGTAACACATTTTGATAGTATAACTATTTTTTAGGGAGACAAAACATTTTTAACAGAGCTTGTGGAAAGGTGCAGAATAAACTTTAGCGCGGGGTTACGTATCAGTTGTGTCCAACAACGGTTTGAGTACAACTCTAGTCCAGTGGAAATGTTAATTCAATATTTAATAGTAAATTCAAGCCATTGTGCTGTGCATCAGCAAATTAACCAACTCCCCTGACCTAATCACTCATCTTGTGATTCATAACTCAATTCATATTCTGTTTTGCTGCTCAGAAGCTCTCATTTAGTTGGCGACTTACTCGGAATTCATTTCCAGTCATATCATTTCAAAGTTAGAATTTGTCACAGTGGACAAACCATGAGCTGTAACGGGTCCTTTATACAAGTGAACGAGTCCAAACCAGTTTTAAAGGTCCCATATTATACTGTTTTTCATCTATTTCACACAGCTTTCAGAGGTCCAAAAACTCTGTATTTGATATGCATTACCCCAAACTCATGCGTGGTCCTGAATTCCAGCTGTCTAAAAGTCGCTCTACAGAGCTCTATTCAGAGCAGTCTATTTCTGTGCCTGCACCTTTAAATGCTAATGAGCTCCGTCTGTCAACGCCTACTTGGAGAGCCCTTCCTGCTACATCACTCTCAGGGAGAGGATTCACCTTGCGTTAGCAGTAGCATGCGCTAATGTTTACGGTGGATGTATCGCTGTGGCTCGCGGAGATTTTTTCTTCCAACCGAACCAGTTTGACCCAGAATCGGACCCAGAAGGAGACGCTCCTGAAGAAGTACAGACTCTGTGGCTACAACAGGACGTTTCAGAATGCTTAGTGTGCCTGAATAATGTTAGTTTGTTCGTACGTGTTTTTACAGTTACTGCTATGTAGCTAGTGGCTAACAGCTAGCGAAAGCTGTGTTTGTCTCCAACACAGTCTCCAAAGTCTTGGACACTGTTCACATCGTCTCTGTCTCCAGTCTGCACACGTTTCCAGACTTTTTACTGTGACAACCAAGCTCCCTCGAAATATTATTAACATCAAACTCGCTTCAAACGCCATTGTATAGCAGACCGAAGCGGAGCTAACGAGTTAGCCAGTTTCCAGCGGACTCCTCCAGACTCGTAGGTAACTGTAAATACTATCAAACCACGGCGACACTTTTCGCTGGCTCGGATGCAGTTGCTGGGTCTGGTATGGTTGAGACTAATCCTTTTACGAGGGTCAGTGTCGAGGCAAAGCCAGCTTTGTACTGACCCCCGTTACTGAAGCAGTCCGATGTGAAGTGGTTAGCACACACATACAAGCTAACACGAACCGCAGCCGGCACCTTGTCATTAGAAAATGAAACGCAACCACTGTCTCTTCTGTTGTTCTGTAGCTGGGACAGAATATAGGCACTTATGTTGATTATTACAACCAACAACAGAGCAATTTGCGTGCCCAACTTTGAGCGACGACATTGCGAAACACTGCTGTCTCTCCCATGGACGCACCGAACTTCACCTCAGGTATGAACGCCCCCCTCTCGGATATCTCCTATCACCGCGCACAGGAGGCCGGCCTATGAAAATGACTCCTTTCGTTGCGTAATGAAAGGAGCAGAATCTGAACATTCTGTAGGAGCGCCGTGTTACCAGTGGGTGGGCTGCAGAGACCATGCAGGAATCGCTTGTTTTCCTCATTCTGGGAGTTGGCAGGCTCAGGGAGGACCAGTTTATATATGTAGAGACCAGAGAAAACATGTTTTTCATAATATGGGACCTTTAAACGTTTCAGCTGGGTTAGAGGTACACCCAGCATCACAGTGTGCTGCATGCATGTGTCTTCATGATGTACAGCTGATTCAGAGTCAAAGCCCTGCGTGGCAGGGGCTCTCTGTGAGCTTGCAGAGGTGAAAACCAGAGTCGATCCTTTGCGTGAAGAATTGATGTGTTAGAGGATGTGTGCTGAAGGTCAGAGCACTTCCTTCTTCACACGCCTGTTGATGGCTTATTAAGGGATGTTTACGTTTACACTCTGACAAGGAGTAAGGACGTGCAGTTGTGTATGTGACCACATCATGCTTTCATGTGCTTTTCGACATGTAGGTTAGCGTGTTCATTTTGCTGTAGCAGCAGCACTCTCTCACACACACTGTGTCAGAAAACGCCGCCGCCACCCCCCCAAACACTCTCCCATCCTCCTTCCTGCCCAGCCCCCTCTTTTCATTGGTTGACCTAGTGGAGTTACTATGGGAACGGCTGTAGAGAGGCTGCCATGCAGAATGTGGGGTACAGTTTTTGAATGGTGCTTAGGGCTCTATCACACGCACATTTATCAGGGCAAGGAAACCCTGCCTACCATGAGATTTTTTTAGAAATATCAGTCTGACCTTCAGCTGCATCTGTAATTTAGTGGCCACATTCTATACAGGGCTCCTTTAATTGGCTACTTTCCTACTGTGCTGTATAGCAAAACATAAACACCCCATCATTTTATCATTTTCAGCCAATATACTATTATGATATCTCAAATGGATATAATAAAATAGTTTTATTATATTATAGTCACAGTTTATAGGCACTGTAGCTGAACACACAATATCGCTTTGTTAAAATGATGAAAGTAGATACAGATTTAGCCTGGAATATGGACACGCAGTCGGTCTCATGTTTTAGCACTCAAGAAAAGCTGCTGAAAGAAATCCAGACACTCGCAAGAAACTAGCTTTGCTTCATCACACAGATAATTGATTGTACACATTAACTGCATGAAGCAATTATACACATGCTACGCTCCTATGTCAAAGTAAGACCATGTAACACATGTATACAGTCATAGTGTTAAAAATAAAAATGTTTAACATAAGAGCAATAAAAGTCACCCTTGTTCCATTCAAAATAGACCCATGAGTCTGGTGTAGTTGCTTGACAGATACCATTGTAGGCTTACTTGACTGCCAAGCCCATTTGCTTATCACACCAGCATATCACCAATGCTACCTGCAGCTGCTGTTCAAAACTAGATAAAGACTTGCTCTCCCACTTTTTCTTTTCTGAATGTCTTTCTCATTTCCTCCATTGTTCTCTTGTCTTCTGTGGTATGTATGAAGAGGAACCTGTTGCCCAGTTCAAACTAAATCCATGCATACCAGATTTATGAGCCAAAACAAACACACACACACCGACACACACACAGGCGCTGACATGGCTCACAATGAGGACCACATCCAGCACCCGAGCAGCAGCAGCAGCAGCAGCAGATTGATGATGAGATCAGCCGACACACACGCGCACCAGCACGCACCGTTCTCTCTGTCGGCATCACTAGCTTTGATCCGGTGGGCCGGTACAAGTGAGTGTTATAGTCTTACGTAAGGCTTTTACATAAACCTCAGCATGCAGAGAGAGAGAGAGAGAGAGAGAGAGAGAGAGAGAGAGCTGGATGGAGAGGGAGGGGGGGTTTGCTGCACCATTACAAAGGGGATTCGCACTGCACCAAACCCTCCTCCCACTGCACATGCATGCGCACCCACACCACAACAACATATAAGCTTTTCTCCAGCAACATGTGTCCTCCCTTGAACAATGAGACCCTCCCTTTCATCCGTATTCAGGACACACAAACACAGACACACACACACACACACACACACACACACACACACACACACACACACACACACACAGGTTCCACATGCATCAGCTGTGCATCAGCTGCCTGTCTTTGTCATCATTTTGGCTGTCGGTCTCTGTCTCTTTGTCTTCTCCCTTGAGACCAACAGCAGACAATGACACGTGCGAGAGGCTTTCCTCTCAGCGATCAATAAAATGTATTGATAACCTATTGCTCCCAAGCCAAGCCGACCTATCGCCAAGTGCGATGCCACAACTAAAGTGCCACACGCTGCACATCAACAAAAGCATGTCTGTCACCCTTTCTCCCAGCCAGCCTGCTCCTTGGGGATTTAAAGCCACCGGGATGCAGGATGTGGGGGTGGAGAGACGGAGGAGGGGAGTTGAAGAGGGAAGCGCTCTGTTTAGTTTGGATTTAATTCTACAGGCACACAAAGCCTCAGACGTTTAAGTGTACGGATTCTTGTGCGAGTGTGGTTACAAAGAGTCAGGAGCTGGTCCATCAGCGCAAACACAGTTTTATTCATTAAATATGAAAAGTGGAAAGATTTCACACTGTGAACAAACAGACGGTAACAAAAAGAAGGAAAACACAATATGCTTTTCATTGCAGCGAATGGTCACAAAAAAAAGGCCCAGATTTGTAATCAGAAAGAAAAGAGGGTCAATGGCATCAGTCTGGAAAGGAAATACAAGGAAGTGAGCAAGGTGGCAATATGGTGGCCTCTGTTTTTGATGCCATTACTTTGCTTATAGATTGAGGTACCAAAATGTTTCAACTTAAAGTTTTTAACTGAGAAGTGGAGGTACAACTTTTATTTTAACACCAAACTGTGGCAGGTGGGACATCAACCAAGGCATATTTAAACAAACATATGAGGCATAAAGAGCTTTCCTTTTCCAGTTCAAAGTTCCCTTCTCTCTCTCTTAGTCTTCACATTAATTCCATTTGATTGGTGACATTCATAGAGGGAAATCGTGATTTGTGGACTCTTCGGCATCACCCAAAAAGTCACCTTATGTCACCACCTGTTTCTATCCAATCAGTCTTTAGTCAGTCGGCACTCAAAGGCATGGGGAATGAAGGTGATTGCATGATAAATCAAAAGGCACAGTGTAGGCAGAGAAAACATAAAGGGACATGATCATCCTCTGCACCCCAAATGACCTTTAGCCTGCCATTTTTAATTGGGTGAGAAACACACTGCAGAACACAACCTCAGATCAGGTTACACCATGGCCTGTCCTGCGCTGCACTGTAAGGAGGCTGAAAAGACATCTGAACCCGGAGCAGTGTTGTGGATCAATCATCACAATCCTAAATGAGATGGAAAGCTATCATGAACTAGAATGACCCCACTGAGTGTCATTGGTAACATTATGGTCAGGATTAGAGAGAACTTGCATCATCTCGAATGTCTTTTTCCTATTAAAAGAAAAAAAGTCTCTCGTTAACTGAAGGGCAGAGTGAACACTCTGCTCCCTGTAACTTGTCTCGCTGAATCACTGACAAAGGCCTTTTAAGACTGCATTACACCCCCTCATTCTTAAAACAAGTGGTGCTTTGCGAGGCTGCAACACTGTGCAGTAGTCTGTCTTTGCTTTTCAGAGCACGGGGGACTTAGCAAACAGCAAACTCCGCCATTTGTCTTGCCCCCACATAAGAGGGACAAAGAAGAAAACAGACCAACAGAGGAAAATATATGCTGACCAGTGATCTACAATGATGTCAAGCTACATTCAGATTCACCCACTGCTGTGGCGGCTCCTATTATGAAGTCGTACAATGCTTTATCAGCAGGAAAAGAAGGGTGAAAGACTCTGTGTCATAAGCTGTGATTCAGTTAACCATGTGACTAAAACAACTTTTCCTCATCTGAAACCCTGACAGAATTTCCTTGTGTGGTGACTTTGGGTCACAGCCTACTTAAAAAAAAAACTAAAAAAAACACCTGCAGGCATATTCTGGCTCTCTAAAAGTGTTTGACAGAAAGGATGCCTCCCTGTCCTCGGCTGACATCAGCCTGGACAGTATTAGTAGAGATGAACAGACAGAACAGAAAGCAGAGTACTGAAGAAGCTGGTGCCATCACAGTTTAAGATCTGTGCAGTGTGAGTAAGGAAGGAGGAGCCTATAAAAACAGTATGAAATCCAGTGAAGGAGAAAGTACTAACTAGAAAAAATTGGATGTTTGTGCATGTGTCCTTAGAGAAGAAAGTCACCCAGCGTAGCTACAAAGACAGTGCCAAATTTTGAACAGTGTGTGTGTAGAAGATCATTCAGCATGAGACGATGTTCCCTGACCTTTGCGCCTTGTAGCTGTGGCACTGCATGCAGAGAGGGAGAGGGTGTGTGCATGTATGATTTTGTGTGTGTGTGTCGAAGCATCAGTGCAAAGGATCCCTCCAGGGTGAGTATTGCGATAGTTTCTTAAGTTTTCATTGGTAGGTTCAACAGTTGTAAATCCCAGAGATTGACATCCTATGGATGTACTTGGGGTGATGCGTTGGGTTATAAGTGAGATCCAAATGGAGCAGGCTGATGCTAAGCTTGAAGTCCATCCACAATAAAAAAAAAACAGTCAAAACAGAGGAGGTCTCCCTCTCAGAAACGTACGGTGTTGTGTGGCATTCGGCAGGGCAGCTTTGCCACATATGTAGCTGCAAAGTGTGTAAGTAATAAAACCAGTTCAGATCTCAGTATTTGCACATACAGTTTAATAATCAGTGAACGGTCGGAAGAAGACCAACTTCAAAAAGCAAAACAGAAGACAGCCGAACCAAAACGTTGGGTTATTCCAGGATACTGTTGAGTCTGTTCAAGATATTAGAGGCTTTGAAATGAAGGTTTTCTTTTCTTTTTTTACTTTGGCTCTAAAATCAAAGGATTAGGAGGTAATTTGTTACAGATTAGACAAGATGACAAACTCGGGGGGGAAAAAAAAAACCTCTGATTAGTTTAGGTCCTTATCAGCAAAACATGTTATGCCATGTGGAATTCCATAAGAAAAATGTAAAAGATACAAAGGTGCTCTGCTTTTTCTTTCTTTCGCAGTGTGCAATCATGAGCTGTCAAAACCCTCAGCAGGTCAGGGGCTTTTTCCCAGGAGAAGGTACAAGGCAAATGTGTCTATTGCGAGTCCATGGATTGTCAAGAGTCAACCTCCAAAGTTCCAGTGAGAGCTGTTAAGTGTTAACCCAGCTTTTTGGAGTCTCCTTGTGACTATCTCGAGTGAACAAACCCACTTATTCTATTCTAGCCTGTCGCAAGCCAAAACACTTAAGGAATGAGAGCTTTTAAGATTTGAGAGGAATTTATAGGCTGTTAACTCTACGGCTCAACATTTTTCTTGGTCTGGGAAAACTTTTGGCTCTGCATAAACAGCATCAAAGTGATGTACACTCAAGTCCATAAGTTAGTAGGAGGGAACTGCCCATTTGACAGGAACTACTTCTTGTGGGCTGTTCCTCTGCCAGGTTTGTTTACAGAGCGACGAACGGGCACCTTTGATACAGGGATCCTGGTGCGCGCTGGGGGAGGCGCATCGGTCTTTGGTGGAGGGGACTCGGCCTCCAGAACAGAGGAGAGTGCTGACTGGCTTGCAGAGTGGGGAGGTGGCGTTTTACTGCTGCTTACTGGGATCTTCGATTCCCGAGGGAGGCTAGTGCTGCCTTTCATCGATCGGAAGGAGGAAGACGAGGAGGAGGAAGGAGGAGTTGTTTGGGAAGTGGGGCTCAGTTTGTATTCAGTGGATGGAGAGGGAGTAGTGTTTCGATCGTCCTCCTGCTCCTCATCCTCTCCCTCAGGGTCATTGTAGAGGTCGTACAGGTGGTCTCCAGAGCAACTGTCGCGTGACAGTGCCATCCTCTCATTACGCTGCAGCCCGCTCTCATCAGGTGTCGCCGTGGGTGTTGCTGAGGGAGTGTCCCAGTAGCCCTCATCACTAAGTGGCTCTTTTTCACCAGGGGACGTGGGAAGGCGGCCATGTGTGTGAGGGAGAGGGGGTTTAGCTGCCCGACTTCCTGCCCCGCCAACTACTGGAATCTTACTGAGTCCCAACGCCTTCACCTGGGGCACCTTTCGGTCTGCACTCCTGGGTGCTGAGGGCAGGTGGCTGCTCACAAGGCTGGAGGTGGCACGTGGGGGATAAGTAGAAGTGGGGGTGGAAGAGGGAGGTTGGTGCAATCGGGGCAAGGCAGGGGAGTTGTCACCTGTAGAGGGCAGCATGTGCCAAAGCCCCTGCATATCTGCATCATCCACTCCTTCTGGACTCGCCATTTCTTCCCCTCCACCCATGTAGGCCACCACACCACTACCGGCAGGGTGCTGCTGCGGTGGAGGCGGTGCCCGGGCCCGGGCTGGGAGGGAGGAAGGCACTGAGCTTGTGGAAACAGAAAACATGGGCTGGGTCAGCTGGGAAGGTAGAGAGGTTTTGGTCGGGGAGCCACGAGTCATGGCACTGGTGATACCAACTGCTCTGCCAGCACTCGCTCCCACACTCCCTCCTCCTCCCCCACTGCTGCTGCTGCTGGTGCCACTGCCCCCATTACCCACTGGCCCCTCCTCGTCTGCGTCAGCAATAATGTCACCGCAGCCTGTCAGTGAATCAAAGCTCTTAAGGGATGTGACGTCAGTGAAGAGGAGAGAGCAGAGGCGATCCACCGAGGGCTCCGAAGGTGGGTCACCCGTGCTGCAGCGATCCAAAGGGGGCGTAGCGAGGGAGGGAGTGAGGCTGGAAATTGAAGCTTTGGCTTTTTGGACGGGAGGGCGCAGTGGCGAGTCAGTGGGAGTGTAAGGAAAGGGGGAGTCTGGCTCACCAGATGGCCCTGGCATGGCAACACAGTGTGGGGGTGTCATGGTAGCACTAGTAGTGGGAGTCTCTAGGTTAGGTTCTGTCTCTGCATCCCCACAATCCTCTTGGTGATGATGCGGAGGGGGTTCAAGGGTGAGCGTAATATCCTTTACCTTTTCAGAGTCAGCAACATCCCCATCCTTCTCCCTCTTCCTCTCCACCTCCTCCCCTTCTCCCTCGTTTGTTTTTTCCTTGCGTCTCCATCGCATGCTGCTGAAAAAGCCCTTTAGGCCCCTCCCTCTCCGAACAAGTCCCGCCCCTCCATTTTCACTAGACCTAAAACTCCCACGCCGAAGTAGAGAGAAGAAACTCAGCGATTTGCTGAGAGACCTCACTGGTCCCGTCTCCAGGCTGGCAAGCCCCTCCCCTCTCCGTCCATCACCATCGTTGTTCGAGCCCGTTAGTCCATCGTGGGTTTTACTCCTAACGAGTTCCACTGACGCCGCTGAGCTGTTTCCGTTCAAAGAATTCCCATTGTCAGAATTCCCGTTGCTCCCGCTGTTTGTAGCCCCTTTGTTCCTGAAGGAGAAGAAGCTGGCCATTCCCGAGCCAGTGCGTCGCTTTCCGAAGAGTTTGAAGGCAGCTTTGTTGATCTTCCCTGTGGGCTGGGGGTCACACTGAGGGGCCACAGGAGGCTCCACACACTCCGACTGCACCTCCATTATCTTGCACTCTATCGCTCCCACTCTATCGTCTCCCTCAAGCTCTCTAGCTGCCTTTCTGTCCTCTCTCTCTCTCTCTCTGGCCACACATACACTGACCCCCTCTCTCTCTCTCTCTCTCTCTCTCTCTCTCTCTCTACACCCTGCTGTCTGGTGCTCTTTCACTCCCACTCTGACTTGCTCTAACGCCTGCCTGCTGGTTTTCTCTCTCAGCCTCCCTCCCTCCCCTCCCCTCACTCTCTTTCTCTCTCTCTCTCTCTCTCACAGGCACACACACACATGCTGGGAGCTGCTCCTGACAGTATCCATGGCAACTGGGTGGGCTAAGCAGCTTTCGTCAACGTTGGCGGGGCGCCAGAGTCTGTCCTCCACTCCCTCCCCCATCCTCTTCCTCCTCTCTTCCTCCACCTTCCCTGTCACCAGTGCACTGTTTGCTCTCTTCTTTTGACTGTTCATCAATTTATAAGCTCTACATACACTAACTCCATCCTTGTGTGTGTGTGTGCATGTGTGTGTGTGTGTGTGTGTGTGTGTGTGTGTGTGTGTGTGTGTTTGTTTGTGTGTTTGTGTGTCTATGCTTTACATGTGTCGGTGTGCTTGGCGAATAAGTAGAGATAAACACCCAATGATGAATTATGATGGATTAGACACGACTTCCATATGTTAATGTGAGCTCGCTTGGTGAGTCACAAGACTGAGTGGAATGGCTAATTATAAAGACTGCGTGCATACTTCTTTGGATTTAATGTTGTTTACACATGTCTGGGGTACATGGGCGAAGGAGGTGGGGGAAATCTAACAAGCGAAAGACTTAATGGCACTAGTTCCACATCTCAGTGTTCTGAATAATTTCTTTTCTAAGATGTGTCCTACTGTGTAATCCTGTGAGCGACGTCATATCAAAGCTTCTTTCAAACAGTAGCTTGACATTACAAATGTACCATTGCTACTTACTTCACCCAGCCCTGTGTGTGTGTGTGTGTGTGCATCTGTGTGTGACTGTGTGTGTGTGAGTGTGCAAAAGTTCAAAGAAAACTAAAATACCACCATGTCAGAAGCCTGAACTAGAGGACACAAGTACAAGACATGCTAATCAGCAGTTTTGTGAGACACACACACACACATACACACACACACACACACACACACACACACACACACACACACACACACACACACACAGCTCAGACATGCCTCAAATACAGTTTGGGCCAGACATATAGGCCATATGGCCTCAAGCCCTCTTCCATATGGACACACAGGGCCAGGTGTCTAAGAGCTATGACAACACATCTAACTGTCATCTTATCAGCCAACGTGTGTGTGTGTGTGTGTGTGTGTGTGTGTGTGTGTGTGTGTGTGTGTGTGTGTGTGTGTGTGTGTGTGTGTCTAACCACACATGTAATCAACAATACAATCTTTCTTTTCAGATTAGCTGTACTGTTAGCACCTACCTTGGCAACCAGCAGAGTGTCTGTGGGCATTTAGAACAATTAACTGTTCACTAACTGGAGGAAAGACCAGTGTATAGCTGCAGCTCAACTTGTTGCCTTATTGTTCTAATTCTCTTAGATATAATCAAGACACATGGATGGATATATATATATATATATATATATATATATATATATATATATATATATATATATATATATATATATATATATATATATATATATATATATAAACATTACATTGTGTTGATGTGCAAATGATTCTGTGAATGTGCCAGGATAAACTCAGATGGGATTTAAAATAGGTGCTCCCCATCTCCCCTGCTGAGCCACTGTTTTGGAGGCATCTCTGTTCAAAATATGTCATCCTCGCCTGCGGTGGATTCACCCAGAGTTCCCCTTACTTCGTGCTGAGCATGATCCGCTGTGGGTGCTCTTTTAGCTGCCTATTTTATCCTCCCAACCCCCCATGAATCTCCCAGATACTCCGACCCACTTACAAACCTCCTCTTTCCTGCTTCCTCCCCTCCCCTGCTCCTTTTCTCTCTCCTCCTCCTCCTCCTCCTCCTCCTCCTCCTCCTCAGTCTCCTCAGTTGCTGTTGGCACAGGCTCTCCTCTTCCAGCCCACTGCTATCAAACAATGTCTGCATTCATCCGCCTAAGGCAACTCACACACCCCCCCCACAGATCCACAGACATGCTCACACCCACACAAACACATTTTGAGGGCTTCCCCAGAGTGAGACACCGGAGCATATCTTCCTTATGCTCTCCCCCCAGTGAGAAAGATAATCTGCCCGCTCAGCCCACAAGTCAGTCACCCCAGCCCGTCTGCCTGTCAGCCAAGTCAGTCACCCAGTGTGCTTGTTTTCAGGTACATCAGACACTCGAGCAGAATGCCCTACAGCCATGCTAGCAGGTTAGCTGGCTGTCGGATGGACTTGAAGCTGACTCTGAGCAGCAGATGGCTGGCTGCGAGTGGAGACCTGATCAGCGGGCTCAGTTATCACATGACGAGACAAAGGATTTTGCTGAGCTGTTAGGGTGGAAATGCCCATCGTTATGCTGCTTAAATCATTACCACTGGTATGCAATATTCTTTTATTCTGTAATCCAGACCGTTGGCGTATTCTTGGCAGCCCTCAGGTGCTATTTTTCAGGGCTGAAACAGGTTGGATTTGGCAGAAAAGCAACAGGGTTTAGTGGATAATACCTTGCGCCTATGCAAAAAGAAATAATGGCCATGCTTTGATACTAATTTCACATTTTGAGGTAACACATTCTGAGGTAGATATGAGGCTTAGCTATCACAAAAATGAAGCCATAGAAAGATGTGTGATCCTCACGCTTCTTATGGATATATTCTGGGTGGCTTTGCTTAGTTTGGTGTTTGCAAAATGCAACATGTGCTTTCCACAGAACCTAATGATTAATTTATCCCTCCATTTGGTGCGAATAAGAGGACAGACACATGCACACATGCGACAGAAGAAGCACACACCCTATTATCTTTACACCCCCCCCCCCATCTGTCTAAATAGGGTTCTCATTTCAGCCCCCTGAGTAAAGCTCGGCGCTAAGTGGGACAGTTAGAGGACATTCTCTCTCTCTGCTTCTCTTTCTAACTTGCTGTGTCTTCTAATAACATGGCTTGCGTCTGTATCCCTTTGCACTATGCCTGCATGTGGCCGGTGAATTTGCTTTTAAACTCTCAGTGCTCTGGGCAAATATAATCAAATGTTGAAATATTTTTATTACTAGGGAAAGGAAATGCATTTACCTATCCTGCTTCAGTGCAGCTATGAGTGGACGCGCAGCTGATTCTTCTGAGTACCTCGAAGGTGCACTATGGAAGAATTGGCCACCTGTCAAATTCATACTCAAAACAAGTAGGGGGCAACTTGTCACCGGAGTAACCACTATCTGCTGCTAACTATAGCTGTCATGAGCTATTTGGCTCAGTTAGCAGTGAAGTTTGCAATCAAGACTGTGAGCTCAGAGCGCCGGGGAGGTGTGAGTGTTTACACTGCTAGCTAGAAGCAAGCGTTCTAACTGAATTTGCTAACTGACCAATGAACGTACAACTGTATTTCTAAATTTTCTTTAAGTGAAACGTTTGACGGCACACTAAGGTGTCATTGGTAGCATGGTAGCTATATAACATACTGAGTGCACGCATAGCTTAGTGGCTCATACTGTACGTCTTTTTACAAAATGTTTCACATACTGGCTAAATTGGCAGGCCGACCTCCTTGGCATTATAAGTCCCGTTTTTGCCTAGAAAATGCTCATCCCCCTTTAATTAGCTGAGCATCCTTTGTACACATTGACACCAACCTGATATGTCATGCATGGAAAATGCAGAATTGGACTTGGACAGGAATTTATTGACGCAAGAGCTTACTGGCAGGTTCAGGTAACAGGCAGGCAGGCACAGGCCTAGATGAGCAGGTAACAGGCATTGAAAACAAAGGTACTAAACGCGGAAGAACTGACAGAGGAATGATTGACCTGTGCAGGCAGATGAATGAGTGGCTTCTATGGCGGTTGGAGATGGGAGTTGGGGCTCTGTTGAGGGAGGTGTTTGCACAGCGGATGGGAGGGGCAGGATCAGGGATGGAAGCAGAGAAGCCTGGAGGCACCTGGTGGACAGGTTAGGATAGTTCTGAAGGGGTTAGGTATGAGGATGTGTTTAAAGGGTGCAACAGAGAGGCCGAAATGATTCCCTAAACCACAACAATGCTCATGTAGTCATCAAAGCTAATAAAGTCACAAGTATGATTGGCATCACCCTTATGGCAATTTCATTGTAGAAATCCATAATAAGTATCCATACTTTAGTTGTAGTGTGATTTGCCAGTACTGTAAAGTGTACTGACATTTAAATAGCATGCTAAAGTAAACACTGATGGTCTGTCATTGATTGTAAACGCAAACAAGGCAGGACAGGTGCGGCTGCTTGTCCATGGTTGGCGAGTTGTGCTGCACAAACAAACACACCCTGTTCAGTCACAGATCATACACACACACACAGACATGCTCGGACACGACATGCTCATTCATCATCACTATAGGGGTCCTGTTGGTCAGGTTGGTTCAGGACAGAGGGTCTTCCAGCACCAGATTAAACTAAGCTACAGTGTATGTGTGTGTAAAGTATTAAAACCCCCAGGATTACCACCTGTGCTCTCCATACTTTAGTAATCAACAGGGAGTGTTACTAACTTTAATTAAGCTGTCTAAGCACGGACTCCCCAAACACTTTTTACATCCCAAAGGCTGTAAACAACATCTATACGAGAATCTTTACTGTTTTTCCTATAAGCCACCCCGTGTAAACTTTTATTACATGAATAAATCAATGTTAAATCAGTCCTGATAATTAGAACAACTAGTTAAGATGACAGGCAGGATTTGGTATTACAGGAAAAATGTTTTCTAAATGCTTTAAGGAGAAAAAAAAAAGCTTATGATATCACAGGATAAGAATTTAGCTATCAGGCCTGCTGACTGAAGAATTTCCAAAGTTGGTAATCATAAGTAAAGATGGCATAGACCATGACGATGACAATGGGGAATGACATGAACACAGAAATGCAACTGAAACCATAACTGCCTGAGAAGCAAACACTGTTATCTGGCTGTTGAAGAATCAAACGATCAATCTTTATTTGTATAGCGCCAATTCACAACAAAAGTCATCTCATTACACTTTGCAAATTCAGCAGGTCCATAGCATACTCCTTTATTTGATTCATTTGAGACTCGACATTTCCCCCCATGAGCAAGCACTCGGTGACAGTGATGAGAAAAAGAGGCAGTAACCTTGGAGCAGAACCAGACTCAATCAGGTCAACGTCAAGCGAACACTGACGTCAGGAGATCTCCTGAAGTCACGTTAAAAACAACCGCTTTTGTCAACACAACGCAAATATGGGTGCAGATGGCCTGACTCCCTGTCAGAAATATTCCTAGTTATATATTTTGTTGTTGCCACATATGGCTAGAAATTTTCCGGAGGTCCCCTTAATGGTGTTGAAACGTCAGGGCACCAAAACTATCCAGTGGTTTCACACTCACAAACGCTGAAACACAAGCTCGAAAAAGGCTACACGAATGTGATATAACAGGTTATGCAAACAGGTATAAATGTTATGTAGCCTATGACGTTTGCAAATTTGAACATATCTGTCGTCTGCAGAAATGTAGCTGCTTCTTAATAGGAAGATGGGAGAAGTGGTTAGGAAATTTCCCTGTTAGGCACCCAGGTTTGTGTACTAGCTGATGGCCCAATACTGGCTCACTAGGACACGTAAATGGAACAGAGCAGTCATTAATGTTTTCAATTTGTGCCAAGATTAAGGTCTATAAGTACCCTATGAGCATGCCACAAACTAAATATAGAGCAATTTACCACAGTAATGTTTCAAACTGTTTAAACAACCATATATGTGTCATGTGATAAAGAGGGGCAGTAATACCCATAACACAGTTATCTGTCTTATCAGCCTCGCACAAAAACAATTAAGCTGCTGTCTCTAAATGCATACAGTAATTACAGACTGTCAGCATGTTGGACAGTTTACTCAGATGTCATAGGGAGAGAGAGAGAGAGAGATGGACACAAACCTATTTTACTCCACAGACGCGGACACATCCAACCTGCACGGGCACCATCTACATTTCACGTTCATGTATACAGTTTGCATATTCATGTGGATGCCCTGTGTGTGTCTGAAGGACATTTCGCATAGTACAGCATTCCCTCCTTGTCCTCAGGATTGTTCTCCCTGCATGGCGTGCAGTACTCGTCTGAATGATTCAGAGCCCTAAGAGAGCCTGCAGTAGCTCGTCGCTGGAAGAGACCTCTCAATGTTTAATGTGAGGTAACGTGCACAAGTAGGCTGCAGGAAGAGAGGAGCGTGTTAGAGGCGCATTCATCCGAATCACCGCTTAGTCAACGCTTGGAGTAGAGAGGCCGTGCCTCTTACAGTAAAAGCTATAAATGTTGTGCTTTTATTGGTAGTCTGACGTTGCAACTTCAATGGGCCGATCAATGCCAGAAAATGACAGCTGTTAAAGGGACGCAATCGAATAAACCCAACACTGTAGCTTGTTTCTGATGGGAAAAAGGCAACATAAACCTGCCGATTCATCAAACTAATGCATATAAATGACTAGTCACCGCAAAAGGGCTGGTAAAATTAGAACTTAGGAGAAGAACTTTAGACTGAATAAGAGAGGTAATGATGAATGAAAAATGCGTGGCTATTCTATGCACCATTTATTTCTCTTAATGGAATGAGTGTGGAGCTTTGGAGCAAGCTGACACAGCTGATGTATACACACCACACAGCACTGCCAGTCTATCTTTATTCCAAGCCGTTGTTCCTGCCCATAGACTCTGATTTGTCTGATGCCAATGGTCACTTGTTGGACTGCTGAGTGAATGTGTGTGTAAGCACAAAATGCCATTTATTCTACAGAATGCGAGGGTGGTGAGGAGAGTGGTCTTTAGAGGAACGAGTCCACTGCTAATGCTGCTAGCAGCAACTCCATAAAGTATTTAGAGGCACATGGGCCGGAGAAAAGTGCCTGCTGCTGCTGCTGCGAAGCTGCTTTGCATGCCGATTGTCGTAAATGTAAATTCTCATCAGTCTCCAGACACACATGCATCAGTCACTCTCTCTGTATATCCTGCCATCCTGCAGGTTTTACATGTTGTTCTTCTGCAGACATCTGATGAAGGGAGATGTTAGCTTGTACAGAAACTCCAATCCAATGAAGATCAAATCCTTCCCGAGCAAAGAGGTTGGAATTATTAACACAGATAAAAGCTGAGCCAAAACATACTGTCTGGCTCAGAAATTAATGTTAACTTCTGGCCTACATTGAACAAGCCACATCCCCATGGCAGTAACCCTAACCCAGTTAAATTACGGGTGTAAAAAAAATGTCTTGCGGTGACGACAAAAAGAAGTTCAAGAAAGCCAACACATTACTCCTTTCTAAAATGAATCTTTAAAGATATACATATTTCAGGTTGTTCAACAACCAGTATAAATAGCTACAATAAGTTCTGTTTCTTTTAATACAGTCTGATGTACTGACAGTCTGTTCTCGTTAAATTCCCTAAGCAGTCATGTCTTACATTTGACAGCACTCAAAGAACCAGACCCCTCGACTTTGGACAGCTTTATGCAGATGGCGCATCTGTGACACTGACCGCTGATCAGGGTCAGCTGTCATATACAATCAATCACTGACATGGCATACAGACACGACCAATAGGATATGGGATCAATGCACGTTAGCAAGTCGGATTATGTGATCAATGTGAGATGAAAAATGAGGTCGACCTTTGAACCCATGCGGGGTCTGAACGTCACAGCCCATTTGTTCATAGTCAACGTAATAGTTACATAAATAACTGAAATGTCTAGTGATGACTTTAAAAACCAATCTGAACTGTATTCGGTCAGATGCAGTTAGAAGCAAAGAGAGTAAATTCCAGTGCTAGATTATCTTTAATGATGGATCACATTGGAGTAAAACCAGCTCAGGTCACCAGAACATTCAGATTAGGCTGGATTCAAAGCTTTAGATGAGATTAAATAATTCTGGTGCCAGAAAATGTGATTTCCTGTTGGTTTTCATGCTCCAAAATATGACAGTTTGTTAAGAATATCAAGGCTGTGGGTTTTCAAAATTGATGGAAGTAAAATGGAACAAATTAGGAGACTTAGTTTTTTTGGGATGAATTTTATTCTCTTATCCTATTCATTAATTCTTTATAGTGCTTTTCAACATTCATAAAAAAAACAAGCTGTTTGCCTATAGGTGCAGTATATGACATAATAATGAGGCTTTCCATTGAGATTTAGACTATACACACATACGACTTCATCCACTCTGCCGATTCAGGACCATGGCGTAATCAGCATGTCATCACGCACAGAATGACAGCTTCCCCTTCACACGCACGCACTTTCAGTAAGCCCTCTCACTCAGTATCCCACAATCCCCCCGTTTGGTCTCAGCAGGTCATGCGTGCCACCCCAAACTCCAGACTGACAACAGCTGGCTCCTCTTTGGCCAGCTCGCTGTTGTATGTCCCTTCGAGCTCTCCGTAGCTCTGCTTCCTGCTCTCGGTGCCGCTGCTGCCCTCTACTGTCCGCTCTGTATCGGTGCTCTCTGTGGCCTCTTCGCCCACCTCCTCCTGCTCGTCATCCTCCTCCTGCTGTCGCTGCACTTCTTTGGGGTTAATGGGAGCCCCAAGGATGAGGGAGTCGGGTCGTGGCGGGAAGGCGCTGGAGTTGGACCGCTGATCTCTGGTGGGTGGAGCCGCAGGGGGGTCCGAGGTCGTGATGGGGGTCACACCAAGTTGTTGGAGCCGCTGGACAGAGAGGGAGGAACGAGACAATGAGAATGACTTTTTCTCAAGGTGAGCCACAGGGTATAAAAATATAATGTGATGTCATATTTGATGTTAATGTTGTTGGATTTTACGTGCTTCCACTAAAACGTTTTTGGAAAGTAAAAGAAATTAAAAGCATCCGTTTACAATTGTTTTATCTAAAGACAGCAATATTCATCATAACAAGATAATTACATGTTATCTCAAAATAGCGGTGGCCCTTTTTCTCCACAATTCGTTTTTCTCGATATCTCAAACAAAACAACTGCTAAGCCACAAAAGACACTTAACTCCAGATAATGAGATTAAACAAAATTACAAACATGGCTGCTCTTGGCTAATGTAGAAATGGGATTTGATATACTAAAGTTAAAAAAGAGAGAAAATAAATAAAATAAACTCAAGGCTTTTCACACTGTGACCCAGGGTTAAGCTCAGCCCAGGGCTATACAATTCACGCTACATTTCTACAAGCCCTGCGTTGTATCATTCTTCAGGTCCATTGCTTACTTTAGCCCCATTTTACTCTGGCACCTTCAACCCCTGCATTGAGCTCATTTTTCAGTGAACAACCTGCAAAAAAATGGGGCTACCTCTGCTTCGGTGAAGTAAGCCCAAAGCCAAGGTTGATGTTAGCCCACTTTTGAATGTGCCACGATTATGCCAATGTGAAAGCTTTCCTGGCCTGGGGCTAAAAGCGCCCTTAGCATGGGGCTAAACACATTCTAAGACCCAGAACACAACCGGACTCGTCGCAAGAAACGCGCCGCCTGCAAAACCATTGTCTTCCAATGGTGCGGTGTGCCTGGCATGCGCCCCTCTCATTTCTTCACATTTTCCGAGCTGTCTTTCGGAGTTAAAATATTCACAACTTTCAAGTGCAAGTTGCAGAGTCGCACCACTTTTTCCATTAATAATGTTTGATTGCCTGGTTGCACGCAGCCCCACTTAACACAAAGCCATGCTGTTTTGGCTAGCATGTAGCAATGAGTTTTGATGTGAATGGGGTCTAAATGGGCTATGTGCAGTGTGAGAGCCTGCACAGCAGAAGAGAAGTTTGATACGCGCACCGAGCTAAAACCTACCATCATGAAGGTTACGATGTACAGCTTTTGTAAAACTGCCATAGTGAGATGTGGATAATTTAAGAGGATGTACTCTGCAGTGCTGTTGAATCATACTGCATTTTATTGACAGGTCTCTCTATTATTTTGTGCACCCATTCATATCAATATGGGAACACTACATTCAGTGTCCTAACAACAAGGGGTTGAGAATTAGTGTGTGTGTCCACTCACGCTCTCCAGTGCTTGCAGTGTGCTCTCTGCCTTGCGGCTGTTCTCTCTCAGAGTCAGGATGGTTTTGAGAATGGACTGACGTGGGTGCATGGACCGATCAAACTGGTGGTACATATTCCTCCAGAACCTGTGAAACACAAGTACAAACAAACGCACGGATGAGATTCCAGTGAGGGAAACATCAGAGATGCTTTGCTTCACTGAGATTAAGATTCCTTTCAGATTCAAATGAAACACTATAAATATGCAACAGCAGGGAGGTGAGGAAAGCTGCACTGACTTGAAATTGTAGGGCAGAGTGGAAGGCACCAGCACAGGGTGCGCTTCAGAGTACGCAGGGCTGTAGAACGGATTCAAGTAGTTCTGTCTTTCGCTCATTAGAAATGCCCACAGAGAGTGAGTCCGCTCTCTCAGCCTGCAACACAGAACAGCAGTCATGACGCACACACTTCAACACAGTCCCATGGGGCGATTGTTTAGGTCATCAAAACCATAATTAAATTTGCTTTCATACACAAAAGCTCACAGTCATAAATGTCTCACAGGTCAAAATGAATTCTTTCTACAATGTTTTATTGACTTTGTTAATTCTTCCAGTGATTTAGATAAGATAAATACAGTCGGTAGAGTTATTGAAAGCATTGTTTGTTTTCTTTATTTGTTCACATGCTGACTAGCGGCTGTTATCAAAAGTGCCCTATGAGGGTGTGAAATGATTGCTTTGCTCCATTAATCTGTTGCTGTTCTGAAAACACATGGCAGAGTAGGTCATGTGACCAAAGAGTATGACAGAGATATGGTGTGTTTGTAAGACCTGGGTCATTCACAGTTCACAATTTACGCGTGTGTGTGTATTGGACTCACTGCAACTCCTCTCTCTGTCTCTGATTGTTGCCGAGGAAGTTTCCATACTGACAGGAATGGATGTGTTCGTGGATCTGCAGCAGGAACCACTCACTGAACTCAAATGCCTGCGGAGATGGTCATCTCTGAATAAATGCAATAAAACATATCCTGCCAAAGAACACACACCACTCTGTGTGAATACGACACACTTGGCTCACACACTCTCGCACACCTGTGGGAACTGCTCAGTCAACTGCCAGACACACTCCAGGAACTGAGTGAAGATAGGTGACACTTCCTTTGGATCCCCGTCCAACTGGTCACACCTAGGAGTAGACAGCCAAATAACAGTGACGTCTTTTTTTTATTCAACTATAAAAGAACTTACAAAGTTGTTTAAACAGTACATAGTCATAAAGCTGCTCTATTTGTAGCCCACAAGCCACATCCGGCCTGGAAGCAACCAGCATACGTCATCATACACTCACATCATATAACTCATCTGACTGCATCCAGAAGACATTAAAACTTGTTTTTTTTATTTAAAGAAAAGTCTTAATCCGTAACAGTCTGATACAGAAAAAAATGTTTTTACAGCACTGATGATCAGAAAGGCAAAAACACTGGTAGCCTGTGATCGTCTGTAACAGCCATCATCGATGTTGTCACAGTTCAGGCAGACATTGTCAAGTCAACATTTATCTTGTGTCATAAAATGAGTTAACATCCCCTGCAGCATCCTGTGAAACTGCAAAACTGACTCGTTTCAACCCTGACCTTGACTGGCAAGTACTTGTTTATTTTATAATAGGTGTGTTATGGTAATTAAAGACTATAATATTTGGAGACAACGCATTGACAAACACCAAACTTTCCAGGTACACTTTCGTGAGCTACAGATTGACTCAATGCATCTTACAATTTCATTTGTGTTCATTTGTCATGTCCAAAAGCTTAAAAAAAGTTCAAATATGCTGCCATCTACCGTACAGTTCCTGGTCATAACTGAATACCAGATATTATCATAAAATGTAAACTTCACACTGAATAAATCTCTAGGCTTAATTGAAGCAGCTGCATCCTCACCTGTCGGCAAACTTGTGGCCGAAGGAGATCCAGTCTTTCTCTATCAGCACCTAAAGGACAAATGTGAGAAAAGAGCAAGTTTATACTGCTTATCAGATCTTTAGCCCTTCTTTTAACTTGTGCCAAACTGTACGTGTGTGTCTGTTTAAGGTTGGTACCATGAAGCCCTTGATGGTGCGGTAGTAAGGATCCATAAGCAGGGACCCCAGTGAGCAGACTTGGGCTGTTCTGTCCCATCCGTCTGAACAGTGAACCAACACGCTGGCTCCTTCCACTGTTACTGCCTGGGGAATAAATGTGCAATTAAATGCATTCAATTTTTAGAAGAACATAAATCAGCAGTAAGGAGAAAAATGTCACCTTGGTGAGAAAGATGGCTGCGTCTACAACAGCTTTGATATGCCGCAGCCAGCCACTGCTCTCCAGGCCGACCAGGTAGTCACTCATGGAAAGAGAGCGAGTCCCAATCACTGACGGACACATACACATACCCAGATTAATTTCAGATCAACAATTTCATGATATAAGTTTGTGTCCTGGCGGGTGTAGCAAAAGGTGTTTAACCTTCTAGCAGTTTCTGCAGGCTGGTTCTCATTACGTGGATGTTTTCAATGCCTACAAACTGGAAGCGGATGTTGGAGTAGTTGTCCTCGTTCTCGTAGCCTTTACCTGCTGCTCTGTTAGCTAGCGCGTTCAACTGCAGGACAGAAAAAAAAAAAAAACGGATAAAAACAAAAATCATTGCAAGTCTCCTGCTAACGCTGTTTTCGAACTGTGATTGTGTGATGTTGAACATGTAGCATATTTTAGGCCCCTACCTTCGGCCTGGTGTCCATGACGTAAACGAATCGGCTGTTGTGATTGGCCTTGCTGATGGCCTGCAGCATGCTCTCATCCTCCAAGCATCGCGCGCTGAACCCAGAGAGAGGCTGACTGCATCGACAGACTGCTGCCTGTCAGTGAACACAGTACACAGATTAGAACAGTAAAAAAAATACAAAATGCTAAATGATCAACTTAAACTACAACATTTGACACCTTTCTCCCCCCCCTCTTTTATAAACACCTATAGTTCAAACACAGCTCCCACAAATCTCCCAAAGCTCAAAACACTGTTTAATTGTTTAATCTTTCAAAAATGCTTTTGTAACGAGAACATTTCAATAGCAATTCATTAGTATTTTTCTTTAAAGCTTGGATTATGGACAGAAAACACAAGTATCTTGTTTCAGCTTTCCAGTCCTTAACAGATAATTGATAATGACTAAGCCATTTTGTGGTACAGTATATAGGCTGGGCCCAGGGGAAATCACTGTGCCAAAAACACATTGATTGAACTCAGAGTGCCAACAGTCCATTTTGCCAAGTCACTGTTAAGAGTCAGGTTTGTCCAAGTTGACACGTGAAAGGAATCCAGGGTAATGTGGGACAGAAAGCGGGCCTATGCATTTGTAGGTTTGTATGTCAATTGTGTTTTTTCATTTTTTTGTTTAGTAAAGTCCAGTGATAGTGCTGCCTGTTCATCAGTCCCATGTAAAAAAAATCTTGTTACAATATTTCTTGACAACTACATTTCCCTGTAATTTAATTGGATGCAACAGTTATGTAAATAATTTTGGCGCCTCTCCGAGCTTTTATCTATCACCAGTGAAAGGTCAAAAGGTCTGCGAACGAGAAATATGAACATTTATGAGCACATTTCCTAAAAACATGTTAACTACAAACATGTACGCCAAGGTACATTAAACGATGGCCTTTCCTCTTGCACCACCTTGTGGTAATACGACTTTAAAACAATGTTTACTTCTTATTGGGCTATTGAGTTCTATTTCTTTGTCTTTACTGAACAATTTGTTCTGTCTATCGTAATTGCAGGCCTCTTGTTTTCGGACAAAAAAATGACACAAAGTCATGCATCTTCACTGAAGGAAACTTAGCTTTGTTTAATTCCACAAAAGAAAAAGGAATGCCCTAACAATTATGCTGTCATTTAATAATTTCAAACAGTTTCCAAACCACAAACGTATAAAAAGAAACTTGTGGGAAATACTTCGCACAGCATGGTAAAATGGTAGGTACTCATATAGCACTGAGTGCAAGTGATTACAGTACCTTCTTTTCTTGGTAGAAGTATGTGAGTACAGGAAAGCGTCCTTTGCTTCTGAACTTGGAGCTCCCCACAATAATGGGCTTACTGGCCGTGATGGGAACATACAGGTCTCGCGGATATGTCTCGCAGACCTAGAAAACCCAAACATACACACAAAGATATTTGCAGTCAGATGTCTCCTGGTTTGTGAGCAGCAGTGTCACTTTTCTTTGGAGTTAAATACACCACTGTGGATTTCAGGGTTGGAGCTAATATTCAACACTTGAGGTGTTTTACACAACTAAAGCGCCGGCGCCCTCTTCTGGACTTTGAGCAAATCTTTTAATAATAGGTGGTAACGTCCCACTGGTTCCTCCACAACACTGTATTAACTGATTTCCTAAGATACTACCAAACCCTCAGCCAAAGCCAGTTTATTACAATATAGGGATCCCTTGCGTCATATGTGATCAGGCCGGCCTGGATAATGTTTACATAAAAGACAATAAAGTTACAGTTGATGTAAAAAAAAGACAATCAAACTATATGCATGTTTTTATTGCTCATGTAACGTCAAAAAACTGCAGACTTCTTTTTTTCTTTGTAGCAGGCTGTTATGGCTAACAGAGACAGTGCCAAGGTTCAACAACAGTCAGCAAGTCCTGCTTCAGCTGGGCAGTGCTCGCTGACTACCATTTTTTCAAGCATCTTCTGTTTTCACAATTTTACTCTTTTACTTAAATTTTATACCATGGCTTCCTGTACGGAGACACTACATCCTATGGTGTTTATAGGGGATGCAATCATAAATTTGATTATTATAACATGTAAAAAATTATAGATTCTAAAAGATTTTGTCCAGGTAGGTCCTCCAACCTTGCCTAAACTCAGTGCTATTGAGATCAGAGCTGCCACACATTAAGACAAAACATCTGATTGAATAGACAAAAAAAGATCCTCCTCTTGAGGAATTCCTTCAGGTTTTCTCAATTCGGCATGTCTGATAGAGGACGCTTACAAAACACAGCTAAATGTCTACCTTGTAGTCTCTGTTGACGTCGGTGAGCTGCCACTGGTCGCAGGGGACGCCCATCCTCTCAAACTCCGCCCCGAGGTCGATGAGCTGCCACCCTTCCTCTCTCTGTTGGTCGTTCTGTTTGGGGTTGTAGGAGAACGCGTAGAGCTCCTCATAGGATACTGCAAAAAGGAGAGAGAGCCTTAGCAAAACACAAACTAATATGAAATCACATCATGTACTCGTATACTGATTGTGTAAATGAGGAAAGAAAAAAACAAAAAAGAAGGGGCAACAAAACTGAGGTGAATACATGTGAAGGGACACGTCCTAAACCCACCAGGCCGTAGAAGACGCAGCAGCGAGCTGTAAATGTCGTGGCAATCTCTTTCTCGCTGTACTACAAAATGAACCACCCTGAAGTTGCGACACTGGATGACCAGTGGACAACCTGTGGTGGTCAGGGAGAGCTTCTCCACGGACGCTATGTGGTGATGTAAAATCTGCATAGGAGGGGAGAAATAAAGGAGCAGAACAGAGAGACAAAGTAGATTATCATCTGTGAGCTGCTTTAGATCAGATTTAGTCTCTATTTTTCTTACAATTACAAGAAAAAATGTAAGCAAACATAAACTCATTATTGAACGATTACAGAAGAAAACAGCTATAAAAATGATTATATGCAAACAAAACTTTACTCTGGCAAATAAAGCTCCTGTCAAAGTACTCTCAAGATGTCATGAACAAGTATTCTGAACAGAGAAAAGTTGCAAAAAGGTTTGCATTTATGATCAACATTACCACATCATCATAAACAGTTTAATTATGAATTACAGAGGGCAAGAAGGACGACTGCTGCAGCACATAACCATATTCAATAAGGGCAGTTCGAATTCCACAGGGATCTTAACCGCGGTAAATCACGAAGATGCACATTCATCAGCATTGATAATGACTAGGAAACTGACACACACTCATAGTATATGCTGATCTCACCAGCTGTTGAGACAGCTGCTGTTTAATATTTCATGAGGCACAAACAGCTTAACAAACTCCCTCTCGACAGACTGATTCTAAAATGCCTCCATAAATGCAGACACGTGCAGTGCACTGCACACGCAAGCATCTACAAACTCAAGTCGGGCCGAAGACGCACAAAAACATACGGTGAACAATAGTACTACTGCATCTGCTCCACCAGGATAAGTGCAAAAACAAAGAGTACAAGTAAATGTTCCCTTTTCCCCCAGCAGATGCAGCAGGAAGGATGGTGGAGAGGGAGGTCATGGCCTGGGATCTGCTGCACAAAGCATTTTAAACCACATTTTTTCCCACAATGCAGACCAGCCACTGTGGCAATCGAAATACTAGAGTACTATTGTTACATCATGATATAAAAAAAAGCATAGTGATGCTGCATATACACAGATAGCACAATATGCTGTTCAACTAAGTCAACAGAAAGAAGAATGAAATTGGGTGTGGTAACATGTGGAATCAGGTTACCCTGCTGACTGTTGCTGACGGACATCTATAACCCAGTTCTCAAGGTGCTACAACAGTAATCTTGTGTCAGACACAGGCAGAAAACACACACGCACACACGCACAGACACCAACTAACCGTACCCTTTGAGGCTATATAATGAGGCTTTTGAACCTCTACCCTACTTCCTCTTACCACACACAAGCTTTTGCATTCTCTCTTCCAGCCCAACAAACCACAATCAAACACACACACGCCCCATCAGGTTGCAGACTTCCTTGCGCTGGTTGAGGTGATGTTACTTACTATATAACAATACTTCACGACCTGCATTTGCTGTTTAAACGTTTCTCTTAAAGTGTGGATCAAGAGCGCTACAAAAGGTAAAAACTAGCTGCAAATTCTGAGGACAACATGCACGTTTCTGACAGCGATGGCATGATTTTGCAAGAACATTACACAACATGTGTGCTATTAGTGTGGGAGTGGAATGGGCTACAACAGGTCCACAATTTTTTAAATGAGCATCCAACGTTACCCACAGTAATTAGTGCAGTTGTAATGTCAGCACAGTAGAAATCATTCCCATTCTGCATCAAACCTTGCACTAGTGTGCTACACAACACTCACAGCATGGAAAGAGTTTAGCCAAACTGCTTTTTACAGATGTTCAGCCAAGAAATACCATTAGTGCATTTATCGTGGTTGCATCCATGTGTAAAGTACTTGGTGAAACTGTGATAAAAAACCCACTCACCCAGATCTCCTGTCCGGCAGATGTTGAGTTATTAGAGCTGCTCTCCACAAAGATGAGATGTGTGGCTGTGAGGTACAGTGTGCCATTTGTGGATTTGTTGCTGAAGCGATCCAGCAGTCGCACCTGCTCCACCTGCAAACGTGCGCGCGCGCACACACACACACACACACACACACACACACACACACACACACACACACACACAGGTGACAAAAACATTAATTAGCTAGCAGCTGAAAGTAAAGTTAACTTCTCCAACTGGATACAAAATAGAATGAGAATGATATCATCGGCCGATCTTGGCTTATCACAGATAAAACGTTATCAGCGTATTTGTTGACAACAAAGAATAGTGCAGAAAAATGCTTGAGCTAATTAGATTTTTTTCAGTTTGTGATTTCATGTGATGAAATGTAAAATATCCTGCCTACATTACGCATGTCAGTGCTTGATAGCCACATTTGAGAGATCATTGCCAAAAATGTGTGTTTTTGTACATATTCTGTGTATATAGGAGTACCTGCAAACACATAATTGTCTGAATTTTTTTTACTCCCTAATATTGGTATCGGCCCAAAATAGTCCTGCATCAGTCAGGCTCTGGTGTAGAGCAGAGGATGCCAAAAAAGGAAAGATAGGATCTTGCTAACAAGAAAGGCACCTGTCACGAAATTACTCGAAGTGGCACTGGCTCCAGCTGGCACACCACCTGATCCTGACCACCTGGGCCTAACGTTCAGCTGCCAGTTCTGTTCTAATGAGAGTCACAAATGAGTTCTGGATATAGGAAGGCAGTCTAATTAATAGATCCATTTTAAACAATTACTACCGCCTCAAGTCAAATATCTATTTTTATATTAAATGTATTCTGATAAGGTGCAGCCTTATTAGAACTGTACTGTTGTAATGGCTACAACTCTGTGTGCACATTAACACCCATGCTCTAGCGGACGGCAACCTTTTTGATATAAAGTGCCATTTTAAAATGTTGCTCTTAGTCAGTGTGCCACATTAACCTCAAGGCCAATATTCGGAACGCTGCCTTCCCCATGAGAGCATCAACATCCGAGTTAAACCTTCAATCTTGTTCATCGGCAATAAACGTTTCCACAAAACTCTCTTGCAGGCATTTTGCTAGTTTGCCACTGGTTAAGCTACCGCGTGCCTGAGGTTGCTGACCCCTGCTGTAGATGCTCACAGTAGAACATTTACTCAAGTCACACGTTTTCACACAGGGAGGAGGTAGTGCTATCATAAAACAACAGGTTGATGAACCTCTGGTGGTCAGAACATCCATTCATTGCTCCATTTAATAAGATTCAACAGAAAACCTCCAGTCCAGGATGAATGTAGATGGTGCATATTGTATAGCACATTTTGTATATTACCTCAGAAATGATCCAAATGAAGGAATGTCTTTATCCTTGTGTGAAATGTTTAATATTTATTAAAGTGTATTCTCTTTTGAGAGCCTGAACGTCAATTTGTCTCACTGTTTTGGTCGCATGGTTTATTTTATTCATGTTTTATCTATTTAGGATACTAGAATATGTTTTTTTCCAATTTCAATGTCTGAATATTCCTCATAATTAAAAGTTCATTGCTCATCGAAACGGTGTATTATATCATCATTATCTGAGATTCATAAAATGAATCTGAGATATTATTATATTATTAAAATAATAATAGTATCATATCAAGTTACTGTAATTATTTCTGCGACAATATGTGATCCAACGGAACAGAAGCAGTTATAATCACAGTGGCGGGCCTAAATACTGATAAAAACACATAACAGGCCTTAACAAGATCTTTCCTAACGCAAGAGGTATTCTAAGAAAAAAGAAAATACTGCTGGTGGATTTTGAATAAGTTGTAACCCTGTGCAGCCTAGAGTGTTGCATTCCCCCCAACTCCCCTTTTTTTGGCGCTAGAATCCATTAGAATAGAATAGAAGTGCTGATTACTACTACACTCTGTGGCCAAAAGGCCATCAGACTGTTGGATATGGACAGTTTGCTGCTGTCGCTGCTAAACGTCCACTTCCATGATTCATCACACTAGCAGTTCTACTGTTGACTCAGACATCCTCTCCTCAGTTTCCGTTTTCCTGTCGTTTCAGATATGGTGAAATGATTGTCTCCTTGCAAGCAGTTCAGACACGGCTCTGTCACACAGACAGACTTCTTGCCACATACCAAAAGTCAGGAGTGCGTGACAGTTAATAAATCAGCTGATGATGTGAATGCATATATTTTTGAAAACCAAAGACGGAATCTGAACTACGCTTTTCTAGTACTTTAAAGGCAGTATTGACCACAAAGCACGTGAGCTGCATACCGTTTCACGAGGGAATCTCTGTAAAGCTTGCATCAGCTTATTTCTGACGCACGCTGACCACAGAGTTAATACAAAATGGTATCATCTAACAAAAGCCTCTCTCAACAATGTTTATATGTCTGCACCCTTTTTTTTTATAACGCCAAGTTCAAACATGTGCTTGCGTTTTTGAAATGCAATAAAGCCCTTCTCCTCTGTTTTATTCGAGCAAACAACCAACCCGAGAGGGCTTAGAACAGTGGGGGCCACACCCAGTCTGCATGCAATCGCACCCGAACGATTCCAGCATATCCTTAATCCACAGGTAACGTTCGATTATCATGGGGGATCGCAAATTAGGTCACATTGCTTCAACATGATGACTAAAGCTCACCTCTCAACGTAAACACTGTGCAAGAATAGAGCAGGTTTAGGCTTCCTGAGCAAGTGCAAACCACAGTGTTGTCCACATTTTGACAGTGACAGATTTCGGGTGTGTTGGCTTTTGTACTCCAGCACACTGGCTTTAAAATAAACGATGACTGTGAAGTACAAGTGCTGTCAGCTGCAGCCCTGTTAAGACGTCATCCCTCAACTTAATGCTACGAATTGTGATTTGGCCATTTAACATTAAATACAAGTCATCACATTTAGTACACGCCTGCAAATAATTTGCAACCCATCGCTGTCTGAAGTGTACAACCCACAGACATCTCCAGCAACTCGATATCTCTTCTAGCAATGTTCTCAGAGGCCTGTGTTGCAGCAGTATTCAGTGGCTGCTTGTTTGGGGGTTTTCGCCTTCAGTTTTCTCTCTGGTAAATGATCTGGAGGTCAGGTGATTTACTTAGTCAGTCAAAAGCTGTCCACTGTTTTGGCTGTATGTTCAGGATAGCTGTCAATATGATAAAACTGTGAGGTGTGAAGAGGACTGCAAGTCCTACAGTGATCACTGTGAGTGTGGACATCTTCACACTAGTCGGTGCTGTGACTGAAGAAGTCCACCAGTGTGCCACGAAGCTCAGATGTTTTCTCCTCGGGCTGGATGCACTGGCTGACTTGATAGTGTAACGTTAACTCAATCAATAAAAGGGCGTGCAGGTAGTAGCATTACAAGAAGGAAGCCCAGCGATCTGACGCTTGGGAAAAACAAACAGCTCATTGATGCTCGTCACGTCTGACACTTCAAGCTGCTGGCGACACCTGCTAGCCACCATGCTATCACAGTGATACACAAACATTGAGTCCGAACGTTGACGTCTGGCAAACGTTACCAGAAAAAGAGCGCTGCACAAATCCCAACAAGACAGGCCGAGCTGTAAACATCCATTTGTAATTAGCTTGAAATGTTAGCTAACGCTACCTTTGGCGTTCGGATATGCTCCATTTCTCCGAGTCGAAACAGCTGTCAGCGACTGCAAAGCTTCAAACGACGCCTTCCGCAGATAAGTGTATCATTGATGATATGGTGGTGTCAGTGCCCGAACCAAACCGGCCTTACTTTGTCGGAGGCATACGATATGTATTTATTGTCAATTATTTTACTCCCTTCATCCGCATAAAGGTCCCGGCTACAATGTCAACACGTCTGGTGCGGGCTTTTCGAAGTAAAAGCACGGGGGTTTATGTAGGTCAGAATAATAATGAGTCCAGAATTGATTCCTCTCTGTGTAAAAAGTGTATGTACTAGTGAGCACAACTTTGAAACACACCGTGTGTGGATGTTAGCTAGCATAGTAATTCTAAGGCCTTCAAAATTAACAAATTTAAACTAAGGTCTCCTGTTACTGGATGGGGCCTCAACATTATAATAATGTAAGGTTAATATACTATTGTGGTGGACATGTGTTAAACAAATTTAACATTTCTGCAATTAATTCAGAGGTCCAGGGCTTTGGGGCAACTTCCCACGTTGCTCATACAGCAATCCAGCCAGAAAGGTTAAAATGATACATTTAAATACAAATTAAAATGTTACTAATTTCTGAATGAAAAACTGGCTCATTGTAAAGAATGTTTTTGCTGAAATAAAGGGTAATGTAAATGATGGTACAATTTCAGTATGAATTTAGCTCTAAAAAATAATTTATATGCAGTTCAAAACAACATATGGAAGGAAATTATAAAATATCATTCACAAATGAAATAGAGCAACTATTGCTATAATGCTGAAGATGAGTATTAGCAAAAAAATGGCAAAAAAATAAATAAAGTGACTGCAAGAGAAAAAGAATTGTGCAGATTTGATTCGATCAATTCAAAAAGGCTTTATTGGTATTGAAAACAGGCGTTTACATTGTCATATAGAATAAAAATATACAGAATCAGATTGGTAAGATATAACAGACATAGTGATTGTACACAATTTTACAAATATTTAAGTGTTGCCTGGCTCATGTCGTTTTAAACATCAGAAATGATGTCTCTTACTTTGAAATCTTCGCCGGAATCACATTAGCATCTTTTGTCGGTAAATGACGATTTTAGGAAACGTCTGCTGCAAGGACCAAAGTATGGTGTACTGCGCATGTGTGAAAGTGCGAAGCGTCATGCGACACAAAAAAACAGCGATTGGGACGACGGGAAACGTAGTTTTAAAAAATATTACCCGAAATGCAATATCATTCGGGAAATACCCAGTACCAGGCGGGGAATAGGAAAATAGCACCATGCGATAATTCATCCTGTGATATTTGTCAGCTTTAAAAATAACGAAAGGATCAGGATAGGGTGAAAATACACCTCGGGCTACAGTTGAACGGTTCCCGATTTATATGCCAAAGGCGACATTTTTTGTATGTTTTGAGTGGAGACAAAACCGCGGATTCGTCCCTCACGCGGGCATCTTTTAAAGCTAACTAGCGGGTTAGCTGTTAGCTGTGATGCTGGGTTGCTTGCGTCTTCATCAGTAGCTCAAGTCCAAAAAGGCAATTGGTGTTAAATGCGTGCTATGTTTAACCCTTAAGATAAAATGTCTGGCTTTAACTTCGGAACAGGGACGCTTGGTGCCACCAACCCTGGTGGGGGATTCTCATTTGGGGCCGCAACCAGGTAATGTCCTGTCTCCAATAGCCGACTTAGCTAACGTTAGCATAGCATTGAACTGACCGGTTGTTAGCAGGTATCAACACTCGCATAAGCATTATATTAACGGAGTCTCTGTACGCTTTGTAAGATTGTAAGTTATTAGTATAAGTGCAAAGTTATATTCTTTCTGTTGGGTACTTACATATTTCTTGTCAGAGTAGGAAATGTGAGGTATCACAGCTTTCACTTTGATTCAGTGTCACTGTGCAGACTGCACGTTGTCCAGTGATCTATTTGGGGTTAAATTTAAAACACAAGTTGTGAAAGTTAAACAGTTGCAACGCTTTTCCTTTTTTAAATGTGTCTTTGTATTGCTTCGTTGCTTTTTCATCAGTAGTGCACCTGCAGCCAGTACTGGTGGCTTCTCCATCGGGACTGCTCTGGGTACAGCCACCACCAGCACCACCCCATCTCTTGGCCTTGGAGGCAGTCTCTTTGGTCAAAAACCTCCTGGAGGATTCTCTTTCAACACACCTGCCTCAAGTAATAATTTCACACAGATACATAAACAAATCCTGTGGCAAGAAGTGAAATCAATTAGCTTATTATTAACCTGCCTGCCTGCTGCTGTCATACATCTTGTCATATGTTGTGATGTTGTTCTCCGTCAGGCGCTGCTGCACCCGCAACAGGCCTTACATTAGGTATGTTTGTATTTCTGGGACATCTTTTGAACTTAGATCATGTATTGTCAACAACAAGTAGGTTATAGTGTTGATTTATACTTACTTTCTCTCAGGTACTCCAGCCACTACAGCTGCGACCGCCGGCTTCAGCTTGGCCTTCAACAAGCCCACTGCTTCAGCAACACCCTTCTCCCTCACCACCACTGCTACCACCTCCTCATCAGCCCCCACAGGGGCAGGTTTATCATTTGGCTCTGTCCTGACATCCACAGCTCCACAGCAACCTGCCGCCTCGGCCTTCACCCTTGGTCTTGGTGCCACAACCACCACCACAGCAGCCTTAGCTGGCCCGTCACTGGGCGGGGGTCTCTTCTCCAGCAATGCAGCTACCGGTGAGATGAAAACAGACAACCTGAGCTTGTTCACACATGATAAGGGGAATGGGTGTGCAGACAACACAATGGCAAAACGTTTATTATTTTAGAGGTAGTTCTCAATCTTAATACTGCTGCCCATTGGTCTAACCTACATCTTTGCTTGGTGTTGCAGGTTTGGGTCAGACCACTCTAGGAGGAGGAGGTGGGCTAACGTTGGGTTCTCTGTTAGCATCCTCCACAGCAGTATCATCAGCACCTGCCCCTAGTGTTGGCCTTGGTGGAGTTGACTTCAGCACTTCCTCTGAGAGTAAGAGTGACACATCATCTGGAGCCAATGCACAGTAAGTCATGCTGACCAACATAGACATGGTTCTTTACTAAATGGAAATCCTAAATGAACTTTCCTGCTAAAATGTAAACATGTGTAAACTGCTGTTTATGCAGTAGAATGGCTTCCTGTTAATTTATACTTGATCAGCAGGGACTAATTTGTTTGTAATTATTAAGGCACACTGTTTTTCTCCCTCTTAGGGACAGCAAAGCTCTAAAAGATGAGAACCTGCCCCCAGTCATTTGTCAAGATGTCGAGAATTTCCAGTAAGTGTTTATGTGTAAATTGCCTCAGGGTTTGATCCGCAGTGACTGTTGGGTCACAAGCCTCGCCAAATTGCTCGGCACTTGAGAATTGTGCCACTGGTTTAAAGATGCAAATGTTAACAATTTCTATTAGAGGAGTTATTGTTCGAAAATGAGTGTGTTGTAAACAACAGCTGGAAGCATCATAGAATCATAACGCTACAACTTCTGAGGTGGACTGTGGCAATGTACTGTTTTAGATGTTTTAGCAATTTCCAATCATTTTTGTTCCTCTTTTTTGATAGAAAATTTGTCAAAGACCAGAAACAGGTTCAGGAGGACATCAGCAGAATGTCATCTAAGGCCATTTCTAAAGTCCAAGATGACATCAAGAGCCTCAAACAGCTTCTCTCTGTCAGTGCCAGTGGTCTACAGAGACAAGGTCTGGGCATCGATAAGCTGAAGCTTGAGACAGCACAGGTAACAATTGAACACCTGCACACGCTTAAATGGCATGCTCACTTGCATCATACACTGCAATGAACACATTACTTCTTTAAATCCAGTCAGGAGATACATATGACAATATTTTCAATGGATACACTCATTGGCCCTCATTTATCAAACGAACGTACGGCAGAAAACTTCGGCATTTATCAATTTGGACGTGAGCGGAAGCTACGATCAGATCTCACGTCAGGTCTGAGCTCGTGTACGCAAATCTGAGTCTGTGGATTTGCGGTGCAAAGTCTGAAAATAATTATTAAACAAACCTCAGCTGCCATTAAGCACGAGTAGTCACATTTTTAGAACAGATCAACAGATTCTTAACACAAATAAAGCAAAATACAAAACTTTTAATAAAAAACGCCCACGTTTTTACTGATACCACTTTATTGTAAAATAAAATATGATAACATGACAACTAATTAACGGAATGCCTAATAACCCCGCTGGCAAACCTGCTGAGCAGGAGCGCAGATTCAACAGTGCGCACACACGCACACGGGTCACAGTGGAGCTGCTTCGGGTTGCTGAAGGGCAGGTGGCTCCGTCTCGGACCAGCGGGGGGAACTCTGCTGTATACCCCAGAGAAAGTGTGCCATATTATTTTGGCCTATTCAGTTTTGCTCAACATTGCATTAGTGAATGGAGCCTTTGATGTGCCTGCGCTGCCGGGATGCCGATCGCCATCTCGGAAAAGTTTATATTCTTGCCAGTGTTTCTTCTCTCCATGTTTGACCTCAGTGGGCGAGGCCTCCGAACCAGGAATATTTAAGGGCGTAACATGTTAATGACGATCGAATTCAGCTGCCGCATGCTACACTTCTATATCACAATGGATATAGATAGAACTATAAGATATGGAGCCACAGATCAAGGTTTTTGACCATGCTACTCACACCATGAACTGAGAATGTGTCAAAGGATCTCCAAGAAAGGGATGCCATCTAAAACATACCTAAAAATAAATAAATAAATATATAATCTGTCTTTTGACCATCTCTTACTTTTCTTTTTTAGGAACTAAAAAATGCTGACATAGCACTGCGAACACAGAAGACCCCCCCTGGACTACAACATGAGAACACAGCTCCATCAGAGTAAGTCAGCTACTAGACACAGATGCATAGTAATCAATGGCGTCTAATAATGCAATCTGATTTCTTTATCGTTTACTCGGTTTTAAGCAACAATTTTGGTGAAGTTGATGAAGGTTGCCTGCTAGTCTCATGAGATAACACTAATCATCGTATCAGTGGTGTTAATACTCCGTCCACACTAGTCTCTCAGTTGTTTTCTATATATCAGGTTTCAGCAATTAATGTATTTGTCATAAATGAGCAAATGTGTTATTTTTTTGTGTTTTAGTTATTTCCGTAGCCTGATAGAGCAGTTCGAGGTGCAGTTGCAGCAGTACCGGCAGCAGATAGAAGAACTGGAGAACCACCTGACAACGCAGAGCAGTGGCTCCCACATCACACCTCAGGGTGAGAGAATGTTTGTTTGGTCAAAATTTAATAAAGAAAAAGAAACAATGATCATTTGATAAGTGCCAACAATAAAGGTTCGTCTATGACATTGTTTTTGGTTTCTGATTGTTGGTCATTATATATTTTTCTTAACCCCTTCATCTTTTCATTAACATATCACAAATGATGATGTTGATATTTTATATATTTTCTGTTTCTAGACTTGACCTTGGCCATGCAGAAGTTATACCAGACATTTGTCGCACAGGCAGCCCAGCTCCAGTCTGTCCATGAGAATGTCAAGGTCAGTTCTTTTCCTCCAGCTTTGTCTTAAAATGATTTAATATTTTATTGAAATTTTAATGTTTATGGCTGTGTGATATGGAATTCTCAAGTTGAGTAGAATTTAATTGCGATAATACGATCATATCATGTTATTGTTTTATAAAAGTTTGTTGTCCAAATTGTCCATTGACCAAGTTAAAACAAATAGAATTAGATACATTTTAATTGCATTCTTCTTTTTTTTTTTGTCTTTCCTTTTGTGTATGTCTGTCATCATAGATCTTGAAGCACCAGTACCTTTCCTACCGTCGAGCCTTCCTGGAAGACTCCACCGACGTCTTTGAGTCCAAACGGGCATCTAACAGGAAATGGCAGAGTGCACCGCGAGTAACGACTGGGCCTGCCCCATTTTCCAGTGTGCCCAACGCTGCAGCGGTGGCCATGGCAGCCACGTTGACCCAGCAACAGCAGCCAACTCCAGGTCTGACTGCCTACAAGTTCTAGAAAGTTCTGCTCCCCTCTCCTTAAAATAGAGGAGGTAGAGGTGGAACAAATGTAATACTTTTGGGAGGGATTGAATTGATAATTGTTTTTTAGAATGAAGCAATTATGCAAGGGGACAGAGGGGATGACTAAAAATAATTAAAAACAAAATAGACTTCTCTGGTGCCAAGCTATTGTGTGTGTCTAATGAAAGAATGGTTGAAGAAAGCGAGAGATGAGCCCCGACAGGAAATCTTTGTGCTGCCTTACCATCTTGTCTCTGATTCTTAGTTCAAGAGTTAGACACATTTATCTAATGCGCCTTACAATACCAGAGTGAGGACATTTTCTAGATTGCCCCAGTTGGTGCCAAGTCTGTACACCTCAGAATGCCATACAGTAAACAGTAATACCAAGGATATAATAACTTAATTCACCTAATCTCGCTCTGTGCCCTCTCCACAGGAAGGGCGTTAGAGCAGGTGTATTAGGCTGATATTATTGGATAAATGATGTAATGTGAAAGAAAGTCCAGCTATCTCAATTTTTACGCACTTGAATCTTGATGATATAATGAGAGCTTCTAAATCTCATTTCAGCAAGTACTCAAATCTTTTATTAAATGAATGCTTGTAATGAGCCAACTCTATGAAGGTTGTTACATATTGGGGTTAGACACATTAGACACTTGCTGTGTGATTCAGATGACAGATGACTTTGATTGCTTTTTCTTTTTTTTTTTTTTGAAGACTGTGTCTTGGTGATCAGTTGCAGTATGAGGTATAAATTTAGTATAATGTAGCTCCAACTGTCAATACGTCTCTTCCATGTAGGGGATTCTCCTGCTAATCAGTCACCAACTGGCATCAGCTTACTTTATTGAAAATACAAGACTGTAAATGTTTTTAGAAACACACTTGATCTAAAGATTGTGTCGCCATTGTTCATTGAAGCATGCAGCTTCTATGGTCAGGACTTATGTAATATAATAGGCCAAATGTCAGCCAAGAGCCACATTTTTCAGAGACTATACTCTAAAGAATTATACTAAAGGCTTACATTTAAAAAAAAACATATGAATTATCACCAAACATGTTAAATCCTTTCTGCCAGTAAAAACAAAACTATACTAATAAAGACTATTCTACATGGTATTAATATCCAACATAAACAGAAAGGTAAAGCCTGATCTTTCTATTACCAATGCTGATGTGTTTTTTAGTCATCGAAAATATTTAAATAAGCCTAATACTTTAATATTATAAAACATAAACTCGCAGGTCACATTGTTTCAGTCATCTCGGCACTCAATGGCACACTAATTCACTTTTATGAAACATTTTTCAACTTAAATAACTGTTAAAAGTAATATCCGTAATAGTTGTTGCCACATCTCTGTGATGTTTAACAGATTTTCAGCCTTTTTTGTAGGCTTTGATTTGTAGGCCATTTTACTGGCATATCAGGGCACCTACTTATGATGAACAAACTAAGCTACTATGTACAGTATATTAGCATGTTTCTGCAGTCATTTTTTTCTTGTAAATTTAAATAAAGTGGAGTAAAGAGTTTGAAAGCAATACTTTAATTGGATGTGGTTGCAAAGGCAGCATGGTTTAAAAAAACAAGAACAGCTTCCTTTTCAATAAAAACATAGAATCTTCTTAGACTGTTAATAGAGGCGATAACCAACAATTGTTACCCCAGACAATGAATGTGGCAAATCTTTTCAGTGTAATGATATTTGAATATTCACATACCTTCTGACTGCTAAGTAGGACATGCAGGAGCTATTCCGAATTAGCATCTGTGCCAAGTAGGGATAAGGATATTTTATCAATCCGTTGCTTAACCACAATTAGCAGGAAAAACCTATTCACAAACGAGCCCTGTTTGCACAGGAGATACAATCCACTTGTGTGGTAGAAGTGCACACTACATTGGTGCCTGCTGAAGATTTTATTTGTTTTGCTCTCCTTTTTTAAATTTTTTTATTTTATTTTATATAAAGCCAAATCAATTACCTATCATTTATTGTAACCCTGTGTGCTCTGGGTATGTTAGCTGTCTAAAAAGCTGAATTGCGCTGTAACTTATTTCTCATAGCTTTGCAAGTCTGTCAACCCCAGAGTTGGGTACTAGGTTACATAATTTCCTTTTTAAATATCAATTTTAATATTTAGCGAAAACCCCATCCCTTTTGCCAAATAGTTGTTATTCTTCAGTATTTTACTCAGTCATTTTAATGACTAAGCCTAATCACAAGTGGACGTCTTGGTATTGACAGTATTTATTTACCTATTTATTTTCAACTTAATTTTTTTGTTTATGTGCGTAACTAAGTCCATAATTGGAACGGCATAGTGAAGCATGGCCAGTATTACAGCACATATAACACTAACCATGCAGCTGGGTGGCGCTTACTTCAGGCAGACTCTTGTTTGACCTGTATATTTGTTGTTGCGGTGGTTGAATGTTGAGGCCAAAAGCTTGTTCAGATTTGTGCCTCAGTGGACATGAGGTGAAAGGTGCCAGAAGACTCAGGACTGAAAATATAAACTATTTAATTACCTGAACTGTAAATTTTAACTTAGAAATTGTCTTTCCATTACTGCACTTAGTTGGTCTTGAAGTGGAAGCAAGGCTGAAAACCTTGTCAATTTGCCACATGTCCAAAATTGTCTGCATTATTTCACTGTTGAATACTATATTGCATTTAGATGGTTTGGTTGCACGAGGCCATACCACTCTTACTTGATTAAAGCTACTTCAGCTAAGGGCTATGGTTGCTGTAACGGGGCTGGATCATTTGGCATTAAGTTCAGTTAAATTAAAATGTAGAGTAAAAGTATTCTTCACAAGATGTAATTTCAGGTATTTATCCAAGGTGGTGGTACTTTGTATGGACCTTTGCTGAGACAAGTCTCTGATTTTGTAGAAAATCTACCTTCTCATTGTTTGGACTTCTTTGATTGAGCCCTGTTTGTTTTTATAGACCAGTGGAGAAGAATGATTTTTGCTGCTCACACTGGTCCTTCAGTACCAGTAAGACACATTGTGCCAATCAAAACAGACCAATCAGTGTGGTCCGATTTTGTCCACGTCTTTATTGCGTGGGGTTTTATTTCCCACTATTTTGAAAGGATATACAGTGTTGTTCTGTGTTAGACACTGGTGAGAACTTAGCAATTTTTGGACAAAAAAGTAGTTTGATATTTTGTGATATAAACTGGTGTTCAGTTCACTCTCCATCACTTATCCGTTTGTTGCTGCTAGTTACAGTGGTGCTCGTTCAATCCAACCTAATTGATTCTTTCTCGATGGAGTTGCTGAGTGTTAGAGAGAAAACCTGCTGCTTTGGACATTCCAGTCCTCTGTTAAACAACTCTAAATATTTAGTTAGTAGGGTCAAGATGGATGTCTGTCAGCCCATCCACTAGATTCCCAATTCATCCAGAATTCTGACTTTTTTGTAGTTTTGCTTACACTTGAACATATTGTCTTCCACATCCCTACAGTTGTACTTAGCAAAATTGAGTGCTGAAGGTAGGACATATTATTGTAGGCCAACCAGGAAGTTGGCATCACCCTGGTTCCTTCAAGAAACAACCAATGCGATTTTCCCATAGGATTTTGAATCAATGCAGGAAATAAGATCCGTGGTAAAAAAATTAATTAAAAAATGTTCATTACTTTTCTGATATCTGAAGCGTACATACAATCGGCAGAAATAAAAAGCTAACAGTAGGCTATGAACTAACTACACCCCAGTCGCATGACTTCAGCGTATCCACCACTAAGTTCCCTACTACACTCAACTATACACACTTTACAATAAATTGTTCATTCTACAAGTTCAAAAGCTTGAAAATTCATGAGCGGGTATTTACTGACACATTTAATGTTGTAGAACAAATCGTGAAAGGCCTTTTTTAATCACTGACCTTATTTCAGGCATTTAACCAAAAAAAACATTGACTTTGAGACAAAGGAACTGAGAACAAAAACGCTTACTCACCTCCGGGTGTTTGGGCTATTTCCTGAGTTACATGAATATGAAATGATGTTAGCCTGTCAAAGCTGTGTGGACCTTGACAGTGAAAGTGGATCTTCACCCACCTTATTCCTGTATGTTTGGTATCTTTCCAATATCTGTCAGTGCTATGTATGGAAATACTGACTGCTGTTTTTTTCTTGAATGCTTAAACAGCAGGAACGATTCCTTTTGCCCTTTGTTTTGTTTTTTGTCCAGAACTGAAGGAATTAAAACTTGATATTTCTTTTTAATTTTTGATGGTTGGCAAACTACTTAACACCACAATTTGCCTACAGTGCTCAACACTATTTGAGTTCTTCTGAATCTCAGTGAATCAGAAATTGGTATACGACTTCTTACTTTTTCTGTGTGACGTTGAGCTTCAGCACAGCAGCTCTCTAAAACGGGCTTGATCAGTTGAAAATCTGCGAGTCTGGTGCTCTGAGTGGTTGGCTGTAACAGACTGTTTTGAATGTTCTTATTCTCCTAATCATTTCCTTTTGATCATTTATCATATGATTACTTTACGCCTTTTTCGCAGTGTTTTTCCTGTACATGGTTCTAAAGAGGTACTACTATTGCAAGTTGTTTTGGGGGGGGGTCTTTGCAACACATTTATATGAAAATTACTCCCTCAATTACAATATCTTAACCAGCCACCTCACCTCAGTCAGACTTGATCCAACAACAAAAAGTGTTTGTAGCCTGTGATCATTTGTAGATTTATCTAAGGTGCAGCTTTTTGTTTATAAAGAAACACAGATTAACCACCAAGAATTGGGCTGTTATGTCTGAGAATACACTGGTGAATAGTGTTCAAACAAACACAAACCACAAAGGTTAGTCGATTCTTGTTGAAAGGATGGTCTGAAACTTACCCACCTTGACTTCCACAGGCAAAGTGTAACATATCACTGCGTTTCCTTTTTATTTTGATCAGTTTACACTGAGAGGCAGCCATAGATGCCAAATTCACATTTCTTACCTAAATCTCGAGTGCTTTTACTTGTAGATGAATGTTTCAACTTGTATAACCAATGCCTGTTGATACAGTATATTTAATATATAATATGGTGTGCCTTTTTAAGCTATATTCAATAATTGTGTGATGCTTTTTTTTTGGTGTATGCTAGTTCATTCACTCTCAGAAATCTTGAAAATTTGGAAACTTGTCAAATGCAGTAGCAGTTAGCAATTAACAATCAATTTTGTTCTAAACTGTTTGTTTGTGTTTTATGTAAGTGGAATTGCATATTAAATTGACAATAAATCCGTTTTTAAACAAAGAAACGTTTGTCCTTGTTTCTTTTCGACTGAAGTTGTTTAATAATGCAGACTAATTGGAAGCCTTGCAAAATTTCAAAACATACCAAAAAAATTGCATAGAGGAAAAAGACAAGTTTCTGAGTGAAAGAACTAGCAGCATTTTTTTCCAACACTTTGAGCAAGAATAATTTTACATCTGATTAGCTGGAATGTTTTTGGTTTCCATTAAAACCCAGTATTGTTTAGGTAAATATGCACTTAATATGCACTACCTTCTATTGCAAACATTTTGCTTCTTAAAAATGGATTTGAAAAAACCTATATTCAGGGGTTTTTGGGTTATATTGATATTAATGCATATCATTAAGTTTTATTTAAAAGTTAATGGGAATTGAATTTTATGTAACAGTAGTTTAAGTCACAAAATGCATAATGTGTCCTTGTTGGTGAATCTTCATACCAGTTTTTTCTGTCAAAGGAGATCAGGAACATAATTTACTTGATACACAAAATACATTCAGAGGAGTAAAGCATATACTCTCTCTCTGTGCCTTAGGGACCCAGGCGCCCTTGGGGGCAGGGTTCGGAAATCCATTTGCCTCGGCAGTGGGCACTAGCTTGGGCTCTTCTACCCTTGGAGGTATTGCCTCTGCCTTTTTTTAAAAAAAAAAAAAAAAAGAAAGAAATTCCCCTTTTGCCCTTTCCTTAAACAGTTTAACATTTCCCTCCATGCCTCCTAGCTCTTAATGCCAGCAGCCTTTTTGTTATTTTTGTGTATGAAAGTAGTGTTAGGCAGCGTGTATGTGTCTGAGAGTGTGGTGCAGTCAGAGCTTACCAGTTTCCTTGTGCGTTCACACCACAAGAAAACCGAGCAACCACTTGCCACAGGAGGTCACTGTACTTTTATATTTGACAAGTTGAGATATAACTGAGAGGAGAAATTTGGCCCCGAAAAAATAATCACCAGGTTTTATGTAAAAAACAATTTGTTCAAAGTATCTTGGCAGTGTGGGAGCAAGTGGTCTGAACGCACATCAAGTTAGTGTTCTCTTGTAGTTGGTGTGTTTGGTGAAGTATTCCTCGTGTTGTTTTTCTCCCTTTGGCCCTTGCTTTGCCATGCAGTGTACTGTGAATACTGTTGTGTTCTGCAGTCTCTTGTCAGAAGTTAAGCTGTGTGTAGTGCTCCAATTTTTAGGCTGTGGCATTTGTTTTGCATAGTGTGTTTGTTTGCTAATTCCTGCCTGTATTCCCGAGGCACTGCTCCTTTCATTCTTTCCTTGTGTAGCCTGTGTGCTCAGCCCAAACTGACTTCCATGTCACTCTCTCCCACAGGTTTTGGTGGTGGGCCAGGATTTGGTGGGGTGGGGACTGGGGGGTCTTCTTTTGCCTTCTCCTCCGCCAGTAAGCCCACAGGAGGCAGTCTGAGTGCAGGTACATACATATTGTATATACCCATTCATACCCGGCCCCGAAAACTATAGAAAAATTGCCGTACATAGTGTCTGCAGATCCTTAAGAAGTCTTATATTAAATTGTATTAATATTAGGCCCTTAAAGTCATTTAACAGTCTTAAATTTGAATGTATGAGATTTTGAATGCCACAAACATTTTATCTAATTTATCCATGTTTATTTTCTTTTGTCAAAACTTAGATCAATTTATGCAGATCAACCTAGCTCACTCAAATAACCATATTCGTACTCAAAACCTACCTATACATGGGACCTCTCATATACTACTTGCCATGCCTGAAAAAAACCAAAAGATCGGTCTTAAATTTGGTTAAAAATGATCTCAAAATGGTCTAAAACAGCATTTAGTGTCTGTTTCTGATACCAGTTGACACACTCGAGTCTGATAAGGCTTGTGTTTGCAACTGTACTCCCTGAATAGTGATATGTCTGAGCGTACATCCTCACATGCAGTTGGGCAAGCCTTTTGTGCACACAATGGCAAGATATTGTTAGTTTCAAAGCATCATGCAGAGACTGTATAATATGTTTCACTGGGTTCGTCTCTGCTCTTATTAGCCTTTTTTAATCAAAGTCAACACTGTGTAGTCGTTTAAGCCTTTTTTATGTTTGCTGGAAGTCTTGCCAAAACACATTGTAGAATTTTTCACCAGATGGACAAAATCTGCATTTCACATTGACATTACCTTTTTTTTTCTCTAACATTTCAAATGTTTTCTTTTTATATGGTGTCCGTCTGTGTCCCCTTTCTCTTGCTTTTCTAGGTTTCGGTAGTAGCAGCAGCTCAGGCTTTAACTTCAGCAACCCTGGCATCAACCCCTCAGCGGGCCTCACCTTCGGCGTGTCGAACCCACCTACCGCAGGCTTCGGCACAGCAGGACCCCTTCTCCAGCTCAAGAAACCTCCTGCTGGCAATAAAAGGGGCAAGAGATAGGACCAACGAAAGAAAGAGCCCTGTGACTGACCACCTGACCAGCTTTGGGGTTGTAGCGGGTAAAGCTTGGTCTCCCAAAAGTGTATAAGTGCTATAATAATCTTTATTCGTCTACAGAAGAAAGAAAATATAAACATTGGGAAAATAATATTTCATTCACCAACAACTATGATATACTGGTTTGCGTTCTTCAGTGATTTGACTCCATTTAATTTGATTTCAAACTGCTAAGTCGATAGCCAGGTTTACCTGTCAGTTGATCCAAAAAGCTCACACTCACATGTTCCTAGTAGAACCAGTCAAGATACTAAATTATATCACGTGGGTCTTATTCATACTCAGTAACTCTGAATCAATGTAGTAGTACAGTGGTGTGTATGGAGAGGCTAAAAATAGTTTTGCATACATTTATACTAGAGTTTTCCCATTTGCACTGACTCAAAATTCTGCCTGCACGCTATAATCTGTAGCACTAAAATGCTTTTGGGACTGCCAGCCATGGACAGAGCTGGGTTGATTCCAAATCGTAGAGTTATCTATGAGGAATTTCTGTAGTCTGAGTATTGTTCAAGATGAGTGTGTTTTTGCGCTTTGAGGTGGACAGTGCAGTCGGTTCCATTGTGTCAAACAAACTGTCAAACTGCACCTGAACGCCTCTCAAATGATGAGTTGGCCCAAGTCTCGTCCAGGATAGGGTAAGGTAAGGGAAATGGAAAGAAGCTTATGAGGTAATAGTTGGTTGGGAACAGCGTAGTCCCTGCCTGAAGGTCCCAGTGGGGGGTATTATCTGATCCTAGATAGTTTTATAGGCATGGGAGAGTGTCCAGGGTGGGTTATGGGGAAGCACAGTTTATTTTTATATCAAGTGGATAAAGAGATGACATTCGGGAGGGGTAAAAGGGGACTAGCACCATTATGTAGTCCACATAACCTGTGTTATTTTTTGCTAGAGTCCATCCTTATCATTGTTTAATATTGACTTTCTAGGCACATTTTGTTTCCCCCCCAGTGAAAGAACTTGGGAGAAGAAACGCTGTGCTGTTTGTATTACATTGCTCCCATTAAATGTTAAGTTAGTGAATCTGAAAGGGATTTCACAAGCAGATTCTACCCACTTGACCCAGTTTATACATGTGCTAGAATGAACCCGCACTTGCCGGTGTATATGACCTGACAGTGATTGTGTGAATGTGCATGTGTGCCTGTTGCACAAGTATGAATTCGTCTCTCTGGTCTATCATAGCTGCTGACTTCTTTTGAGTGTCTGGGGCAGTTGGGGTGGGATTCTCTGCTTTTTTTAATTGTCCATGTCAGTTCAGTTACCAAATACTGGTAGTTGTACTATTATTTTCTAATCACAGTCTGTGTAAACCTGTATTTTCAAGAAGCTGTTTAATAAAAAAATCTTCAATATGATGTTTTGCCTGTTTGTGGCATCACTTCAATAAATGTGTGTGTTGACACAGAGTGGTTTTTGTCAATATGTGTTTGTTTAAATGTGTCATCCGATTTGTGACATCTCCAACTTTAATCTGAAAAGGAAAATACATTTATTCTCATCAGGTTTACTACTTTTATGCAAGGAGACATACGTATGAGCAATGTAATAGCCTGTATCCAGTAACCAAGCATTGCACATGCAAGTAGCTTTTTGAAAAGATCTGAGTTTTTGTATAGTTCATATGGGACATTTTGGATTTTTTACGAGGCCTACAGATTTTAAGAAGTTTTAACAGGGCTACTGATTCTGGGGAGACATGATGCATCACTCATTACAGTTACTTATTAAAAAAGGATGTTAAAAAAGCCATGAAGGTTGTAAGACTTAGCTGTTTTAGTTACATTGTGTAATTGAATTGAGATTTCAATGGATTGAAAATCAACCAGTTTATTTATGTTAAGTTGTATGGCACATTTGAGTTTTTTTGAATAAATGTCTAGCAGTGTAATCAAAAGTCCAAATTCGGAATAAATATTGGTCAAATAAAGGTTGAGCAACAAAATGTCTCGCTCGCCTACCTAAAGGGGGCGGTCATGCGCCTCATGCAGTACTTCAGCCGACAAAAGAAGAAGAGCGCCGTTGCTATGCGACAAAACTGCGATACACTCATCAAGTGCTAACGTTAGTCATTAAATGAAGTTACATCTTTTGGAGCTCACGTTCATATTTCAGCCCATTTTTCAGCGTTTCGTCATTCAACAATTCAGGTAACGTAGCCAGGTTTAATACACGTGACAGTTGAAATTAACCCTGGTAAGAAAAAATATCTTTGAGCTTTATGCCATCTTAGTTTCGGCCGTTAGCATTATGACAAATACACACTCAATGAACATATATGAGTTTATATTAATCGAGCGAATAAGAAATTATACCAAGACTGGTTATTGTACTTTCTATTATAGTATAACAAACAGTAGAGGTGCTTTGTCCATACAGACTAATTTTCTTCACCCGCTTTTACCTGACACCTATGCTCTTGAATATAGGAAACTAACGATAGCTACAGTGGTCTGGTTAGCTGACCAGCTATTAAGTATTAAGTGTGTTTCTTTATTCGCTGTTTATGGAGCAGGTTGAGCTTGAGTTACGATAATATTGTTTAGACAAGTGCTACATAAATACAATTGTTATTATTATTATTATTATTATTATTATTATTATTATTAGTAGTAGTAGTAGTAGTAGTAGTAGTATAATTATTATTTATCTCATTATTTAAACGCTACGCTTTTCGATTGGCCAATGCCAGATTCAGTGACATAGCATTCTCGGCCTTTTACTTTCTTGCTACTTTCTTCATTCAAATCAGTATGTAAAATTGATAACAACAACTGCACTGTCATTATTTGCCGGTTCTTCTGCAGCACGGCTTCATTATCATTAAGAAACATCTTACCAACAGGAATTATATATTTCTGTAGCTTTTCTAGCTTGTATCTCTTTGCTTTTATGGTCTTTTCCTCCATATTCCTGTCAAACATCCCCAGTGTAAATCAATAGAACAACTGATTTCTTTATGTGGTGTTATTGTCAATGTGTATAGTGTTTATTGCCTTAGGAGTTGCCACATTTTTTTGTTTTTTTCTTAGATCTTTTATCTGCTAGAACTCATCTGCTAATTGGTATAAATTGCAATGTTTTATATTACAGCCATGCCTCTTCCAGACACGATGTACTGTGCCCAGCAAATCAGCATCCCTCCCCAGCTGCCAGACATCCTCAAAAACTTCACTAAAGCAGCCATCCGTACACAGCCCAAGGATTTGCTGCTGTGGTCTGCAGCGTAAGTTTTAATCTCAGTCAGTGGTGGTTTGAGTAGAGGTTAAGGATACGTGATTGTTTTTTTTATTCCAATCTTGATCTCTTAAACAAGACCATCAACAGATTCTCCGGACAGCAGCATTGAATGAAAAGACATACCCTTTTCACCCGTGCATCTCTCATCTTTACATTGACTGGCTGTAATTGGATCCCAGGTGGATTCCATATTACTGCAGCGGTTAAACTATCTGACTTCCTCCAACAAAGAATAAGCACTTTGAAAGTGCTGGCTGAAATTTAAATGTATGTCAAGGATTTTTTTTCTACCCCGAAGGACTGTCATAACATCTGCTATTTTATTAGCCAATGTAGCTTGGCAGTGTTTACAGCAAAAGACAATAATGTGAGCCATATGGTGAAATAAAAACAATTCAAATGTCTCCTGGGTTACAAGATGTTTGTACGCTATTAAAGTAACTCCAGGCTCTGTTGCCTCTCAGAGACGCTGAAAGTCACGCTGCCTCTGAATCCACTATAAAATATTATTCGAACTGTGAAGTTAGATAAGCCGCAGTATGCCCTTTAGGATAATAAGAATATCGGTTAATGTCAGACAAAGAAAACTACAACACATGGTGACTTATTTGACTGATGGTACTCATGAGATCTCATTAAATTGGACAAATGCCAACTTTTGCCTGAATTTATGTTGTCTACTTTTATCACTATTTGACTGGCATGCTAGGGAGCAGGGGGAATGAGTGACAAGCAGGCTGAAATTATGCAGTGTTTAATAATATACTATGAGCGTTAATAATGTGTGTGTGTGTGTGTGTGTGTGTGTGTGTGTGTGTGTGTGTGTGTGTGTGTGTGTGTGTGTGTGTCCTCTCCCAGATACTTCAGAGCACTCTCTGAAGGAGAGTGTCTGCCTGTCAAGGACAGGCTGGAGATGAACGTTGCCACCCAGAAGACAGACACCGGCCTGACTCCAGGTCTACTTAAGATTCTCAATAAACAGGTATTTCCTCGATAGCAAGGCCACAACTCATAGAATCATCGTATACTTGTTTGCTTCATATTGTCGTTGCTGAAAGAAAATGTGTTGCGAATTTTCCAGTGTTCTTTACTGTTTGAATCTGCTGGCCCTGTACAGATTATAACAACTAATAATTAAACCCACTGAACATAAGGTACTGTACCTTATGTTCAGTGGGTTTAATTATTATTATTACTATTATTTTTATTAGTTGAATTATCAGTTGCATTAAGTTTAGCATCCCATTAATGTGTACCTTGTAAGTTTGATATCCGCACTTGGTTGCAGTTAATTGTTTTTTGTGTGTATTTGCAAAATGTAGTGATTCTGTTTCCCCCCTGTGTATCATTACATGTTCAAATTGTAAACCTGTTTTATCTCACCTGGGGCGTCCACTGGCTTTTTGTTGTGCTGGCATTAATTAAAACAGCTGAAAAACGAATACTTCCTTAAAGGTCGATACTTGAGCAGATTTCACCTTGTGAGGATACTGCTTTCTTTCTGTCCTTGTGCCAGGAATATTAGTCTTATGTAGTTATTAATTTTCATAACGGCGTTAACTTCAGAACATTTAACAAATTAAAGAAAAGTCTGCTTACTTTAAGAAAATTATAGGACAAATGCATCATTGTATGGTGGTTTTGCAACATTAAGACTCAGACATGTAGCTTACATATCAATCTACTAGCTGGAGTGGGAATAAGTTCCATTTCTTCTGTATCTTAATAACATAACGTTGTAACATAAGAACAAGATATCCTGCTGATAAACACATCATTAGTGTGCTCGGTGCCGTATTCCCCAGATACAAAACTGTTGTCTATTTCAACAAGCAATTCTGAATAATCACTGAAGAGTGTTTTCTCCCCTTCTCTGTTAACCTTCTACTCTCTTGACCCAATCTTAGCTGTCATCTGGGCAAACATGCAGAAAGGAGGAAGTGGAGAAGAAATGGAAAGGACTGTGTCTACCTATGGATCAGTTCGAGGCCCTGCTGTCACTGGGCGGCTTTAGCTCAGACATTGACTGGATGGGGTTCTTCGCCCTGGGCTGCAGTGCTCTGGGAGGGGTGAGTTGTTACATAAGGCCAAATATAAATGCTAACACCACTTCATACCTCTTCCTTTGAGCCTTAAAACCTACTGTGAGGCAAAGGACAGCTGGAGATCCCCAAGCAGCACCTTTTTTGTTCATCATCTCACAGTCTAGTCTTCTCGTGTTTATACTAGTCCCAGATGTCCATGATCCAGACTTTTCCATCAGGGGGCCCCCAGGCTCCAATAAGAATGACTGGATAAATCCTTCTTTGACAACTTGAATCTTTGCAGTGCTATGAAGTGAATGATTTTTGCCTTAAAGTTGCAGATGGAGACAGATCAAAGAGAATCTCTCTTAGCACTCAGAACTTTGCAGATGATGGCTTAGAATCTGCTCAGCATTACCAACATGATGTGCTCAGCGTCAGTAGTTTGAGAAGAATACTGCTGCGCATGAGGGTGTTGAACACTTTAGCCACATGGGGGCAGTCACGTTCTACACTGATTAGACTGTCTTTTTTTTAAGTGCCCGCGAGCCTGTGTGTGTTGGTGTAAATGTATTTTCAGTGTGTGCTTGTGAAGCTCAAACAAGACTTGGTCGTCCTTGAATGCTGAATGCCTGTTTTTGTATTTGGATTTGACTAAAGTCCTACTGTGTGTTCCTCCGTGCTCTCTCGGTCAGACCCTCCTGAGTTCTCTGAAATTTGCCTGTGAGATCCTGACAGAGGATGAGGAGGGCGGACCTGCAAGGATCCCCTTTAACACCTTTGCCAAGCTTTACACGTACCTGGCTCACGTGGACGGAGACATGCCACAGGACCACATTGACAACTTCCTCAACAGCCTGCAGGCACAAGTGTAAGTATTGTTTGTGTGTCAGTTTTGAGAATTATAGAAATGAAGCCTTCCTCATTACTTGCACTTGCAATAAGCAAGAGCGGATGTAGGCGGTGGAAGATGAAGCTGTTTCATATGCATTACGAATAGAGACGCTACCCAGTCTCAAACAGCCTAATTATTTTTTCTCATTTGAATGAGTTCCCCTTGGATTCAGCTACAGACACATCTCATAAAAAGTCTTATTTCACCCTGGTCTATGAAGATAATTAGTCATCAAGGTCATATGATATCTACAGGTGCGGTTGCCTTTTACTTTCATGACTTCTAGATATTTTGTTATTTTTTCATGGTTAATTTGACACCAGAGTTTGATTTGGTAAAAATATCAGCACACATGATTATATCTAATACATATGTGCTGCTGAACATTACTCATTAGAGTCTTTAATTTTCACACTACATCATTAGGTCTGCTGGTACACAAAGTCTTAAAACGTCTTAAATTCAATTTTCTAAATAATTGGCCTTAAATTGTGAGGTTGTAGTTGTTGTTTCTTTGCTTGTTGTTCTTTCAACACTGTGGAATTGATTCCTACAGAGATAGACCTTTTCATTAAATTATAAAATCGTTTTGTTTTATTCAAGGAGAAATCTCATCTGAAATCTCATGAGAAGTGGCGATGTAAAAGTTGGAGAGAGGAAATTCAACTTTACTTAGAGAACAAGTACGAAGAATTAATTTCCAAGTTCATGGCTGACTTTTTAACTCATTTTGACAATTAAGATGAGGCAACTGTTACAACTGATGCCACAAGATTTCAGAGTGAGACTTTTCCTTGAGCGAGCCTGCAGCCATTGAAGCTGTGTTGTGGCCGACAGCTGAGGCAATCCACTTGTCTGATTCCAGAACCTTTTTGGGTAAGAATCAATTATACGCAAGGCTTGAAAATACCGGAATCCCCTTTAATACTGTTTTTTTTTTAAAATTTATACTTGCAATTACATGTTGGCAAAATGTAGCCTGACCTAAGTAACTCTAATAATCATATTCCTACATAAAGCCTCACAATGGAGTTGATGACTAGAGCTTTTTTTCAAAGCTAGGCATAGGTTTAAATAAGGACATTTCTTTCTTTTTTTTAATGCAGGAAATACATTCAACACTACTTAAGGATGATGGTGCAAATGTGTTTTCTGCCTCTGGATGTGCTGAACACTGCTTTAGTTCTCTTTGGCCCAGTATTTCTGCCAGTCAATGTTGGTAGGCTTAGAAGCACAGACAGTTTAAGAGCTAAGCCAGATCCCCTGGCCTAAGATGAAGTTGTGAGATAGTGATACTCACTGTTGTGAAAATCCCTAGGCTGCTGAGTAGAGCTGTTGCACTGATGCACTGGTTTCTCTGCCCGACAGCAACAAGCAGAATGGCATGATTCAGGTTTCCAACTTCTACGTCAGCAGGAAGTGAGTGAAGGATAGACTGGAAAGAAATGGAAGACAGGAAGGAAGAAACAGAAATAGCGAAATGAGAAATGTTCAATTAATAAATGGGCCTGCTAATGCTCTTTCAAGCACAGCTGTTGTTTCATTACCAAGAAATTGGTCTCATTAATTGTTAGCATCAGGCACAGTGGCTTATTATTCATCACTGTCCAGCCGATTCAGGCTGCTGTATTTGAGTCAGGTTGGAATCTTTTAATGAGCAGCCAGAGAGGCACAAAGCTGCCTTTCACAAATTGTCAGGTGCAGTGTGTGTGTACGCCTTTTATTGCCTGTTCCCTTATGTCCGGGTTAGCCAAAGTTCATTTATCATACAAACAACCTATCAGCTTGCAGCTTCACCTCATTTGGCCTCTCTGCCGGTGTGTTCATTCTGCCCAGCAGACAAAAAAAGAGGAGCAGTAAGGAGATAAGCTTTGAGGGCACAAGAGTCTGATTTTCAGCTCATGTTAAAGACCTCAAACCCCCCATGTTTTGTTCATGCCTCCATGCAATATTGTACATGGGCAAGTATAAATGCACACTCAGACAGGTTTATGAAACTATTCAGAAAATCACAAGCAGGGCCAAGAAATCTCATAGGCAAGCGCATGCATGCATAAATCTCACGCCCAGTCTCTCTCAACAGCACATCTTTTACAGTCACACATTTTTAAAAGATGATGTTTCGTGTGTCAGTAAGAGAGCATGATCTCAGCTTACACAGGCACAATATGACTCTCATTTCTTATGGACATGTTATTTTTCCCCTAACACTCTCACACACACACACACGCGCAGGCTTGTAGTTGTGTTGTTTTGTGAGTATTTCATCAGGCAGGACAGGAAACAGGATCAGTGGGAATTCACAGTTCAGGCACAGTTGGCAGTAGGTTTTAAGAGTGGAGGATAAACACACACACACACACACACACACACACACACACACACACACACACACACACACACACACAAATACACACTGAGGCTGGATTGCAGCTGAGGCCAAGTCAAAGGGAATTGGAGGACAGATAGAATCCTTGATAACTTGATAAATGCGGGCTTTCCACCCGTATGACACTGCAGACAAGGAATTTTGTCAGGGCTTAAAAAATAGATATTTCTGTGGAGATCACAAGTAGAATTTTGCTAAAAAGTTTGTAGAACAAAAAGTAAGCATTGATTTTAATCTGGATTCTTGGATATCTGGGACGTTGGGTAGCAATGATTTAGGATTCCAGCCATCAAAAGTGTTGCTGTTTGTAAACATCAGTTTTCTTATTAAATAACACCATTCAGCCATTACCTATCATGCATGAGAATTTGCATGACGGAATGAATCAATGATTTTAAAAGTTGAACTATGAAGGTACATTCATATAATTTACCAAATAAAGACAAATTAGACTTCACTCTGCTCTCAACAGTAACTTCCAGGAAACCAGAATCTTCTCAAGAAATCGAGGACTTTGGTTTTGCTTCCAGGAACCAACGTTCCTTCTCCACAGAAACTCCCCACCCTCAAGTTGGTACTTTTCAGTGGCTCAGGGACTACTTGGATTGAGTTTGCAGTGCGGAACATTGCTGACCTGTGAAACACATGGGCCTGCAGCAGTTTGTGGACAGTATTCATTCAGAGTGTTAGCAGGCACTGTCTGTTGGGATTTATTGGTTTAATTTGACTCTCTTTTACATTTTGTTTTTGACTGAAATATGGACAAAAGAATCACATAAAAATTCTAGAGAGAAGATTTTTCATTATAGAGACTTGCTTCGAGCCGGTTTGGTTTTCCACGTCTGCACAGATTCCTTCAAGCATTTATTTAAAAATCACACTCTCACATTGGCAAACTATAAAGAGTAACACGCTGTTGTCTCTGTCTAAACTGGAACCATTAACGCTGACATGTGTGCTTGATTAGACACACTACACACACATTTTCTATTGAGAAATGATCATCTTTGACAATTCCAGTAAAAGAAGTTGCTTTATATTCATGTATGTAAGGTATGTAAGGACCTTGGTTCCATGTATTTATTATTAAGCCTGCTATAGAGACAAAACGAGAAGGTTGAAACACAGCAAAATATTCCTGTACATCCCGATTGTTTTCTCACTTTTCTGAGGTTTTCTCTTTAAACTGTAGACAGTGACAGTCATTTGTTCTTCATAGAAGAAGCATTGGCCTATCCTCATATTTCCATGCAGCTGAGACGTATTTTTAGTTGCATCGTCTAGTACAATGCACACACAGTGCAGCTTCAGAGCTGTATGCTCCATTGTTTTAGGATGTTGGAACTCGGGAGTCAACCATGATGTCATTGCAAAGATGTCAGCGGTTCAGGAATCTCAGCTCCAGGGTGGACATTGTTGCACAACCTTTACTGCTTCTCTAAGATTCGCTCATAACATCACATCTCCAGGGACACGACGAATGTAGCGGAGCAGTGCAAAAGAGACAGGAGAGGAGAGAGTGGACACAAAGGCTCCATTTGAGCGTTCCCCTCTGTAGCTGTTGTGTAACAGATTTCAGGGTAAGGACGAGGGAAAACATGATTCATGCTGTACTCTGAAGTTGTAGAACATGGATATTTTATCAGTCAGCTTTACTGTGCTCTTTTGTAGGAACCTTTTAAACATTTTTGGGTTGTTTTACATGATTGAATTAGTGTAGACTTCATTGTCAAGCTTGGCTTTTTGTATTAATTATCTAATAGTTATCTGGGACGTTCTCATTAGCTGTGCAGTTGCATGTATTGCTTAAAGATTGTATCGTACAATTGTGTAATAGAATATTATACGTTCCAGGGAACTCCAAGATGGGATGATAAAACCTCTGGACTTTATCCATCGGGATGATATGGAGCTAACTCCAGCCAGAGCAGCCTCAAGAGCTGAATAAGAACAACGCAAGACAGAAATGTCTGAATTAAAACTTTACGTTTAACAGAACACGTTGAACCAAATCCTGAGCCAACAGATCTGTTGGCAAGTGCAGCATGGATGTGTCTGTGTGACCAAAAAAGAGAGTGAGCTGGAAACGCCTCTACCACTACACTTTTATCTGATGTAACTTATGTGCAAGGGTCATGAACATTATGACATCACCCATACTTTCCTCAAGGGAAGTTTTAAAGCCTGGATCTGCGTTTACCACAATCTCAAAGCTGAGTTGGGATGAACAAGCAGAAACCGCAATGGCTGCCTGTGACAGGCACCTGTCAATCAAGAACCCCCCCCCACCAAAAGCATTTTTCTCTTTAAGCCTCATTATCTCCTTAATGGAACAGTGATCTCATAATCCCCTCTGTGACACACATTAGCAGATGTAAAATTAATTCACTGAGACCTGAACTCCTTGCAAAAGTATACATAATTACTTTTTTATTGCAAGAGAGAAGTTGGAGGAGCTTTCCCACAGATTTCAACACATTCTGGGATTTGATGGAGCCAGTATCCTGCAGCCATGAGAGGAGCTGCTTTTTGAGACACCTCCGCATCAGCTTTACTGCTCTGCCTCCCAATTACAGCGAGGTTATGTGTTTGTTTGTGTGTAAGAGGACAATTAGTTCCTCTATCGAGAAGAATTGGACATTTATCTTGCGGCTGTCACACTTCACAGTATAGATTGTTTAAATTCTGTGTAATGTTTTTGTGTAATTATTATTAACACTGGTTTTGTCTGTGGATTATGCTTACAATAAATGGAACACATGATTTCTCTGGGCTGTTTGGGAGTTGTCCTTACACACATGAACACATTATAAAAACTTGATGAAGGGCCATCGTTGTCTGATTAAAATTTGTTAATTACTACTTGTGGATTATTGAATTCTCCTATTCTACCATCCAACTGGCAGCAAAAGCTCTCTGTCCCTGAATTGGAGTGTCGTCCTTAGCCTCTGAATTGACAGTGTTGTCTGTCCCAGCCTCTTTAACTGATTAAGGGATAATATGAAGAGTTTCTAATCAAGCTATTATTATTAATCAGCGCATGGGTCCTTTGCTATAAAGTGGGAAAACAACATTTTTAGGCAGGTCTCCTCAGGCACAAGCAGCCATTCACATTCACTCTACCCTCACTTTCACAAACACACACACACACACACACACACACACACACACACACACACACACACACACACACACACACACCTGAACAGTTAAGTGCTTGTGTCAAGAGGAGACTCATAGGAGATCTTTGTATGGCTTCAGGTATGCCATAGAAGAGACCACAGTGTGTTGGGGGTGTTTTGGCTGTTTGTGGTTTTAGGGGCAAGATATGAATGACTGAATGCTGGAGCACCGAGGTCATGTACTCGTTGGGTGTATGCGAGATGCAGTCATATGTGAGCTCTTCTGAGAAAGATGTAGTTATATCAAGAGCCTTCCACACTACAGTCACTTCTCAGTTTACAGGAACATTTCACTGCTGGTGCTGATGGTCAAAGACATTTTTACAACAACATACTTGGGGACGCTGTGATCAGAGAGCCCATCCCACAGTGCCTCATGTTCAAGTAATCCAGGTAATCCATGTGTGTATATCTACAAAGAGCAATAAAGTTTAATAGTTTGAACCTTAATATTAATATTATTAATAGTATATGTGTACTGTATCCAATGTAGGTCATAAAGGATTTGCAAATGATTGCAACGGGGGAGTGTTGATGTTTAAAGTGCTAGCACAGGAGCTTTGGACCAGGACAGGCTGGGGTTAGCTGTTTAGCATGGTAAATTCAGTAAATACCTCTGCAATACAATACAATACATACAGTACTTGTTGATAACTTAATGTCTTGTGTTGATATTTTTTGTCATTTTCTGAATGTTATCAACTAAATACTTACATATTGCACCTTTAAGATATTAATACAAATTGTCAGCTTGGAAGAGAAAGGTGTGTTGCAAAATCTTTCTAAAGGCATCTTTTCTTGCTCCTAATCAATAATTCAAGTTCTGTTCCTTTTTTTAAAGTTTTCCTGCCGAACACAGGAGGTGTCTTACTTCACTGTCCAAGTCCATTCTTAGTGTGCGTGACCTGATGGCTTCAAGGTTCTGCATCACACTTGTATAGTTTGCAAAATGGACCAGAATAGGTGCCAAACTAGTGATCCTAAAAATCAGATTTTTAATGATCACATAAAAAATTTACAATTTTAACAATGAATGTGAAAACAGCCTTCTAGTGTTGAACTCTGCATGTGCATCATTATATTCAGTGGGAACAAGAGAAAAAAAAGTATTTTGCTTGCAATTGCTAACATACACAATTATCTGTCTGTGTAAGACTGCTTATATAGGATGCAAGCAGAGCTAGGTTGAGATGATTAACTAATGCAATTAAGGGTTAGAGATGAACACTGGTCAAGATGCCAAAAAGTAAGCAGAGCATTCACCCTTCCATTCCTCCCTCTTGCCGCAGGTGTTTGAGTCGATTGTGGCTTCAACGCTGCATTTTTTGTTCCTCAATTTCAAATAATGTAATCCAATATTGTAGGTTTTCCAAATCTCCTCCTTTAAGAAAATACTGTCTACCCAAATGGCAACAAACATTTTTGCCAACTGGCATGCAGCAAAGAGACAGACAGATACTTCACATATCTAACAGCTTTGCAGGGCTGTCTTCTCACTGAGTATAGCTGTTTAAGAGAGTTTTGAATATGTAATGAATCAGGGACCCAGTATAAACCTGACTTATTTACATGAAACACACCCATTTGCAGAAGAGCTCGTTGTGATTATCTATCCGGGGGATTTAGATTTTTCTTCTCAGCACAGGTTGAGCTAATGCAATTGGCTCTGCGAGGGTTGGTGTTGGCAGTGCTGGCGCTATTTACAGCCGTCTAAGTCTCACATGACTGCATGTGCACAGAAGGTGCATCACAGTGAATGCAAAAGATCTGATTTTTCATATGGTCCCATTTCAGTACTCTACAGTATTGCCGTATTTTATGATGCAGCAGTGAGCGTGGGATGTTTTACATACTGTACATATGTGACAGAGATTCTAGATAAGAATTAATAATACTGGGTAATACAAAAGCCAACATAGTTCCACCTTTTTAACCGTGAAGTGGACACCAGTGTTTTCCATTACAATTTACAATATTCTCCTCTGTAATTGAATCAAATCAAGTTATTCCATTGTATCACACACTATAAACACAACTACTAAAAAAACAATATTGTTGTTGATATTTCTTTTTTACCAGCAGAAAACTGGTGCCTTTATTATCCTACTGTGCAGTGGAACAGTTGATGGATGGATCAGGATGTAAAACTGGAACACAACACATACGTGATTACAGAATACATTATTGTAATTGAAAAAAAAAAGTCAACATAATGTGAGCAATCGAAATATTTGATTTTTATTCCAATAAAATCCATCAGATTTTCAAAAACAGTGGCCGTGTAAGGTTTAGGTCAACTTAGCTAAAAGTAATGCTGTCTATTAAAACAGCATTAGGAAATATCTAAGGTGAAAAGAGAGGATGGGACGCCCAGTAACTGTTTTCTAGTTGATTTATTCTTCCAAATATTTTATATTGAGCTAAAAATGTATGCAAAGTATCATTTTTTATTTACATTAAATAATAACTAAATTATATTCAAGCACATTTATAGATAGAAAACAAATTACATAAACAAAGACAAAGCATTGAAAAAAAATCTAAAACTAACAACATAACTCATACAGGGCAATGTGTACACCAGCCTCCTTCCTCACCCATAGCTCTCCCCCATAATTTCTTTATCATAGTGAAGCTGCTGAATATTGATCATGTTTGTAAAACCTGGCCTGTCTCTTGGCTTCATGGCCCTACAGCTGGAGTTCCTGTGTGTGGGCCTGATGTCCCTCTAGATTTCAGTTGTATGAGCACGCTCTCTTTCTGTTGCAACGTAGCTTTTCGAGGCTGCCCTCTGCATCTATACTCTTCAGTGTTAAACATGACTCACAAATCTTGAGTCTTGATAGCTATACTAGATTTACTAGATGAGAATCTTCTTGTCCTCTCTCTCTCTCTCTCTCTCTCTGTCTCCCTGGTGCTCCTGTCTGTCTGTGGCTTGACCAGACAGCGAAACTTCTCACTGATATTCATCTCTGGAAGCACTTACACTGACTGTCAAGCACACAGCAGCAGACTGATACCATAGAGATGGAGGAGCCACAGGAGAGCAGAGCTCTCAGCTGGGGGTAGATGAAGGCATAACAATAATGGGTACACACTGGGACTGTTATGCACTCGGTTTTTCCAAAGCTGACTTCAGCAAACTGATGTTATTAATTACTGAGAGAAAGGGGTTATCTATTTAATATTGTATACATAGAGAATATATATATATATATATATATATATTATATATATATATTATATATATATATATATATATATATTATATATATATATATATATATATATATATATATAAACAGGACGCAGAGGTCAAATGTGTACCCTGCTGGTGTAAACCTCTTAGCCCTGACTTACCACATGTATTATATTTACTGTAAAAGCATGGTCCTGAAATCATGAAGATGTGTTAAACCTATATAACATAGAACCTCATGGATATGTGCACCTGCAAGTGAAGATGGACTGAAAGTTCACCTGCAGCTTTATTTACCCCTCTGCATGGTGCTCATTCACAGGCGAAGCACAGAAGCAGCCCAGCACATCCAGTAAAGAACCTGATGCTGCCGGTGGGATCAATATTACCATGATATCTCATTTCTGTTACACCAGTTGTCTGCTTAGTAGATCTATATTTCCTGCATTACTTTGAACTTCTCATTTTCAAGTGCAAAATCAACACCATACCTGTTATGTGTTTAGTTCCCCATTTTAAGGCCACTGCTTTTTCAGAATCTAATCATTTTTAGTCATGGTTTCGCTCACTTTTGTGTCTCTGAGGTTGAGCCCACACAGTTGCTAATTCTTTTTGCACACCAGATGAAAAACATTGCTTTTCCTACTTACGAGCGTGAATTTTCCATGAGATGAAACTGATTACACACATGCAAAAATACACGACCAACTCTCTCCATAATTCAGCGCCAAGCAATAAAGCCCAATCTATGTCTCAATTATCTCAAACTGGCTGGTGACCAAGAAAATAGAGAGGAAAAGAGAGGGAGGGATGTGCAAGTACTGAATGCACTGAGACTGCATGTGAATTAAATTCAAAGCATACTAAATACAATCATGGAAACTGTGACCCATGTGTCACTATTGTTTTCATAATGTTAACCACTTAATTTGCACCTATCCTGCCATATATTGGCCTTAAATGTGGCAAGCACTCTTTTTGGTTTACAGTGAAGTGATAGCTTGTAGGTATTCAAATCAAATGACTCATCACAGGCTGTCACTTCAACGCTGTTCTTTCCCAGCTTGAGTTTTCATGAACCATAAATACATAACATACAGGGGATTTTTTTTTTCTAAAAGGAGAATCAAACCATCTGTCAAACATGATGTCATGATAAAGGGGTTCACAGGAGTGAGCCTTTTGCAGTTTGCCTCATTAACACCGGTGCTTAACAGCTAGTTAATAGCTACAGGGAGGAAGACACAATTAAACTGCCTTTTTCATTTTAAATGTACTTTACTTTTTAAGAGTATGGCACAGAGAAAAAATGTGTGTTACTTTCGGAATTGAGAGACACACTTTAAACAGAAGTGAAACACAAACATATTCCCATGAATATTCTAGCAACATTAATGTGACACCGCCAGCAGAGAGTTTGGATTAATGTCCAGTCAGTAGAGAGACTGAGAGAGAGACATAGAGAGAGAGAGCGAGAGAGAGAGAGGTCCCAACATGTAATCGGATTAAGCGACTATAGGTTAACAGGCTGCTGTCTCTCTCCGCCTCAGCCTTCACGGGACGGTCGTGTGTGCGCAGCAGTTTTACTTTCTGACTTGGCTCCACTTTCGGGCTAAACCTGACTGGTATTTCCCCTCCATGTGCTCTCAAACCGCAACAGTCGAACTACAACGTGGTTTCGTTTTTTAAAGTGCGCTTCGTGGGGCGTTCACGGCCCAGGCGGGCGCGCAGTCATTTACTCTCAGAGGATGACTGATGGGTAACTGCACGCGCGACACGCTCAACTAGTGAAGCCGGCACCGCGGGTCAAGTTTGTAGGCTCTCCTGGGTGATGTAAGTGGCTTCTTCTTTTTTTCTTTCTTTTTTTTTTGGTACGGCAGTTTGTTTAGTACAGACAGCCAGTCCCATGCCCGCGCCCCGTGTGCCAGGCTGCACTCTGCCCCGAGGACAGTGCCCTAGGCTCGGGGGCTAGATGGTGCTTATCACGGACGACAGGGATGGAGGAGGCGCATCGTCCGTCCGGGTCAGGCAGCTCCAGCAGCAGCAAAAAGTCGGGGGGAACTTCACCCAAGTCCACCCGACCATAGTCGAGGAGCCTCCGTCCAACTCTGACGAGGACTACCTGGGCTCGTGCGACGAGGACAACGAAGACGACGAGGGAGAGGAGGAAGACGACGATGAGTTCGAAGAAGTTGACTTCGAGGACTTGGAAGACTGTCGGAGCATCGCGTCGGACGACTCCTTCTACCCGCCGGATGATGTGTTCGCGGACTCGGAGCGCACCCCGTCTCCGGACAGCCCGCAGCCGCTGTCTCTTTTCCAGGCGTGCTGCACCAACAACGCGGCTATCGTCCGGATCATGATACGGCATGGAGTGACGGAGGAGGAGGTGAAGGAGAAGGACAGGAATAACAGGGTACGAAGCACACAGCAGAAACACTTTGAGTAACTTTTTTACAAGTAGTCCACTTTGACAACATGTCTTTTAAAAGAAAAGTGTGAAGGACGAGACATAGATGAATTTCATAGGACATTTTATTGCACTTTTAGTGTTTGTTCACAGGTTATGGAGCAGTTATTAAATGTTCCGTACTCTGTATTAACAAAAAATTTAAGCCATCTTCAGACAGTCTCCTTCACCTATCACTCCATCACCTATCGCTCAATGCAACAAGTTCAGTTAAGAAGCCTCAGATTATTGAGATAATGAAGGCTGACCTTATTACTTTCCAGGCCGGCCTTGAGTTATGACACCAAAGTCTCAACAGGTCTGTAAAGTAATCACAATAATTAATTAATGCTTGGATTAAAGGGGCACTCTGTAGTTTTGGAGAAGTAATTCAAACTCAGATTGTTTTTTCTATAAATGAATAAAGAAGCTGTTCTCAGAGGAAAATAAGGTCCCAAGAACACTGTATGAAGCGAAAAAGGTGGCGGGGTCCGGTGAATATAAACAAAGCAGAACAGTATGAAATTGTGTTGTCCTTTAAGGTGAGTTTGTTTATTCAGTTTAACCAGTCTCGAAAAAAAGAGAGTATTATTTACTTTTAGGCATAAAAAAATTAGTTAATGACGATCTTTCTCTTCTGATAAATGTCCTCCCCTGTGTGTTGACACACCTCAGTTTCGCAAGAGTGTGCTCCCTCCATCTAGAACACACAGTTCGCTCTGTGTGCGTGTGGTCATGCAGGCACATACATATGTATTTGAGTGTGCATCTGAATACTTTTTCTTATTTGGATTCCATATGTGGGAGGTCATGCGCAAACACCTTACGTACCAATGAGATGGTGGTATTTGTGCGGCTCAGGGCGCTAATGCCAATGACCCAAGATGCATTTAGAACCATAAATTCCACAATAGGGGAGTAGCAGTGTTGAGTTTAATACTTTTGCTAATAAACACTCATGTCAATAGCAATGCATCATGATTTATATGCAATTACAGTGGGCTGGCTTAAATTAAGCAAAACTTAAACATTTTTCACCGAAGGTAATTTATCAAAAGGGGGCCTGCTTATTGGAAATGTTATCTGCAGTGTAATCAAAGCATGTATCCCTTCACGCCTTGTGTATCACTTAGCTCCTGCCAAAGAACTGCCGCCCAGAGCAAAGAGATAAATCCATACTGATGGAACGCGGGACTACTTTTAATTCATCTGGACGTTTTGCTATTAGTAATTGAATGAGTTGGCGGTGGGCCCTGTACTGAACAGGAATCACACGCTTTTTATCATGCACAGTTGTGACTCAGTGGATTTGCGCTAGGTTAGTTTATTCTTAACACTGACAAAGCCCTTTTTTTCCCGCATTCACATCACTTTATGTCCTCACATATGGAGTGTAACCGTTGGTTTTGACCATTGGCAGCTAAAGAGAGCCATTGGAGAAGTGAGTTTAATTCGTAAGCTTTCTGCATTGAACATTTACCAGCTGGTCTGAGTTTTCATACTACTGACTTTACGTCACAGATTTGCATCTTTGACCTTCAGACTGTCCCCATCTGTCTATGTCTCTTCTGCTGTTTCACTTTTCTATGCATCTCTCACCACCTACCCCTTCATATTTCTCTTTGCTTATGTAATTGCTGATGAGGTCATTTAGTAAAAGTAGAAATTACTTCACTTGTAATGTAAAGATTTCTCTCTATGTGACATGTAAGGTAGAGGGGATCTAGCATAGAGTGTGCTTGTGTGTGCACTGTAGCATTGAGAGACAGTCATGCATTTGTATACATAAGCAGGACGTGTGCTCTTGACTTTGCTGTGCCCTGTGACCTTAGGGACGCCGCGTATCCAGACACAATACATGTTTGGAAAGCCATCCATTGGAAACACATGTTTACATGAATCTGTTAAGCTCATCAGCGCTTGTGTGTGTTCGTGTGTGTGTGTGTGTGTGTGTGAGTCCTAACATCCTAACACAGACGTCAACATCCTGATACAGCAGACAGTTTGACAGTGTGACGCGCGAGACAAAGAGGCTCCAGGGTTGGAAATTTCCCTTTTCGCCCTTTAGCGGTTCATATGGAAATTTTCAGTATAATACTTTTATAATCTTGGAAGACGAGGAAATAATATAAATAATTATATTTAAAGTATATGGCTATTGCATATAAATAGTAGGACTGATAGACAGTACATTTTAAATTTTCTGGCTGCGCAGAACTAGTTCAAACACATAGTGGATTAAACCAGTCTAATAAATGAAAAATATTAATGTTAACACTGATACACCAGGCCAATCAGAGAAAAAAGGGCTTGATTAGTATTTTGTAGCCTACGTTTTCTGTTAAATAGGCTCTAAAGCTGCTGAAAATAAGTTCAGTCATAATATTTGATTCACTCAAATGCACTCCAACAGGGAGGTCAGATGTCACAGTCAGCTACAGAGTGGCAGCCCAGAAGCTGGTGGGGATTCTGTTTTGCATGAAGTTATTTCAGCATGGTGGATCATTTGCCAACGCTGGAGATTAACCTGAACCTTTAGTTAATGGTAGCCCAATTAGTGCATTCGCTACCTGCTGCTGCACAGAAAAACAAATCAATTTTTAAAGGATGTGGGTAACATGAAATAAAAGATGTGTGTGGTTTGATGTGCTGCAGCAAGCAAGAACGTCAGATTTTTTGGTACCACAAGGGTCTGTTTTTGTCTTTGTGGCTTCTAGCCAACAACAAATTACATCCCATTAATATGGTCCAGAAGATTTTTCAATATGGATTAAGGAGAGGACATGCAAGGAGGGTAAAAACAAGTCCAATAGCCCAGAGCAACATTTGCTAAATTTAACTGGTGTGATATAACAGGAAAGAAAAAAATGTTCCAAAACAGACCCTTAGGAATGCAAAGGAAGTTTAACAGACACAACCTATAGACCTGCATTGATCACAGGAGCCCTATATATATTCAGTAAATGTTCCATCATAACTTGAGACTAACTTTGAGGTTTAGAAACAGGTTGACTTAACAAAATGACGTTTGTTTGTACTGAAAGGTTAGAATAATCTCCTCCACGTATTTTTCCAGCATGTTTTGGGGGCCTATTTGTAACTTCCGAATCATACTTTGTAATAGGCACATGTTAAAACTTAATTAACTGCAACCTCGATCACAACTTAAAATTCCAGACGCACACTCATTGACATAAACAGACAGGGTTTGTCCCCAGTACCCTCAGAAGACTGGGAGAGACAGTCCATTTTTAAACTAAACACAGTGTGCTAAATTTAGCAAGAATCTTAATGACAAGCCATTATATAGGTCATAATCATGTACATGTACTTAATTCTCCTTGTATATGATCATGGCATAGTAATTATACATGGTGTCAATGTCAAAATCCCTATCTTATTAGTGTATTAACTGTGTTGGCTGATGCTATTTATGAGATTTCATGAAACAACTGCCACCATCTCTTCTTAAGGTTGACTGTTAGGAGATGTGTGTGTGTGTGTGTGTGTGTGTGTGTGTGTTATTGTCATGCATCAAACTAATAATAAATGTCCTCCTCACACATCTTTGACCCTGTTTAGGAAAGTGTTAGCTCTCCTTGCTGTGATTTGAAGCTGTAGTGCTCACATGAAAATTCACACACATAAACACACACAAACACAGAATCCAATCAACTTGAAATGAGGCCACGCTGCCCGATTGTGACCTCTCTCTCTCTCTCTCTCTCTCTCTCTCTAATTCAAACATGCAACTGCACTTTCCTCATCCAGAACACACTCAAATTTTCCAAAAAGGGTCAGATCAGGTGAAAAACAAAGGACGTGTAGTATATGCAGACACAAGGCAACAGGTGAAAAAAGTCACCCGCAGAGTGTCAGACAGCCAGAAAGTCCAGCTGGCCAACACGCAGATCGACCATCAGACCAACAGGCAGGCAGACTACATGAGGCACGGGTGGGGAGGTGGGGGGGCAGAAATTGGGCTGTGCAGATGGTAACAAGCATGATGCTGCTAGCAAGTATAGATGAGTGGAAAAATCAAAGAGACAGTCATACACATCTGATTTGATGCAGCCATGTGAACGCTCAGCTGCAGACAGAAAGATGGTTAACAGAGAGGCTATTGACAGAAACATGGCCCAGTTTGTGTATGTGTGTGTGTGTGTGTGTGTGTGTGCATGTTCTTGGGCACAGAGATTCACTGTAAATGGAAGTACAACATTTCATATCTGGCTTATGCAGGCTGCAGATGTACAGGTTATCCTCTGTCCCAGATTGAGCTTCGATCAGTGTGGACGCTCGGACAGAGCTGATTAGTTCTATCACTTTTAAAACCTATTCTAAGCAAAAACTGTAAATGCATTATAGGTTCCAATCTGCTTACAGCAACGTCAATCAGTCCATCCAAGCTTATCTACAGATGCTATGGCTTGGCCGAAGTGCAAACATGTACTTCTGTCTACTTTACGTGATTTGATTAAGATGTCATTAATAAAATAGTTGAGTGTTGACTGAGAAAACTGTCGTCATTGTATGTCAATGAAGAATTTTAAGAGTTGCACTGGGTATTGTGTCATCGTCACAGGAGCCAATTATTACAGCATTTTTATGTTAACTGTAGACACAAAGATCTGTCTCTCTCCCTCCCCCACTCTGTCTCTGTGTCACTGACTGATACGGCTAAGCCTTTCTATTCCTAGCTCTGGATATTTCCCAGATTACTTTGGCGAGTGTGTGTGTGTGTGTGTGTGTGTGTGTGTGTGTGTGTTTCTTTTTGTGTATGTATATCTGTGTGGACTAATAATAAGTTGATAAGAATTTGTGTTGTGTGTGTGTGTGTGTGTGTGTGTGTGTGTGTGTGTGTGTGTGTGTATGTGTGTGTGTGTGTGTGTGTGTGTGTGTTCCATAATCTCTCCATGTGAACACACAGTATATATATATGTATATATCACTCTGGTTTGTTAGAATGTGTGTATTTTTTTGTCAAAACTGTCCTTACCAAAAGTAAATTCATATTTTATCTGTATGAATGCAAAGACAACCCTATAATATTGGTGTATTTCAGTTGGTGGGTCTTTCCTATACAGATTGAAGACATTTTTTAACAAGCAGGAGGTTAAAGCAGTCATCTTATTTATTATCATATAATAATGTTCTTTGGGTTCAAACACACTCCTCAACAGACCTGACCTGGCTCAGGGCCATTGTTGTGTGCAGCACATGGCAAGTTACACTGAGCAGGTTTTTAAATCACACAAAGTGCTGAAAAGTCATGTCCATTGGGAATCAGTTCAAATATTAGCTAGGCTAGCTATCCTCCACCTAAAGTACAAGTTCACCCAAAAATCAAAATCATTCAGTCATTATCTACTCAACTCCATGATGTAAGGACAGGTGAAGTTTCGAAGTCGACAAAACATTTCTGGAGCTTCACAGCAAAACAGCGCTGCAGCATCCTCCTTTTCAATCTCATTCATCCCATCAACTGTAGTAGATAGAGACTTGTTTTAAAACCTAAAAAAACTACAAAAAAGAACCATATGATGGTTCCATACAGCTTTTCCAGCATAATCCAAGTCCCTGTAAGCTCTGACATCCCCAGTTGATTTGTAGACGTTATTTACACCCTCTTTGAAGATGAAGCTGAAGGGCTTCCGGAGACTTGGATTACACCATACGAGCTGAGTGGAGTCATGTTATGTTGGGTTTTTTTGGGGTTTTTTTTGCATGGGGTTGAGTTGATTATGAAGGAATTTACTTTCGAGGTTTACTTATTAAACTTTACTAAAGGGAAGGAAAGACAGCTTATATTGGTACTGTTCAATATTTATGTGAAAAGAAGAAAAAGCCTTCACATTTATAGGCCACAAGAAAGCACAGAGATTGCTACCACAAGTATAACATTAAAGTGATCATAAATCAGAATATCAGGAGCTCGGACCATGTCCACACAGAATAGCGCTTCACACCACAGGGCATTGTAGTTCAAACCTTTCCTATACTACTTTATACTTTACAAGCTATTTTAAAAGAAAAGGTCAAGAAAAACTGCACTACTGTTGGGTGTGCATTAACTTTCGGGGTAAAAACACATTTTATGAAGGCAGCTACAATTCACTGTAAAATGTAAAAAGGGGATTACACCCTCAGGAGGATGTATGTCTCTGTCCATGACATCTCACCCACATGCGCCGCACAAACACTCATCCATCCCTGGAAGCACTTCTCTTGATTGTTTCAGTTTTGTTGAGCTGCCAGGTAGTGTTATTTTGTCTCCCTACAGCCTCAGAGTAAGCTCGATTAATGTTCGTGTCTGCAATTGAATCAGACTCTTCAGTCACCAGCACTGGTGAAATGCATCAGAACACATATTCTTGCGTGCAATTCAGAATGTGCCAAATAGAAAACTAGAGCACGGGAGAAATAGGTAAAAAAAAAAAAAAGAGAGAGAAGAAAGTTAAATCCTTATGTGTATTTGTGCGTGAGAAAGGTTCAGAGAGAAAATAGGACAATGTCAGACAACTGAGATTGCTCCAGACATGCTGCAGGGCATGCTGCTAAAGTACATCACAGCAAGGCTGGAGGGTTGCCAAGAATGTGTGTGTGTGTGTGTGTGTGTGTTTGTGTGTAAGAGAGAGACATAGACAAGCTCTACATGCGTTTGTCTAACCAGATAGAGCTATCTGGAGCTGTGCCAGCTGTGTAAGTGAATGTCTCCCAGACAATCCACTCGTTACTCCACAGGACCTCTCGGCACCTTTTCCCCTTAAAACTCTACGGACTGACAACACTAATGTGACTGCATCTCCAGCTGCCTGACAGCCTGACTCGTTTAAGTCAAAAGTCTAAGTACATCTTGTCTCGCAGGTGTGAAAACATCCACTGTACATGTACTGTAAATTCTGCAAGACATTGTTATCATTTGGCATAGCACAGGCTTAGTCGCCTAGTTGCTATCTTACTCACACAGCCGCAATTATAGGATTTACCAGACCACCACATGTTTTGGGATAATTGGCAGTGTGTTGTCTTGATGAAGGTGACTCTCACGTTGATGGAACATGATGCTGACACGTTCTTGATGCTGGTTGAATTAAATATTACAAATAACAACAGAATAAATGTGCAACCTGATACCTTTTTGAAAGATTTCAGAAGTGAAGGTCTGAGGTTTTGATGATGTGATTGACTTTGATTTGAGCAGCTATTCTGTTGTGAAGAAGATGCACATGTAACTCTATCCGTCCACACACCCCGTCAGTATCAAGTTTGTGTGTGAGGGGTTGCAGTTACGTACCGGGGACATTGGCATAATACTCTGAAAAAGTTTTCTATAAACCTCCAGGCCCCCTCCGTACCAGTCTTCAGTTTTTATGAAATATGTTCATGTGAGCGAGACACAACTTCTGATTGCATCCACATTTGAGTTTGAAAGAATAATTTCACTGAAGTAACGCAGTGTGCTTGGGAAGCGAGCCTAAAAAAAAAACGCGTTGTGCCAAGAGGTGCAAAGCATCAAGTAGATTTTATGAGTGCTCGTTTGAAGAGAACATCATGTCACAGCAGCACGGACAGAATCAGGTCTACTTAAGGAACATCAAATTTGGAACAAAATGTAACAATTTACATAAGTCTGCAAAACTTTGCTCTTACCAGGAAGTTTGATTTGACTTGTCTGAACTCTACGGCCCAGATCTGATGATCTCAAATGACATTAAATATGCGCAGTTTAATAGTGTCTTAATAAAGCAATATGTCCTGCAGACAGTTCATTTTCACGGCATTTTCACTGAAAAGCCTTCAGAGTTGGAAACAAACACAAAATGAATAGGTGTAAGTGCAGTGGGATATAGGTGTAAATTAAAATTCAGCCGTAGCAGAATACATAAATATTTGCTTGCAGCCGATGCATGCACTGTCTGTGTGCTCTGACATGAAGTAAGTCTGACGGGTTGACCTTTTCCAGCACACGTGGCTTCAATAAAGCTCTAATGAAGAGTCCCTGTAGAGTCTGCCAGCGGTTGCCAATTAATAGGTCGTTATGAACAACACATTGTTGTTTGCCTGACTTTGTTGCAAATTACATATTTACCATAGCTATGGCAACTACGCTTGTGAGCCTGTGTATTGAAATCCTACTGAAGTTTTTTTTGGCTTTAGTCATCTTTTGCATGGAATTGGAATACAGTGATACATCATTTTCCTAGAAACTCTTGGATGACCTAACCCTTTTAACACCATGTGCCACCTCAGAAAATATTAGCTTCTTTAAGTACCACTAGTATGACGGAGATCGGGCCATATCTCCTCACTTGTTTGTGCTGTTTGCGGCTAACATGTCTCAACACCAAAGCTCAATGTAGCTCATAGCAGTTGTGATTGGTTCAGCTGTCAATTTCAGTGTCAACAGGCCCGGCTAGAAATACTCCCCCCTTGAGACGCATTTCTCTTCCAGATATTGCCGGTTTGGAGCCACATTTGAAGTTTTTCATTTTAGCTCCTCTTATTACCTTATCACTGCATTATGAGATTAGCTCGTAATTAATCACAGATGATGTACATGGCGAATTGCTTTCATGCCAAATTCTGTGGTATGTTGGAAATATGGATTGTTTTTAATTATCTTATCAACAGACAAATATACCATTTGTTATCTCCTCTAGGTGTCTAACTTGAGTCACTTCTATTGGCATTCTACCAGCTAGCTAAAGCTAACAATCTATTTATGTTCACATATAAAGAAAAGCATTTTTTTCCCTCATGTTTTATGTGGAAACAGTTGTCATGAGTGTAAAGTTGGATGTTTTAACATGGGGCCTCATGCTTGGTCACTTCATAAATGTATTCTCATCACTTCAATCACATCATTTTTTAAATATCGACTAACACATTACAGCATTACAGCTGTGCTCAGAGCTACCTCGTAAAAGTCATTTCCTTCCAGCAGAATAAATCTATAAACACACCGCGTATATGATATGTTAATTGAGAACTCTGTGTTCCCTAAATCCTACTCGCCGCTCCCCCTCCGCCTCCCCTCGCTCTCTGGTGGTAAACTTGTTTGTCTTGGCTGATGAACTGTGTACCTTCCGGAAAGCACCCAACTTTTACAGGAGTTTTTTCCAGGACTGACATGCTCACAGACTAACATTTACACACACACACACACACACACACACACACACACACACACATAAAAGGGCTCCTGTTCCGTCTTGAACACACACAGGCGCACAAAAACATACACGCAAAAGTACACAGCAACATCAGGCAGCTTATTTTTCCACTGAGTTCAAGACGGTTGAGTTCTCATTGGAAAGACAACAGTTGTCATATTTATTCAGGGGTATTAGTTTTGAAAGATGCACAAAGGTCCCCTGGTCTCGTGGATTCCTACTGACACTGCCACGATCGCATTTTTCTTCATATTACTTCCTCTATGTCAGCACTTTACCGCAGTTTTTACTTCATCTCCTTTGGCAAGTTTTTTTTTTCTTCCCCTGAACATTTTTGCTGATTCCACCCTTAAGCCTCTCTCACTTCCCCTCGTCTTTTAACTCATCCGTCTCTATCTGTCACTTTTTGTCTCAGATAGGGCTGTTGGTCGCCTGTTATCAAGGCTACGTGGACGTCGTCATAGCGCTGTCTCAGTGTCCGTATCTGGATGTCAACTGGCAGGACAGCGAAGGGAACACAGCGCTCATCACTGCCGCCCAAGCAGGTAACACACACAAATGGACACAGTAGTTTATCAGACACTGGCTTTGTTACGCACACACACAAACGTACAGACACAAATACACGCACACAGGCAGTTTGGCACTAATGCTGACACAGAGGCGCATGAAAAAACACAAGATTGTACACTCAAGCTCTTTGAAACAGAAGTGATGACTGTGTGAGGACCAGCCGTATGGATGTGGATTTCGCCTGTCCAAAATGTGACAGGTGTGAAAAAGCATTCAGGAGGTCTCTCTCAAGCCATCGCCACAGGACTCTGCATTATACAGTTACGATTATCCGTCCCTCTGTTCTCCAAGGCCACATAACAATCACCAACTACCTGCTCAACTACTACGCTGGCTTGGACATCGAGAGGAGGAACTGCCACGGCTTCACCGCTCTGATGAAGGCCGCCATGCAGGGGAGGCTGGAGTGTGTGCGCTCGCTCATGATGGCAGGTAAAAGAGAGTGACACCAAATGTACGAAACTCTAATGTGGGCCTGTCAGGGTAAATACTTCTGCTGGACGATATATCGTCCCAGCAATAAATGCGATAAATAGATAAGACAGACAGATGTTATATGCTAAGCGCACCCTTTTAAAGAGCACATCTAATTCTTAATATTTAGACGATGAAATTTAGAGATTCAGAGATTTATAGATTTCAACACAGACACGTGTGATTTCGCTTCGGAAATGTGGTTTTTTACAAATTACCTGGATTTCTGTCGACAGATTTGACTGATTATGGCCGCAAAAGATGTTTACTCTGTCGTTGATGTGCCATCATGGCAGCTCAGAAAACTCTGAACAGATTTTCAGAGAATTGGTGGACAGATGGACAATTTGAATGCGTTTTGGTCGTGATCCAGATCTGTATTATTGAATTATCATTCTCTCTTTAGCCATGACTATGAAACAAATTGAGAGATTTCAAGTTTTATTGTAAGGATTTCGTTTTATTGGTGTGAATGACACTGAATTCCTCAACATGTTGATTTTGGCATTGTTTGTCCTTATCCTACGAGAGTTGTATGTTTGTGTATCCACCTCCGGCTGTGTCCTTACATCGACGTCTTTACTCGTGGTGTCCCCCAGGAGCTGCCCTGAATGCCAAAGACTTCGGCCGCAACTTCACAGCAAGAGAGTGGGCTGTATTTACAGGCCGTTATGAAACTGCCTGGCTGATGACACGGCTGATGGAGCGGCCGTGCCCCCGCCAGTACTGTGACACATTCAGGTAAACTCATTGCTGTTTATCTGTGTGTGTGTCTGTCATGGGCAGTATCTCACAAACATATCAGAAGAAGGGATGCATTTCATCACTGCATTGCAGTATTTTGAAAAATTGTGTTCGATGGAAGGGAGATGGAAGGCAGGCGGGTTTTCAGTGTTCAGGAGGACTGAAACATTAATAGACATCATGAAGAACTGCTCTCTTTTTTACACTTTAATGTTGCTAAAAAAAATGTGTTGTTGTGATGCAGTACTTTTCCCTAAGACACTGAGTTATTTTGGAAGTCCTTTTCTCGAACTCTTTCATCAAACTACACGCCACAGCATCGTCTTGAAGCGTCTTGAAGAGGTGTCTAATGAACACAGTCTATCTCTGCCAGCTGGCTTTGTAGAAAACAAGTAATACTGGCTGTGTAGATCTGGACAAGTCATTTTCTCATAGCATTTGTGCACAGGTCTTGATTGACATATTTGAAATTCATTGCGTCTTTTCTGGCTATTTGCTGGGATTTAGGTATGCCCAACAAGGTCAAAGAAAATAATAATAAGCTTTGTTTATATAGCGCTTTTCAAAACACAGTTACAAAGTGCTTTATAATCAAAACAGAACACGATTAAAACAAAAGATAGAAAGAAACTAAAAGCCATAATTAGAACACAAAGAGAGAAAATCAGACGTATCTGAGGATGTCAGGGAGCAGAAGGGACAAGGGAAAATAAAATATGAGTTAAATTATTTAGGGCAAGGCCTCTCAACGTGTCATAAGTAATCAATAATAAATCGAAATCCAGGTAGCCAGGATATGAAAAATGTGGTAGTTTTTGTCTGACTTGAGTTGAAATCTTGGAAGCAAAGTTTTGGATGAGCTAGAGGCAGGAGATGGATTTTTTTTTTTTAGTTTTTCCAAATGCCAGAAAACAAGGAATTACAAATAGGTACTGTGTTTACAAGGAGGATCAATGCCGGTGGCCATTGATTAATTAGAAAGGGAGAAGAATATATGGCAGCAGGAGTAAACTGTCCCGAAACTGCAAAAATGAGCACTAGCCACTTGCATATTTTACCAGCATTTGGCTGGTGGTGGATTTTGCCTCCCTCACCAGCCAACAAACAATGCTAATATACTGAGTGACTTTCTTCATGATGCTGAAGGATCAACCCTACAGTGTGCAGTGGATTCATATCAATTTTTCTCTCTCCAGTCTAGAGTGGGCCCCACTTGCATCACTGGTAGCCAAAGCCCAGGAGCCCCGCGGCTGTCTGAAGCGCCTGTCGGACACCATGCGGCAAGTCTTCAGCATCGCCAATGTCACCAACCCTGAGGACGAAGGTGTCATCGACCACATGGTTTCTGTTACAACTGCCATGAGGAGCCCTTTCATCGCTGTCGCGTGCCATTCAGTGAGTAATTAAGCTCTAGATCAGGTGCACTCTTCGCCGTCCACCGCAATTAGCATCTAACGGCGTCTCACGAGATCCAAGAACACGGCTACTGCAACCCACACGTCACAACAACACCAACAGGCATTTTGCGGATGTAAGCTGAGATAAGGTGAAGCAATTAATATCCAGGAGACTAGTCAGTGCGATAAGGGAGGATTTTTTTTAAAGTCTGTAAATGTGCTCTCCTCTGCATTATTCCTGATGGTGTCTGCACATGCTCAGCATAGTAGGAGATATCAGGGCTTATTTTCTTATCTTCACATGGAGCCAAACATTCCTGTGGAAAGTGCAAATCAACTTCCGCAGACTTGAAATTTGACGATATTTGTGTGCACATCACTGCTGTTTAGTTAATTGAATAGTATGCTGCTGTTTCATGCAATCAGTGTGCAAATAAACTGATGATAACGTTGTGGTAATAATGCTATTAAAGGATAAATGTGGTGCTAATTTATCTCTTATTCTATCAACAAATTCTCTGCTTTTCCATGGGATTTGTTCAGAATAATCAAAGGATATAATTAACACGAGCCTTATCTGATAAGCACGTTATTCATGCAAGATTACCGGTAATGCAATACTGCAAATAAAAAGGAGACTGCGACCTGCTTTTTGCTCAAAGGAAACCAAGAATTCTGTTATTATCGCTAGCATTGCTATTGCAGTGCTATTAATATTACACTTCTGATATTAAAAATACCAATACCAATCAGAGACTGTGAATTTTGTTACAGGTCTGTCCCGACAGCCCCCCAAGTGTAGGGAAACGGCGCTATGCAGTTCCTGAGATCGTCCGCCAGCAGCGCGCCAAAGAGCTCCGCTCTGTCAACCCCGACAGAGTGGACAGCCACCTCAAACTCTTTGAAAACTCCCGGGTGACAATGGTGGCAAAGAACTCACAAGACCGCAGGGCCAGTCTTCAGGCCCAGAGCCTGGTGCCTCGACACAGGAGCTCCAGCCTGAGCATAGTGGCTTATAATGAAGTCCTGGAGCTGCGGAGAACCAGCCTGCTGCCCATGCACATGGTGCTGAGGAGGAGCAGCGTCCGGCCAGGGTTCAGCATTCCCAAAGTGAGGGTGACCAAGGCACCCGCGTCCACTTACGAACCAGACAAGGTCAGGAGGAAAAGCAGCTCCAAAGATGGAGGAGGGCACCTGCTGCAGATCCCGAAGTGGAGGTACAAGGAGCTGAAGGAAGAAAGGAAGAAAGCCGAGGAGGCCGAGAGGAGGAGGCTGGAGGCCGTAACCAAGAGACACCTCACTGCTGGGAAAAGGAAATAATATCATTGCCTCGGAGGGTGCCACGTACACTACCCCAAAGACTAAATCTGGACAGACCATTAAGTTTGACCCATTTTTGGCTTTAATGTTTTTTACAATTTATGAGCTCAGGGTGAGCCTCAAATTACCAGCAGTGTTCCTCTAAAGGGACTTAAGGTTGCTTTTGTCTGCTCAGGTTGGTGAGGTGGTCGCTGGTTGGCCTCTAAAAAAATGGCTGCCAGACATGTGACAAAGAGTGTCAAACAGTGAATACCCAGGGGATTTGATACTTGAAATGTTTGTAGCTAACTTATTTTTTTTTTTAAATATATTTATTGCTTTTTGATGGACAGCAAGTCTATATTTTGTTACATATGCTTTGGGTGCTCAGTACAGCACTGTTTCTGTAGAGTGTGACACTGTGTTAGAGCAGGAGACATTTGTTAACACACATTCTTTCAGCCTGTAAGCACAGCAAAGATGTGTTCCTCTTACTGCCTAAGAATGGAAGCAATTTATTAAAGATGTTATGGATTAATGTCTTTATACTAATTCAGTGGAGAATACTAATGGGCCCGTCATATTGACTGAGAAAGCTAAACGAAAGCTTGCATAGAATCTAATGGCTCTTAGATGCTTTTTGTTTCGCTTTATAATGACAAACCCATGAATGTATTTTGCATATATATTTTATATTAGAGATTTTAATGCTTTTTGATGACAAACGTTTAATTTTTTATTCACCGTGGACCTGTTCCTGTGTTTCCTAGTCTTAATGTTTCGAGAGCAGGACTGAAATGTAGAGCACCATGGCGATGTAATGCATCTCACAATGTAGGAAATGAATTCTTTCCAAATGTTTACATTGCGAAACCACATTAACACTGGTAACAATAGTGATAAACTGACATGCAATGACTGAGAGTTCAACATGCGCGAGTACGGTGTTACAGGGTGTGTATGGAGAGGACACAATAAACACTTCTGTTAACAGTGACTGTGGGTGTGATTGAGCCAGATATTGATGCCTTATTGCTGTTTTGATTTCAAACGCCTCAGCCATGTTGCGCAGGATAGTTAATGAGAAATTGATGGGATTTTTTTTTTGCTCTCCTTGATTTTCATGAGCCATCTCAGCACTGGGGCCACGTGTTTCATCCGGTAACAATAGCCAAAAAAAATGACTCAGTAGTGATGCGAATTTGAGAAACAGGGATGAGCCTGGGTCAACATGACAGGAGAAATAGAATGGAAGTGATAATCCCCCAAACATATGGACCTCTCTGATTAAGAAAGAACACAACAGCCAACCCATTACAGAACAAGAGGTCAGCTCAATGTTTTAACATTAGAACATAATGAAAATAATTGGTCAAAAAAAAAAAAAAATAGAAGTGAGTTTAAACACACAGAGCCACGGGGAGAGCAGTGATATAACATTGCCGGGATTTTTGAGAGCACAATTTCACGGTCCTAACTCCCCATGGCGACTGCAGCTTAAGTGCCATCCGAGAGTGTGTGTCTAATATACATGGTGATGACTTGCTACGGGGTTACAAGGGTATTCCGCACAGCCAAATCATTTCTTCAAATAAACTTCATTGACTTCAGAGTGGCAATCTGCTTAGATACTGCCCAGAGGAAGTCATTTGAGCGCGACAAAGGATGAGCAGAGTGCACATTTACTGAACTCTGCACTTAGCAAACTGTAAGTGGTTGCAGGATTAACATATTTAACATTAACATAAGGAAATGTTTCATATGAAAATGGATTTTTTGCTGGCGACGAATTTTCACAGCCGTGACTTTATTCATTTGCAGCGCATGTCTTTGTTAGTGTTCTCTCAGTCAGTACAGGGCATTGAAAAGTTTCTTTGGAATACAGAATGAAGTAACCTTTAGACACATCACATGCCTACATTCATGACATGTTTGCATATCTATTCAAAGTTTACTGTTTACTTTAGTTTCATGGACTTGCATGAGTGTGTTGTGCGTATGGGAGAGAGACAAAACCCATCAGCCCTGAATGCATCAGATAATATTTAGGTCATCGTTGTAGCTCAAACAGCTGTTGGCTTAGATTGTAACCTGAGATTATGAAGCGCTACAGGCTTGGTCAGCGATCTATCCCCCCCCCACACACACACACGACCGCCGTCACCCTCCCTGACCCAAATCCCTCATAGAAATTCTGAAGTGGCTACATAAACGGGACGCCATGCACTGATAGTATGACAGCTATTATGTCATGCTGTGATGCTGGAGGCTGGGATTGAGACAGGATGACCTGATTGTAGGTCGCAGCTCAGCGAGTGCTTCTGTCAAACCTGTGAACTTGAGGGGGGGAATCCTTAATTGGGGCCCTCTGCTGGTTGCTCCTGTTACAACACTTACATTTTCTGCTGGGCAAGGTGACATTGTGCGTGCTTGTGAATATGATAATCCTCATTTACATGCTTAATAATCATTTTGAGTGAGTTACATATTGCTGAATAATCACAAACAATGTAATCATTGCTGACACCAATTGATAAATCGGTGTGTTTTTTGATGATGTGATGTTTCACACATGAGTTTTTCCATGAGGATGTAATATTGCATCTTGGTAGGTAACTGTTATTACATTGTCACTACATATACTTGTCAAATCCTAAAATCAAGCTGTTGATTATTTTTAAAATGTGTGCAATTTAATCAGCAAGAAATAACATGAAACAAGTGTCATTGTGTTTGGCTGAATATGGGGAAGTTTAAAAAGGTGATTATAAATGAATTGATACGTTTTCAGTGAACCACATTGGAGGCCTTATCTATAAATGAAGTATTCTCAAAAACAAGATCCTTATGGTCACAATGAATTTCCCCCCATTTAGCGAGAACTGAATGTAATCTCTTCCAGTGCTCGGGCTATTGGAGCTATATCATTTCAATTCCTCTTTTTAGTATTCTTTGAAATGATACTGTGATGCAATCAAGGGATAAAGTAGGTCCCTCCTAATGAATTCCATTTCTGAAAATGCTGAAAAGTATGAATAAATGAAAATGTCTCGCAATTAAATCAGCATCAGATTTATCTACAACGTCTGAACTCAAAGTGAACCTCAAGTGGTGGTGCCCTCGCTGATAATAAGTGAGGGAAGAAGTTGGTGGAGAGCAGCTCCAACAAAAAAAAAAAAAAAAATCTCCTCTGAGGACTTCTGATAACACCAAACTTGATTGAAAAGTTCTGCATTATACTTCCTCTTCCAGAAATAGGTTAGTTTTACATAAAATCCAGTCAACGCTCTGTTTGAGGAGTGCCTCCCGTGGTGCGGTGTGTGATGACGAGTTAGCTGTTTGGTGAAGCTGGAGCCATAATGTCACTGTAACTTTGTCGCTGTAACCCTGCAGGCCTTATCACAAATTAGCTGGAGCACATCCAAAAAGGTCCCCATCTGAATGACTACATGCCTTTTTCTGCCACTGTTGCCTGTTGACTGAGTAAACAGCAGCATCGGCGGAAGGTTTTTCCAGTAGCTATGGAACAGAAATGGCTGGTCTCAAGTAGCTGAAACCAGTTCGAACGTTCCTGAGGACCACATGTCCAGCAGCTGCTGGTGTATACTCAAGGCTAGTGTAATAAAGTGCCTCTAACTGAGAAGGACTTAGCGCTGAGGCTGGAGTGCCTTTAACTGTAACCTTGACTGGTTTTATGATGTTGAAGTAGGTGGGAAAAAAATGCATGTTTCAGAGTCAGACAGGCACCAACACACTCTTTCACAAGAACTTGAAGCTGGCAAACCCTCTTATCGTTCACCCAGAAATGAAAATCCAGTCACAATGTACTCAACCTCATGCAAAACAGCCAAAGTTTCTTTGTCTACAAAACATTTGTAGAGCTTCACAGCGAAACAGCATTGTACTACGTGAGACTATCTTAAAAAAGTAATAAAGCAACAACAAAAAAATGTTAATAAAATGGTCCCATATGGCTCAGCTGGTGTAATCCAAGTGTCCAGAGGCCCTGAGATTCCAAACTGATTGCAAAAAGAGGTTATTAACATCCTCTATGCATGGCTGAGCCTGTGCAGCCACTTCAGATGAGAACTTTTAGCAAAGCAGCTAAGGCAGGGGTTTCATCTGAAAAATAAAAGGGTGTAAAAAAGTATTTTCCAATCAATTTGCGATCTTGGGGCTTCCAGAGACTTGGATTACGCCTGACAAATCCCTGCCCACTTCAGCTGTGTAGGAGAATGTTGCAATGCTGTTTTTTGCTGTGAAGCTCCAGAAATGTTTTTTTTCTGGATGACAAATCTTCAGCTGACATTCTACTGACAATTGCAGTGAGTTCATAATGACTAATCCTTTGAAATACTCCGGTCGAGAGCAGTGCATTGGTCATGTGCAGTCGGCAGCAGAACCGATCTCTGAGTCAATCAATGAGTGGGTCTGCCAGCTAAAATGAAGCTGTCTCTCTTCAGACTTCATCAACGCTAAAACATATCTGTCAGTTGATATTCTCCAGACTAATTTTATATAGGTACATTGAATATACAGAGTGTTTCATTACATTTAACGTGTATTTCTGCAGCACCATGATTGGCAGCTCCTCCTGCATCGGTGCGCATAGCTACACGTGAACCATTCTTTGCTATGTTAAGTGTTATTTGGTAAATACTAACAACACTATTTTTTATTTTCTAGACTCAAAATTCCATCCAATTTAAATAGAATTAATCTTGCAATTTACCTATGTCATCGTGGAACTCACACAACCAGAGGTTCCTTACATTTTTAGCAGTGTCTCACTCAGAGTCTGTTCTTTCAGTCAGTCTAACAGGACATGGCAGGGGATGAGAGCTCTGCCACACTAGGAGAACTATATACAACCACGGAGAGTCAAGGAGATTGTGTCTGCTTTAATGGGGTGCTGCAGCGTGCTGACAGAGGCTCGCACCAACTAAGCCTGCACTGGCTGCTTTATTGGGCTAACATAAACTGACAGAACACCTGGTTGCAGATGCTTGTGTAAAGATGGATTACATGCACTAACACCTGGTGCACACTGTGGATTGATGATATTGTATGTGTGCGTGTGTGTCTGTGCGTGGGATGAAGGGGAAATAAAGAAAAAAAAAAACACAGCGGACAGCTCTTTGAGATGCTTCTGTTTCATTTCTAAACACCACCTCAGCCCTAATCCCTCGGTGCAAGGTGCTAATTCGCCGTGGGATGCTCAAATACTCCAGGTGAGGCACAGGTCACTATCCATCAAGCAGGAATACTTTGAATTTTATCAGGGTAGAAAATATCAGAAGCGTGTCATTCACCTTCACAAAATATATTTTACACGGCAAATGTTACAAATGCATCTCAAGTTGTATCACTTCATAAAATACAGACAAGGTGAGTTTTTTTTTGAAGATAGTCTATATCTTTATTTACTATGACAACCACACCTAATACCTAAGTCCACTCAATGACTAAAGATTTGTACAATTTGAACAATTTACTCAAGAAGAACAACTGAGCAAAACAAAAAATAAACTCTTTCACTCTTTCAACTTAAATTAAACACAGGAAATCATTCCTTCTTGGCAAGATAAATTTCTTTCTTTCGTTCTTTGAAAACCTGAACATTAGTGTTGCAACAAACGACACTTGAGTGTAAGGGGATGGGTGATTAAGGAAGAGGGTGGTGCGTGTTTGCGCGTGTTGCTATGCATCATATCTTAGGAAATGCCGATCTGGATCGCGGGGGCTGACACACGAGTTCTGATATGCAATGAGCCACACCTGCAGCACAATTAAATGTAATACATGTTCCTTCTACACTGACAAACTGTCACATGCTTGATATAATGTTTTCAAACACTTGGAATGTACCTTGTTACCTTGATCCTACAGTGAAGAGACTCACCGTTTTCTGAACTGCTTCTCTGCAATGCTTTGTCCAACTTGTAATAAAAGTACACTACTCCCTTGTGATGTTCACGCTGATGTTGCTGCAAAAACAAAGCACCCTGCAGCTGCTTCACAATACTTGGCTTTCTTTAGGCTTTCCTTAGATTCCAATGCATTTTTGGCTGCATTTTGATTCCAGCTGACTCTGGCGTGCGGCAGATAAAATGTAAATCCACGTGAGTCAACAATAATAATCTTAAAATCTAAGCAATGAGGCACTGCTGGGAGACTTTTACTATGAAGCAAGCGGGAGTTTGCATTAAAAGTTGTTGCCCAGGGTGGACGTGATTACAGCTCCAACAAGGCAGGAAAAACTGGTGAGCAGATCAGAGATCAGTGAGACTCCACTCGGTCATATGAATTATAAGACACAGGTCCAAAAGCTGTAATAGCTTCTGCTTTATCTGTAGCTAGCTATCTTGGCATGCATGCAGTAGCTCCTCGGGTAATGACAGCCATCATTACAGTGGAATGATGTTTTGCATCCAACTGGTTCTGCTTACTGAGCATCTAAAAGTATTGAAAAGGCCCAATTTCCTGTCTGGGGTTACTCATACTACCTCTCTAATAATTGGTTAATGCTGTTATGTATTTGCTACTCTCCATGCATTTTGGCAACAGTTTGAACAAAGTGATACACACATGAAACCTCTGCAAATTAAAAGTTTCTTTCTGCATTTCTTTTTGGTTTGTGTCGATAATGAAACGGGTGTCCACCTCATGATTGGTTGATTGGTTCTTTTGGTCAGCGAAGATCATAGGTAGAAGGCTGGAGCCTGGGCTCATCACTGTGAGGTGACTGGTTGGCCTGATTGATAGGTTGCTGTGATTGGCTGGTTGCTGTGGCGTGTGGTATTGGTCTGCAGATGGCTGCGGTGAGAGTCCCAACCCCCCCACAGACTCCGATCTGAGATCAAGTTTGTCCATTTATGTTTAATCGTAGAGTGATAGCCATTTTAGAAGACCCTCCTTGCACTTATACCACTTAAGACGATACAACTGTCAAAACGCTCCTCTTAGGGAGAGGAGCAAATAGTGCAGCAGCGATGCAGCAGGGGTGTATAGAGTGGGGCTTCTAGAATGGCTGTGTTGGTGTTGGGTGTCTGTTACTGATAAATTCCTCTGATTAATAAGGAGATCTGTGCCTGAGTGGGGAAACGTCTTCATCCTATGTGTTCCATTGGGGAAGGCCGGCTGGTGGAGTTTGCATCGCCGTGGTAGCCTGCTGCCTGGCTCACTTGCGGGGCTGGTGGATGTGTTGGTTGATGTGCTGGCCGGGGGGCAGCTTCGGGACACAAGGCTGGGGCTTCTGGTGGGCCACCTGGGCGGCTGCAGGAGTGAAGTCCTTATCACCCTGAACAGAACACAGTCAGTGAGTAGTGTTCAAGAGAAGAAGAACGAACTGCAAGCAACTGGTTTGGCACAAAAAGCGAAGACACTCAAGCTTAGAGCATAAGCTGCAAAAACAGTTCATGATTTGTCTGTCTGACTAACAAGATGAAGGTTGATCCCAAAATGACTTGGGATTTTGAAATTGCAACTCATATAAACAAAAGGGGAATATGACAAATTTCTATCATTTCCCCACTTCATGATTGATCAGCAACTGAAAAGACAACAGATACTGAAAATCTGAAAGGGACATCGGAACATATTTCAAGGTAAAACAACATATTTGATAGTCTTAGACTATTTATTGAAGTCTCGAAGCATAATGCACTGCAGGTAATTAAGTTCTTCATGTAGCGTAATGTATTGAAACTAAGCACGCTTGTCCTTCCAGCCTTTTCATGTCACACACAGCATTCACTGCTAAAGTGTTTGGAGACGGATCATTTTGAAGGTTGGGTGAAGAGACAACAAAACAGGCAACGTTACATTTGCAAGCTTGCCTGACGTTACATCCACTTTGTTTTACTTCAAGGCTTAAATACGTTTATCAAAGATGTGAGTTTCATATTTTAGAATCAAACATTAACAGCTAGGAAGTAGTTGAGTACCAATGTTATCTCTAACGGTAACATTAGCTTATGGTTTATCAAATGTGTTTGTTTAACCTTGAAATATAGCCCTATGTTCCTCTGGAATTTCACTTTCCATTGTCTATTTAGTTTCTGATCACTCAGGAGGAAATTATAAGGATTTGTCGGATGCCCTTTTGTTTATTCATGATTTGGAATCTTGAGCACAGCATTATGTAATTATAACCACCCTGAACTTAACAAAAGCTTGTTTTACGGCAGGTCTAACTGCACACTTTCCCAAAGTACAGTTAAGAGCCGACTTAAAATGGTGTTTCTGAAAACTCCCACATATCAGATGAACTGATGTGATTGGCCCGACACAGGCCAAGTCAGACGGGAGATGCACATGCCACAGCAAGTGAAACATGAGCTGACAGATTCGTCTGGTTCCCAGGCTAAACCTCGTAGTTAATTTTACATTATTTTATCTTTAAACTTGTCAGCTGGGAAAATCACGACTGAAGCTAAATGTTCAGATGACTCTGCCTATCTGCTCTGCTTGCATCTTATCTGCGGCAAACCTACCGTAACAACACACAGCACAGCGGATATCCATCCAACTGAGGACGGCTATTAAACAGCAGCACAGTGAGGCGGTTGTTACCAGTAAGAGGATTGCAATCAAAGTTAGACTAGATTGTAGAATTTACATTTAATTAAGGGAAAGATCAGTGCAGAGGACATTAACTGCGCAGTAAACACAACAGGAATGTGTACAGTGCTTTGTAATTTGTGTTTACGGCTGCGTACGCTATGCTCACTTTATGCCCCATTTTTAAATCCTCTCCCTCCAATAATCATAATAACAATGAGGAAATCCGCAAAGTGCATCAAGGGTAAAGTATGGAGCACTCATCTGTCCCTGCTCATCTGCTCTGCAACCTCAATCTCTTATTCCAAGAAAAAATGCCCATAAGCGTCGCTTCTAAATCGGATCATAGCAGGAATTTGATCATTCAGACGAAAGGTTTTTAAATCAAAGACGTGCTATGATGATGACTCCATTCCTTCCCTTCTTTTCTTCATATCTTTACCTGCCGGCATTCATTCTCTTCCCTTGTCCTCTGCCTCTCTGCTTCCTTTCTCATGCCGGTTCCTGACTCCCCCGTTTCTCACTGAGTCAGACACCTTAATTTACCTGTTATTCCCACGCCACTCTCTTCTCCCGCCTCCTTCACCCCGATCTCATTTACGACACACGTTAGTCTAAGTGGATGGATGAAATTTGTAGCTATAGAACGGCACGCTCGCATACATCTCCGGGTGTGAAAAAGGAGCTTTTTCACATACAGCCCGGTGGGGAGTGGGTGGCGAGCTCGGTCAAAGCTGGCAAACCAGCTGCTTAAAGACGGTATTTGCGAAAAGCGCACATTAAAAACACGCATTACATTGCCTCATGCATGTCTAAGTGGATTAATATCGACGGTTTCAATTCCTCCAGTTAAAACATTTAGCTCAGTTTCCATTCCAATAATGCCGTCTCATGTTACCAGATGTCGCCATATGCTAGCACTCGTCATTAATAAAATAACCTCACATTCTTATTTCTCAGGATAATGTTACATAACTTAATCATCATTTACTCACTCACACACTCTGTATCTGTGTGAACCTCTCGCTGAACTTTACTCGCCCACCCCATCCTCATTTGACCCTAATCCTCTCTTTGTATGCGTGTGCTGGTTTTGTACCGTCCTGTATTTGCTGCTAGTTTTCCTCCATGTGTATGTGCGAAGGTGGGCACAAAACATTTACAGCGTGTTTGTGTGTGTTTCTTTTATTTAAAGCCAATTCCGCAGCCAACTGCATGGGATGTGGATGGACTTGACCTCCAATTGCCCTGCTTCTCTCTTCTGATGCTCAAAGCTTTCGCTCTCCTCTATCTCTGTCCTACTGAATGCGCAGGTACGGGAGGGAATGCGACAAATTAACTGTATTACTGCACCACACTGTCAATGCGAGTCGTGCTGATTGCCGAAGGCACGTCTACTGCTTCCTGCTAACCATTTAGGTATCCAAGAAAAAAACGGATCTAGAGAGGTAACATGGTATTTGCTACATACTGCTTCTAAATCTCACTTTTCATTTAGTATTTTAACGAAAACAAACCAAATGGAAGCAATCTTGAAGAATGTAACTCGCTTACTTCAGCCAACCCTCGCCTGTGAATGCCATTCTCTCATTCAGTGAGAAAGGAAAGGTAGAAAATACACAGCCAGGAAACGTCCTTGTTTTGTTACATGAAAAAAAAAAAAGAAAAAAAAAATCCCAGCAGGCCACAAACTCCACACACACACAGACACTGAAGTGTTTCACTTAGCCTCTAAAAAGGCTTTTCCTGAGCGTTTGTGCAGTGCTAGCCTCCGGGTTTGATGGCAGTGATAGGGGGCGAACGGGAAGGCTAGAGGAGGATCGGGGGGGATAAATGGGACGCCTGCCACCTTGCTGATATCACCGCAATCTTCCGCAAACAATCTACCTGGTCCGACAGGCAGAGAACGGAGCCATCCAGGGATTCAAGGACACTTTTTCACACACACACACACACACACACACACACACACACACACACACACACACACACACACACACACACACACACACACACACACACACACACACACACACACACACACACACACACACACACACACACTATTCACAAACCTTGACCCGTGGTTTCAAAGAGGCAGGTCAAGGCTGTCGAATCCCGAAGCAAAGAAACACACAGGTACCTACATCATATAACGCAATATGACATCAAGCCAAATCCTTTTGTGAAACTCAGAATGTTACATTTATTGTGTTAGGACTGCGCCAGACCAGCGTTGTTCCACTCTGTGATCACTTCATACGCTGCATTATACTGCATCGGTAAGTGTTGCCACGTTCAGCATAACAGGAACATGCAATATACATACCAGTAAAATGCACCAAAAAGAACTGAGGGCTATGACGGCGCTGGCTTAAACCAATCACTGATGTTTTCCCTGTTCAAGTAACTGCCACGGATAATATTCATTTACAGGTTAAAAATGGTTATTGTACTCACAGCATCATCTTAAACTCGACATATCTGATCACTTCTCCTAATCCTTCTTTACCTTATCGTATTTTTTCTCTGTTTCTCACTCCACTCCATTTTCTTCTCCTCCCCCTGCTCTGCCTTATTTTCCCTTTTCTCTCTTGTTCTATGGCAGCGCTAAGCCTCCATGTGTCCCTGTAGAGCTCATGTCCCAGATATAAACCACCTTATAATGCGTATTTCAACACTGCTGGTGGTCTCTGTCTGTGTGTCTGGTGTGTGCTTGTGTGTGTCTTACCTTTGTAACCACTCCAGACACAATCATGGGGGCCTTTGGTGGGCTAACAAAAAAAAAAAAAGAGAGAGAAAGAGAGGAGAGAAAATTGAAAATTATTCGCAGGACAATATACAATTCAGTCTGCAGAGTGTGTGTCCAGCGCTTTTTTTTCCCTGGTGATTGTGTGTGTAATTTAATCACATTGTGCGCGGGGTTAAGGGTGCAGCTTTACTGTGTGTGCAGTTATGGCAACATTTACAAAAGTTCACCGATCAGGCGGCTCCAAAACCTCCCGAAGTGACACTGTGCCAAAATTTGAACATCCCAAGTAGTCGAAACACATAACACCCACAGTTTTATTCTCTCTGGCAACACACACACACACACACACACACACACACACACACACACACACACACACAAGCACACACACACACACAAGCACACACACACACACAAGCACACAAACACACACACCGGATGGACCTGCCAACAGCTTAAATAGCTCCCATTCATCCTGGCCAAACACTGGGGCTCACAGCTTCTGGACGGAAAGCATGAGAAGAGAGAGGGAGGGCGGGAATAGAGGAGAGGGAAAGAGAGCTAAAGAGGACCATGATGATAAAAGGGAAGGATTTGGGAAAGGAGGAGAAAAGGAGAGGAAAGGGACGAGGAGGAGGGAAGGAGGTCACAGGGGTAAATGCAGGTCAGGGCAGACGGAGGAGGAGGGGCAGGGGAGCGAAATACCAATATAATAATAGGCCGTTAGAGGAGAGGAGGAGAGGATGGAGGAGAGAGGGAGGCCGGCACTCACTCAGACATAGGGAAAGGCTGGGAATGGAGGCTGAGGAAAGGATGAGGAGGAGGAATGCGGAACCCGAGGTAAGTATCGACCTTGGCATGACAAACGAGCGCCATCTAATTTTACGGCGTCGCCACCCCCCTCCGGCAAAGGAGTACAGTTGTGGTAGCCACCTTCAAAACTCCACTCAAAGGCGTTAGCTTACAGCGGCAAGCACGTCAAACTCGGGGCTTACCCTCATTAACAGCACAAATATATTGATAGGAAAAGTTTCTCACGCAGACTGTGAGCTGCAGCCTCAGCAGTCAGAGTCTGAGCAGCCATCTGGAAACATCTGAAACACCTGCTACCTTTTTCCCAATATTACGCGATCCATGTACAACTTTTTAAATCACAATCAATTAGCGGTTATGGACCCAACACATCTGGCTAACCTCCGTCTCCTGCAATCAACATTTTGGCATTGAATAACCCCGTGCGACTTATCTTAACGGGAATATTTACACCTTGCTATTAAATTCATGTTCGGATATGTTGAATTTCACTGATTATTCCTCGTTAGCCACTTGGCAGAATGGTGGGTAAAGAAGCTCAATATTAGCAAGTCAATTAACTAAAATATGGCATATTAGCAAGGAAAGTGTTCCTGATTCAAATTAATGCTCTGGTAGCTGTTTAGCTAGATTCCCGCTGGCTTGCAGGTAGAGCTTACAGACATTTAAGGTTTTCTGGGGAAGAAATGGAGAATAAATGCGCGTACGGCAAGAGCCAGATGAAGAAACCCGAGTCATCTGTGGAAAAATGCAAACAGGGGATTCATTACGTATGCCTGTGTGGAAGAACCTGTTGGCTAAACTTTCATCTTAAAAACACATCTGGCATAAAGGGCCACGCAGCACATAGCAGAAGTATCTGCTTTCATTACACGCAACAGGTTGAAAAACGGCATGCTGGCATTACTGTAGCAGATTTTCTCATTTTATTCTACCTTTGAGCCGGAAGCTAGCTCGTTAGCGTTCTGAAATACAAACAGAGAAACGCTTTTTTTTAGAAGACATCCTTCACAGGTGAAACATCTTTACGACTTTACACGCTCTAAAAATTAATTAATACCCATCTTTTACACGGCGCTGCAGAGACGTGCAGCATGTACAGTGGCTGCGTCGGTTTCAATTTCAGCTGAAGCTACAGCGAGGTGTGACACAGTGGGGTTGAGGTGAAAAGGCACGCTCAGTTGGATATGTATTCACATACTGAGACAGCGTGGGCTGGTATTCGCTTCACGCTGGTTTGTCACATGTCTCTATTCCACCGAATGTCTGTCTCCATTGTGCAAAACTGCAGATAAATCCTGAAATGCTGCAAACATACAGTACAGCGAGGGAGAGGAGATGTATGAAAACAAAGGCAAGCATCAAACTGTGCCCGTTTTTGTGGCCAGGGAGGCAGACGGCAGACAGGTGGGATACGACTACACAGACAGACGGGAGCGACTTTCCGAGAGACAGACAGCGAACAAGCGTCTGACTCTTTCAGACGTGTAAAAAGCTTTTTTACATGTCAGAAAGAGACGAGAAGCTTTCCACCTGACTGGCAGGTAAATACGCAGATACTGTGTCGTCACATTTTGTAGACGGACGGACAGGTTTTAGTCACACTCCAATCGCGCGCTAATACACAAAAGCTTGAGGGGTAAGATTAGACTGCTGACACCTCTATCCTATCTGCGTGGCGGAGTGGAGCAAGTTGCCCAGAGACAGAGAGAGAGAGAGAGAGAGAGAGAGAGAGAGAGAGAGAGAGAGAAAACAGAAGTCATAATGACATCGGCTGTGGTTTGGTGCGACTGGGAGGAGGCTGGCTGCGTATGAGGACGGGGGGAGCCTGCAGGGGGCAGTAGAGAGCTGTGAGGAATCCTTTGGAGGAGTCGCTTTGTGCCAGGAGAGGAGAAGAGTTAGAGGAAAGGAGAAAGGAATCGAGGGAGGAAAAAAAAAAGATGGATGAGGGATACAGAATGCTAATTTGAACTAATGACTCAAAAAGGGAAAATGTGCGTTAATGCGCCTGCATGGTGTTTTCCTTTCCGTCTTCAGCTCTGCAGCCACACCTCAGCAACACCGCCGCGGCCACTACTACCCCACCCATCTCTCTGTGCTTCGGCAGAGCAGGAAGTTTGTTGCCGTGGGCGAAGTGGTGGTTGCTATAGAAACTGATGCCTGTTGCCTGTCTCTCTCCACCTCCTCCTCCTCCTCCTCCTCCTCTTTCCTCCCTCCTTCTCTCTCGCTCTAAACTTTTCACCATGAGCTGTCAGCTTACTGCAAATTTCACAGCAGTTCCTCCATACTGCGGGTGTGTGCGCAGTGATTAAGTCGAGCGTACACCCAAGCAGCGGCGCCAGGCTCTGACTGGAGCACATCCACCTCTCACCCAAAATATGTAGGAGAGGTGACAGCGCAACTGACACGAGGCCTGTGAGCGCCTCGCGTGCAGTTCTGACACATTTAGCCTACATGTGGGCAGCTCATAAACCGTATGTTCACTTTGTTTCTGGTGGGATACATGTTCGATGGAGAAACAACCGTATGTTTTATCTGTTAACCTCCTTTGCTACATCTTCCAGTCTCTTGCTCCCGCCTCTCTGACTCTCACTGAACATCACATTTTTGCACAGAAGAAGAAACACCAGATTTATTCTGGATGCATTTTGGAAAACACATTCACCTGACAGTTAGTGGGCAGTGAGCCTCCTTCTGGGTCACCGCTTTTTCTTCTGACTTATTCCTCCCTTTTCTTCTTACGTCTCACCCCCAACCACCCGTCTCCCTCTCTCTCCTCTTTTCGCATTTTCACATCGTCATGGCAGCCCTCGCTTCCCATACCATAATAATCCACCCCTTCCCCTCCGCCATAATCCAGGCCACCTCTCCCCTCCCTTCCCTCTCCTTGCCCCATCTGTCCATCTCGGCTAGATTGGGTACGGCAGGTGTTCCCCTGACTACAACGCTTCACTGGCTGCTACTAATGCGAAATTTACCCAGTAGCCACCTGCTAGACGTCCATCAGCGTGACACAGCGAGGGACAGACAGAGAGCGTGTGACTGAGAGAGTTTCACTGACTGTATACTGATGGAGTGCAGTTACTAAGCCGCTCTTTTTCCTGAGAGCTGACAGGTAATTTTTTTTGGTTTAAGATAAACATTTCGCAGGAGGATGGTAAACCTGTGTTTACACGGCCAGGCCGAGGGGAGTTTATCAAGCTAAAAGGAGGATTCTAAATGGTCTCATTCCGCGATTTAAACGCACTATTTATCTAATTTATTTCCGCAGCGCAGGTAATGATTAATCTTTTTTGACTGAGTGACATGAATACTAAAGCAACTATCAAACCCTGTATGGCTCTGCTGAGGAAAAGTTTTCAGGTTACGGGAAAGAATCAGAGACACAACCCTGTTTTTAACGTTTAGCTGGCTCCCTACCAGTGCAGTTTATTAAAACACATTCATCACACCTGCAAGACTGCAATGCAAGTCGTAAAGGAAATCACACAATTGTAAAAACAGCAAGGGGGTGTTTCTTTAAAAACCCAAATGATGATTTGTAAAGCTTCTGCTTTTTGGAACACCCTGCATCGGTGATTAGAAGTTTGTTTCGTTATTGGACAAATACTCGAGCAGTTATCTGATTCAGAGCAGAAAAGATTGGTTGATTAAATGATTTCTGACAGAAAGGAAAGGAAAGACATCTGTATTTATGTCTACAGTCCATTAAAAAGTAACAATTTTGGACATATTTTGACACTTTCATAGACTAAATGATTGACTGAAAATAATGGAAGATTCAATTGTGCTGTAAACAATCATGAGCTGCAGCCCCAAGGGGATTTCTCAAAAGACGTACAGTATGACTCCATATCCTCCCAAAAAACATGACAAAATAAGGAAGTGTATTCAACGGTCACACCCTGACCAGTGTCTGCTCCAACTGCAATGTACGACAGCCTCTCCCATTCTCGGCAGCCCTCTACTCTACCCTTGAGGAGTTGGAGCCAAACGTACGTGTTGTTCTCGAACCACTGTTCTCTTCCTGACTTCACCTCTTACGTTAATGGCCTGCCTATTACCGCCACTCATCTAGGCACAAATGCAAAGGGCGCAGGGGAAAATTACTAAATGCCACAGCCAGGCGCGTCATTAGACCTGGGCATTCGGGGCTATAGCCACAGATGTTTTGGGAATAGACCCGGATCTCTGTGCCTTTAAAAAAAAAAAAATAAAAAAAAAAATAACAAATTGGCAAATAATGAAAATAGCCGCAGAGGTTTTTATGTGGTTGCAATTGACGATGTTTTTCTCTTAATACCCTACAAAGCCTACTGTAGGGCAGTGATGCCGGTTACTCTAATCTGACCACTTTTTTCAGTAACGAGTAGTCTAACGGGTTAATATTTCCAAACCAGTAATCAGATTAAAGTTACTTATTCAAGTCACTGTGCGTTACTATTATTTTAGTCTTTTTCCTTAGTAAAAATATACATTTTTGCTTTCTTCTCCTGTGTCGGGGAGTGATGTCAAGTATGTGACAAGTCACGTTTTCAGCATGAGGACGACTCACGTGTAACACCACGCAGCGACACAAACACAAACAAAAATGGAGGGAGGAGAGAGAAGCGCGTTTTCTAGCTGGAAATACAGTCATTATTTGAGTTTGTGTCAGCTAAAGATGAGAATTTTAAGGTTCGTTATACACTCTGTGCGGGCTGTACTTAAAGGGGTAATCAGTAATCAGATTACTTTTTCAAGGTAACTGAGGCAACACTGTCTGCGCGGCTAAAGCCCCGGATGTTGTGCACTCCTAGCGATGCCCCTGGCCACAGCCACCAGGCTTGATACTATTCCTGCTCTAAATTGCAGGAAAAATACTCAAAGAACAGGATGGATGAAGAACATGCAATATATAATTTAGTGTGCATGTGTGTGATTGCATGCATGGAGTACATGTGCACAAAAAAATGTCTTGACAGTTGGCAATGTTCTTGAACCCTGCTCACTGCTGTGTACTGCCTGTCAGTTCTCATTTACCACCTGTCATTCACACAAACACACACACACACACACACACACACAAACACACAAACACTGATATGCTGTGTGAACAGGCCACCTGTACACATACGCACATAGCTGACGAGTCCTCATGAATATTGAGCAGACATATGTGGGTGTGCGAGCAGGTGCGCACACACGCGCCACACAATTGCCCTGAAAAAATAAGTACCAGCTCCCACCACCTCATCAGAGAACGCAGTGACCTCAGTGCAAATAATGCACCTGGGCAGTAAAAGCCAAAACATGCTAATATGGGAACAGAACAATTACTGGCTCTCGGAAAGCAGAGCCGGAATGATGTAAAACATGCAAAAACCGCGGCTGCTTATAGGAAACAATGGCGACTGCTGAATGGGCTGTTTAAGTTAATGCTGTAATTACGCAGTAATTATGTTGTTTACCAAATTAGCTGGCGAGAGTGCACAAGAAGTCTGCTGCAGAACTGCCTACAGTAAAGCCCCGTAGAAAAGTGGAAACAGTTAAACTGCTAAGTTGACTATTTGCAGGGTGTGATATTGTGTGTGTGTGGGTGTGTGCGCGCGGGGGCGTGATTACAGCTCACACATCATCACAGAGTCGTACACTGAACACACATCGACAATGTCCCTCATAGATGGTCTCTCAATCTCACTGTAGACAGCACTCGAGCAGTCTTACCACTGCAGTGAGTGCATGTAGCAGCTGCTGTGTGTATGGACAGACTATGAGGAAGGGCCCCTAGGCGCAGAGATGACACGCCCCCCCCCACCTCACCTGAACAACGACAAGACACTCAAAGGGACACAAAATCACTACTAATGATGTGGCCATGTTGTGACTGTCCTTTGCTGCTGTCTTTTGTGTCTCTTTGTGATTGTTCTGCCTCTTTTCGTGATATATTGTGCCTCTTTGTAGCTGTGTTGCATTCCTGTGGTCATTTACATCCCTTCAAAAGTCATTTAAGTGTGTATCCTTGTAGTTGTTTTGTGACTTTGTGGTCATTTACATCTCTTTTAAAATGCTTTTTGTCTCCGTAGTCATTCTTTTGTCTCATTTAAGCTGCTTTGGGTCTCTCTGTGAAGCCATGTTGTGTCCCTTTGCAGTCGCTTTGCGTCTCCTTTTAGTGATTTTACTGGCTTTCCAACGGGCCCAGGGACCTCATCAACCCATTAAGGCTCATTGAGCGATCTGTATATGACTGCGTGTGGGTACCTGCTGCTGACGTACTCCTCTTCATCCTCATCTTTCGGCGGTGGCTCTGGGACGGCAGCAGGCTGGTGCTTCTGCACTATCCTCATGCCTCCTGCCTTTACTGCAACACAAACACACACACATAGACATTACGTGGAGAACTGAGACCATTTTTAAGAACTCACAATGATCAATATATAAAACAGCTGATTATAACAATGAGAAAGCACAGATATCAAAGACTCTGGTTTAGAACTGTGTGAGTCTGTACTGCTTCTGTGACTGTTTGGACTTCAACTTTGTATTTCATTTGTGAATGAATGACCGGGGCTGTTTGCAAGCAGCCCCTCCTGCCCAGGTGTCCTTGAGCAAGACCCTGACATGTTGGCAGCTGCAGGACTGCTGTTTGTTCGCTGGCCTTGACCTCTGGCCTCGCAGCAGAGGGGCTGCTCACAGGGAAGGAGAGTGTCTGCGGTCATCTCCATGAACATACTGTATCTCCACGCTGGTCTCAGGCTGACACGCCGCAGCCTCCCACGAATCCCAGGCTGGGAGCGAGGTGCATTTATTATCTCACTGTGCTATCAGCTGCTGAGGCCCAGCGCCCCGCCGCACCGCTCATGTCCACGTACACCTTATCTGATCCCCAGCCTGCATCCACACGACTGCAGCCTATGACCTCCACGTCAGCGCCATCCAGCAGCAGCAACGACCGCCACGTTACAGCCCAAACCCTTTACACGGAGAGGTCGATGGCGGCCAGTCGCTACAATATGACTCGTTTCCATCATGTTGCCAGACGTTGCGCCAATCAGGAAGTGGACAAATGTGCGGAATTGAGAAATATGGCAGATCGTGTACGCTAAAGACACGCTGTCAGCCGCTGGCGTCTGCACGCGCAGTGATTACATAAGTATTAATCATCATTTATCCGAGGAGCTACAGAAACAATGGCCTTCTTCGGGTTTTCTAGGAAGCTTTGAAGGAAAAAAAACAACAACACAGCAGCCTGAAGGAGCCCTACCTGCGGGGAGATGTCCTCCTTTGGTTTCGATCTTCTCCTTCGGCGGCGATGACATGTCTGCTCTGACCTGGGGTCTGCGGCGAGAAGGAACCGGCGCGTCTGACAAACGAAACCCTGCTTTATTCTGCCCGGAATTGTGGACTACACTTCAGTCTGGATCGTCAACGTGGCTTTTTTCCTGAGCATTGTTTGGAAACGGTGCGTGATGACGTCACGCGCGGGAGGGGGGGGGGGGCGTTGGGACGTTGATCGAGGCGAGGAGCGCGATGACGTCAGCCGTACAGTATATGTGAATCATTACAGTAGACACATTTAGATTTTTTTGTTAATAAAGAAACAATCGAGAATATTAGATATTAGATAGCACAATACAACATTATACACAATGTAGGCTACATTAAAAAATAAAAAAAGAATTTATTGGAAATCACGTTTTGCCTATGATAATAAATTATTATATTTTATTATTATAGGTTATTTATCATTTCACAAAAGCAGGGCTGCAAAAAGGGTAACTGAGTTTAACGCCCTTTATCCTACATCGGTGTTATTTTATAATTCTATATCCATCTGCATGATCCCACACTGATCCCCTGTGCTCTAAACCTCTCATTAGTGGCACTTGAAAAAGAGAAAACATCATGAATCCATGTGTGGGCATCAAATAACTGTCACAAACAGTGTAACAGACGAGAGAAGAAGACTGTTCATCCAGAAATATGATTGGATCCACAAAAGGAGCTGTCACCAAAGCCAGTATCAAGAAGTGAAGAGCTGTGTGACAGCAAATGACAAATTTAAAGATCTAATCGTAAATATTAATTGTGGGAATTAATACTGTGATTAATACTGTGGCTCGCCGAAAAGAAACCCATTTTAAATACCCGTAGTTGTCCACCCACGCGGGCCTCTAAAACCGCAGCACTTATTAGAGCAGACCTCTTCTGGTGTAGCAGCCAGTTCCCATCTCTCACCTGCAAGCCCACAGTCGTGCCAAAACAGCAGGGACAGGAAGAAGATGAGCTGGTGAAAAGGCAAAAAAAGACAACCGAAAAGAAGGAAAAAGCAAAACTGCACTAGGCGTGTGTGACAGTGGTGACCTCGATGGCCACCCACTTTCTGTTTTCACGCTGCAAGTCCACAGTGGTTCATTAATTGGCTGACATGACAGTGTCCTTGGGCAGAGCTGAGACATACTGGCAAAGCCTCGAGGTGATAAAGGTAACTGAGAAAAGAGTAATAAAAAATTCAATAAGAATGAAACCGAGGATCGGGAGCTAGAGCATATACTCACATAAGCAGAGTCCTGAAAAATATGGTCTATATGTATCTTTGCAGCTATTATTGATGCTCGTTTACACATTTCAAGTGCTAAAGTAAAAATGAGAAATTCTTAAATATGTGCTCGATGTGATAAGCCAGAGGAGTAAGGAGTCTGATGAGTGTATGCATTTACATGTACAGTCCTGTGATTGCAGTGTGTGTGTGTGTGTGTGTGTGTGTGTTTGTGTGGCCAAAGGGATGCAGTCGTCAACTCTGAAATGGTATGATTGCGGTGTGAAGTGGCAGCTGCAGGCCATCAGAAGAAGTGATGTTCACTGTGCTCACTGTCCTCACACACACACACACACACACACACACACACACACACACACGTGCACACACACACACACACACACACACCATTTTTAATCAACTACATCTGAATTACTCACTGAGCATACAGCAACACAAATATTAAGAATACAGATGCAGTCAGATGATTTACAAGACCTGTTCATGATATCCCCCCACACCCATAAGTTTAACTCTGCACACACACACACACACACACACACACACACACACACACACACACACACACACACACACACTATTAATGAGCAACGTGCTTCGGCAGTGCAGAGGTGGTCCCATCATCACATTTGTCCTCAAAGTGCAAGAGTCTGTGGCCCGGGCATTAGTGTCCCTGAGGAGGGTGTTGACAACCAGTCATAAGATCAGGAGTACCATGGCCAGTCCGGATGCAGTGCTGTTGATGAAAGGATGAATTGTGACGTCTAATTAGAATGTTTGGACTTAGTTAACAAGGCAAGTTGATAGAGGTGTCACTCTTCAGGGTGCAGCGGTGGGCAGCATTGCTTTCTGCAGACGGGAAGACTGTAAGCAACAATCACACCTACACAGTTCAAAATATCAACATTCTTATTGACAATAAGCCTCTACTGCTCATGTAAATCAAAACAGAGCCGGATTTTGCTCTTACTACCTGCTCTTAATCAATAAGGAAAAAGTGTCTTCACAAAGAACTAAACATCCATATGCACCAAAAAACTAGTTTCCTAACAATTCATAACTGTGGGTGCTTCAGTGATTAGATTACGTGAACACATAAATTAAAGGAGTATTCAAGTGATTAAGCAGTCTACCTGCATAAAGTTAGGGTACTTGAGAGTAAATCACGACATGATTCAAGATACGTTTCCCAAGATAATGATCGCATTCCCGCGACAATCGATGTATTCAAATTTAAACCTTTTAACAACACATCGCAATTGATATTTGGTACCAGTGTCTCGATAATCATATTGCAAGAGGAAGCAATACGATATATTGGCATATTGATTTTTTTTGTACCACAGACATAAATATTTTAAAAATTGTCAAAATAATGGCAACACATCCTGACCTTTCACCTCTTAATGAGTCACGATCCCACATTTCCCTTAACCTTAACTTGACAGCCTCTTTTGTTAGACCCTTGATATCTGGGAAATGCTTGCATATTTCAAACTCAACATCTTAAGTTTGTACCTCAGGCTTTCTCTTATAAATATGTAGGCTCTAATCATGACATCATAACGACATAAAGACATGAGTTATTCTTCCCCTTGGAAAGCTCCCTCCAGAAGACTTTTTTTCATTGGCTTAGTAGAAAGACAAACAATTTGTTACTGGTTCATGATGTTGATTTCAACTCTATCAAACAACTCAGTCAGCTGTGTGTACTGTATGCATGTGAGTGTGTGTGCGTATGTGGCCACTAGATGGAAGAATGCAGCTTCGCCACGTGAGAGAAGCGTCTCCAGTTGTGTACGTGGGCGTCTGCGTCCTGCAGGATTCATCGTCGCTGTCGCTCTCACAGAGCCCCGGCCTGTGATGTCCCAGAAAAACTGAGGAATCACTGATGGAAACTGCACAACTCTGAGGCAGAAGACAAATACGGAGCTCCACATCCAGCTCATTTCTTCCTCCCTCTCGCACTTTCTTTTTTGTGTCACTCTCCCTACATGCTTTTTTGTCCCTCTTCCCCCCAGTTCCTCGACTTTTCTCTCCCTGACTTGCACATACCACGTGCGAGGCTGAGAGAGACAGGGAGAGCATTCATTACTCAGGGTGAAAATACATGGCACACATTCAAACTGCCAGAGGTGAAATCCTCTTCAGAAGTCAGTGATCTCAACACCTGCCCATGGCTGATATGACTCTGTGTGTGTGTGTGTGTGTGTGTGTGTGTGTGTGTGTCTTGCCTGGGCTTTTGAGAGGAGCACTCTCAGTGACGGCTTACAGAGAGACAGAATGAGGACGTCACAGGTGAGTGAATTTGCTCAAACTGACAGGTGTACACACACAGATACACACACAGGCTCTCATGCACATGCAATCATACCTCTGCCACATACATGCCCTCTGTTTCTCTCTCTCTCACACACACACACACTGACATAGGTCTTTGGGAGCCAGCTGGGTCCTCTGCAGCAGCACCATCACACATGAATAACCGAGGCTTCTGCTCTGCTCTGCAGCATTGACTATTCAATACCTAACAGGGAGCCTTATGGGGTGTGTGTGTGTGTGTGTGTGTGTGTGTGTGTGTGTGTGTGTGTGTGTGTGTGTGTGTGCATGTTGGTGTGTGCATGTGACAGAGAACCATCCAAATAGGCGCGTACTCAGTTGCATGTTTCAAGCTGCTTCATGGTGCATTGTGAGGAAACCAAAGACAGACAAATTAATTAGCAACAATGTGCTGCTGTATCGATTCACATAGTTTTACTCCCTTTGCTGCAGTTCTCCTCCACAAGGAGGCAGAGAGGTCAAGATCAGTTGGGAAAACATTACAACTAGAGCTGATTGTGTTCACAAGCTCTTATAAAAGTCAAACACATACAGTGAGGGCACTTTTTCCAGCTGCCTCAAGACTGGGTGCACCCGAGGTAGCCATCATTTTAATGGCACCACAGAGACTTCAGAGCGCAAAACACTCACTCTTCTCTGTGTGGTGTTGGTGTTATTGATGGATTGTGTTCAGTATAATGAACGGTGCCCTGGTTGTGCTTTGTTCTGCATACTGGATCGAATTCGGTGGCTGCTGTGTTAATAATGTTAAAAACAGGGTCTGTGCTGAGACAGATTCACATGTGGTTAGGAGTTGTTCTCAAAGCAGTCCAAACTTCAGCAAAGAAATCACACCTGTTATTTCCTCTTCTGCCCCCCCCGTTATCGTCCCTCTTCCCCTCCAATTTTTGCGAACTTTAACTTCTGAGACGCATTCAAAATGATTGTTTGAGGCTCTCATTAATAACATTTTCCCAATCGTAACGGGGCGACATAATTTACCTGTTGGGCAGCTTGAGTCTACGCGAAACTAGCAGTCAGTCCGAGATGCCGCTGTTGGGTAGACAACACATAAAATAAGCACTGCTGAAACGAGTAAGAAAGGTCGAATCACCGTGTTAAACTGTAATAGCTTTAAACCTTACAGATACTGCTGAAAATGACAACGGAAATAAACAAGTCAGCCAATTTCATCTCCTTAATGCAAATCAGCCTCCTGTGTACCCAAAGTGACTGTTACTGTTTTCAAGATGGCAAGGTGACTCTTTCAATGTATAGTTTGATTGTAAGCCGTGTAACTCGTGGATCACCTGCCATGACAGTTGGTACAGCCATTTGCGTCGCTCTCAGGAGAAACTGTAATAAGGTTGATGATCTCCTAACTTTTGCACACGCTGATGTTAGCCTTTAGTCCACAAGTACCACTGTGTACGGCTGTACAGCTCAGAACTGCTAGTATGGCCTGGTCCAAAATAGCAATCTCATACATAATAGTCAGTAGAAAAAAAAACAACAAAAAATACCAATACAAAATGTAAAAAATGGAGCAAAGACCACACCACACAGCTTAATCACAAAACGTCTCATCTCTTTATTAACTCAAGTGTAGCTTCCTATCACAACTGTGATGTTTTTCCTTCTGAACGTCAATCTCTGCTTTCTCACTCAGGTTTTTATTCATCACTACCGATTTTCTGTGGCTATCTTCAGCTGTATTAATCAGCACCATTCAGTCTTTATGCCCTGTGAAAAAAGTCTTGGCAAGAATTAAATTGAAACATGCCGCCACTTCAGCAGGTGTTAATGAACCACGATAACACCCATGTCAAACAGTAGAGAACATCTTGCTGTGGGGAGGCTTGCTGCCATATTTTTTTCTCCCTCTTCCATTGCTTAGCCTGTAGATGCAGCAGAATTTGTGACAGCAGGGGAAATAAGAAATAAGAGGTACGTGTACTTGATTCAAATAAGTAGGCATTCAGGAGGACTACTCTGGAGTCTTTCATTGCTGAAACCTGTTTTTCTGCCTTTTCCTCTCCTTCACTTTATGTCTTCAATCATCTCTCATCCGAGTCCTCTGTAATTTTGCCTCCAAAGTACCACTCCATCCTTCTTGGTACCTCTTGGCGTGGCTTCTCGGTCATCTTCATAAGGAAGCAAAGCGCTGCACATTAAACACAAACACGGCATTTCCATTTTAGCATTAAGCACATATCAGTATTTTGGGGGATGGTCCAAAAAACTTGACTTCAAATGAATGCTTTAGTTTATGGAAATAAGCAATGGTTTGATACGCAGCTCACCAAATCAACTTCAAAAAAGTGGATAATACGCCAAAAAATCTGTTTTTCAAGTTTAAGGTAGAGGTTAGTGTCAAACATTAGTGTCAGAGCAAAACAAACTTTTTCTTTTCAATAGTAACTGTTTTACTGGGAATAATAAACAAACGTACCGTTCTTTGAGTGCCACTCATGATTTCTTTTATTTCCTGATTTGCACCTGCTATAAACAGGAGGTGTCTCAGGGTAGATGCAAATGCAAAAGTTTTTTTTAACTTGTGATGTGTTCGGAGTTTTAGAAACAGCAGCCCATATGATTTGAACTGTAGCTTGTCCCTAAGCGGGGCCCTAATTTTGGCTGCCAGCTGTTGCAGGAACATTGACAGACTCCTCTTTTCTCATGAAAAATAGAAGAATTATTAGATTTTTAAAGGATGACAAAGTTTTCTGGGGCATCACTAATTTTTCATGACTAAAACAACAAATCTTCCAAGTTTTCTAGTTCATCCATTACGGTGCTTCCATAACCTCGCACTTCTGCTGCTACTGCTCACATCGTGTGCTGTTGTGTCATGCCTGAAATTCTCCATCATTTCAAAAGTTTCTTCATCCTTCCCAAATTTCTTCTACCCTCTTCCGTTCCTGCCACCACTCCATTTTCTTCTCTTATCCATCCAGCTGTTCCTCCTTCTACCTTCCTTCTCCTTCAAGCTCCACCCATCCCTCTCCTTCCCTTTCAGATGAGAGCATTAATTTCTCAAGGTCTATCTGTGGCACGCAGTGGCTCCATGGAGCTTCACTTCTCCTTAGACACAAATTGATTTCACGCTCAAATCCTCGGAGTATAAATCACAGACCCTCCACCTGCTCCTCACTACGTCCCTGTCTCCTCCTTTTCCCCTTACATCTCACTTCACGCCTTTCCCCCTCCTGTCACATCCTCTACGGCTCTCTGCTGACATATACCTGTGCGCACATACATGTATAAGTGTACACACACATACACACACCTCTTTGTCTGACCTGAGGTGTGTGACGGCTGGGTGAGCAGGGACGCTATGAGAGAGAAAGCTGGGAGAGAGGGGAGTGAAACAGTGAAGGCCGGAGGCATCTTCAGGGTGGAACAGGGCAGTTTCTAGAAAGGCTGCGCGTAGGAAAATTGAGGAGCTATTTTCATGCCACATTAAGTTACACCAGCCTTCCACTATGGGACCATGCTCAGACGGGGAGGCTTGCCTCTATTGTGGAGGCTAATAATCAACGCAATGGAGTTATTACCCAACACTACATTTCACTGGCCTAACCTAGACGGCATCAAAGACGGCGGAGAGAAGGGAGAAGGGAGGGTGAGACATGAATTACAATGGATTGTGACAAATGCTACTACCTCCAGCTCGGCCTCATTCACTTAATACGCTTCAGAACGTTCAGTTCAATCTCAGAATGGATATTTGGGTGAATGGGATCAAAGTCACACGGGGGCGACACAAAAAGAGAACAAACAATGGGACAAATACTGAATAGGAATTTCCATTACTGCTTTTGATGTCTGTCCGCTGTCATTATGGCATCAGTAGAGGTTGGTGGGTGCAGGAGCCCTTATACACATCTATATTATTATTATTATTATTATTATTATTAACCACATCCCACCGCTGTCACTCTGGGGCAGGATCAAATATTAAGCCCCCTGTCACACCAATGCACCAATGCTACGCTGTGTAAGTACATTAACTCTACGGCATCTGAAAGGGGTCATTATCAGCAGAGGCGTGAATGGGGCCCAGTATCAAAAGCATTATCATACAACATGCTCCCACACGCCTGTCAGTCAAGTCCCCAGTGGATATGTTTGTGTGAACAGATGACCGTATCAAGACGTTAACGGTGTTGCTTTTCAGCCAGGGGGGACAACAGTGGTACACTGTCTGTATGAACACAGTCAATTTACTGGCATTGTTTGCATAGTGTCGTGTCTCTGGTGATAATGGAGCACTCACAATGCTACTGTTATACATTATGCCTATGCCATATACAAAATAAAGATGAAAGTAGATTACTGTATGTGCTCCAAGTCGCGCATGGACTACATACAGTCCCACTGTAGGCAACTTGAATATTAATGTACTGACTCTGACTTCATGTGGGAGCAACATAAATATAAATGAGAGGATTTTTCCAGTATCATATAGAATACAAAATAAACAATATAAAATGTGAGAATACAGGGAGTTAGACAATGGACAGCCTTTAAGGTGTTGTCAAAATATACATAAACTAGGGCAAACTTATCAGCAACCATTTGTGTTTACAAGACCAACTATTTGGTACTGCGCTTCCTGGCATTTGGGAGGCTTGAGAGAAACAGATATAAATATACGGATCACAATCAAAACAACAAGCACCCTGACTTTTAGCCCGTAGTACAAGTCAAGACCCCCAAACTCTGGATCCTACACTTCCCATAATTCAACTTGATGCCATCTTTCATAGATTGCTGTAGAAAATTGGTCTTAAATCCTGTAATAAGCGAGCAAGTCTGCACTTCTGGACCTCATCAAGTAAACAGGTTTTTGTGAGATGCCTTAAAAAAGGTCTGTGGTCAAAAGATGTTAATTATTTGTTTTATTTGTGGAATACGTCTTGAAATACCCCACAGATTAATTCTGCAGCTTTTCATTGGTCTTAAAAAAGGCAGAAGTGGCTCACTGAGACAACAGAATTGGTTTCAAACATTAACCGTCACCACACTGAACACTGAAGCTCAGCTGGGATAACTTTGATGTGATTTGGTGTAATAATGCTCGTATTTTACTTCAGGCGATTGGATTTCCACTTAAAAATTCATAAAAGTGGTGTTAAATTAACCTGAAGAACAAAACATGTTAAAATCTGTGTTTGCCACAGAGCTTATTTCCTGCAATAATTCAAAAGTAAAATGAGTAAACACTTCAACAACAAAGAACCTTTTTGAAACTTTGTCTAGTAAACAGATGTTGAGAAAAAATATGCTATTTTGAAATTGGTCATCCAAAGCTTTCTAAGGCAGCATTTTGTTTGTTTTTTTCTCACAGAGCGACTGTGTGGGATTGCTTTATGGTACAGGCATTCATTCATGTTTCCGTACACCACCCCATCATACATCAATTATATATTAATTTGCTATTTTCTAAAAATGTATTTGTCCTCAGTAAGCTTCTCTTGGTTTTACCTCAGTGGACATGTGAGCAACTTCATCACCTGTGACTTCTATTTCCCATTTCTGTTTCTCGCTCAGAAATCTACAGAAGGCTGCGAGAAGGAAAATGTTCTGACACCAGACATCAACTGTTAGATCTTCAAAGCCACCTGAAACTCTTTTGAACAAAAAGACAGGCTGAAAAGGAAGAGCACAAACATGCAAATTAATCTAAAACACATCAAAGTGATTTAGAATAACCCATACCATCACCTTTTACTGGTGAGAAAAAACACTAATACATTTGATGAAAACATCAGACGGAGCAGCTAATTCGAGAAAGAACTTCTTTGTCGGAAACGTCATTTGTTAAAGATGACAATAGTGGAGACCATGGTGTTTGATTGCAAAGAGTCTTTTTATTTTTCCTTGTGTTTTCAAGTACGGTCCTCTCTCAGCAGGGTCATCTAAGAAGCATGGACACACAATAACACACAACTCGCACCAGAGCCTGAGCATCTTCAGGTGGGATTTCTCTTTTGTCTTGATTGGGGAAGAAAGGGAGGGAGGGTGGATCTGGTAAGGAGGGGGGGGCTGATCAGCAGCTTTCACGTTTAGGTCAAGTGAACAAGAGTCCTGTTGTACACCACATAATCATTTTTTTCTCTGCGAACATTTGTTGCATTTAGTGACACTGACATCTGCACATAAAAATTATATATATATTTATATTTATATTCATATATTCATAGATTTGTCATTCTATATCAACAATTCATTCTAGTGATTTTTACCTTGGTTTTTCATGTTGTAAAAACCGGACAAACTGTCGGTAGGAATGCCTTGTTTGGATACTGATTTTTACAGGGACGCACACACACACATACACGCAACAGAGGGCATACACACACTACTACACACATGCATGCATAGATACGCTCTCTCAAGTTTACGTGTACACACACGGGCCACGCATTCTGTCACATACATGCACACTTACACAAACGCGCACGCAAACACACACACACATACGCACACACACACACGCACACACACACACGCCCACACATGCTCAGCCAACACAGAGAGGCAGGTCTGTACACCTATGGGAGGGAGATGTTACTCATGATCCCCAGCAATAAGTACGGCTTCACCTGATCAAAACACAAGAAAATAAAAGTTACAAACAGCAGAGGGAGTCATCCGGTCATTGTCTATAAACTTCGACAGAATGTCCCTTGAAAGTCCTCCAGGACTGGCCCACGAGGTGTCAAAGTTTGGCACAATGTCATGTCTCTCGCTTTCTCTTTATCTCTACTGTACACTGAGATGTACAATGTTCAAGGTGGCTCTTGTTGGACAGACCAGGTACTATGCACAAGTGATGATGAGTAACCACTGAAAGTTGACATGGTCAAACATATCAGCTCCCCAAAAAGGAAAAGACAACCCTTTCCAAAGACAGAGAGTGTGCTTTAAAACATACACATATATTCTTTAGGCAGTGAAAAAGCACTTGTTGTTGTCGATGGGGACTCTGGAGTCGATGCTGCTCTGCCAATCTGATGCTCTGGCAGCCTTGAACTGCTCTTGACGTTTGAGCGTGTCCACAACAAAATTCACTCGATGGAGAACACAAATACTGCAGGGGTTTCCTCTCTGGCTGGGAAAAGGGCAAAACAAAGGTGTCTGCTGACATCCATCCTGACGATGTCTGTCTTTTCTGCTTCTTTTGTTCACATTTTACTTATTTTTGTTGCTTTTGTTGTTTTTAGTCAGTAGTCAGTCATGGAAAAAAATCATAATTTCATAAGTGGCCCCATCAAAAACATGTGTAATATACACACTATATCAACTTTGAACTGTACACAGAAAATAAAAATGCTTTTTTGAAAGAGAAAATTTAGAAAAGTACAAATAAAAAAGATGTAAAAGAATGACGACAAAAATAAAGTCTGCTGAAGATGACATTCTTGGAAAAACAAATTCAGTAGCTTCCGTAGGCGGCAAGGCCATCGCAACAAAAAACGGGATAAAAGCTGTGCTACATGTGTCACTCAGTTGAAATGGTAAACATCCACTTCTTGCCTTGTGCCTGATGTGCTTTCATCTTTTTTCTGTGCTTTTATTCTTCCTGACCTCCTCAAGGGCGCTCATGGCATCTTTGTCTCCCCTCTCTTCCTCCCTCTGTCTTCAAAAGGTCAGGCCACTTTCTGCCCCTACAGACTGAGAGCTCACCCTCATCCGCTGCCCATTATTTCGTGATCCAATCTCTCTCTTCCTCTTTAGGCCTCTGCGTACTCTCTATACCTACTTGTTTTCTCACTTCTCTTCTTCCTATATTACCCTGCCCACTCCTCTCTCACCTTCTCAAGTACATTTCTTCATATCTACTCCCACCTTATCCACTCACTGGTGCAATGGAGCTGACTCTGAAGAAACAAAGCGGTCTGGAAAAAAAAAAAAAAAAAAAAGGAAAATGTCGGCATGCACATGCACAGTCTCTCTTTGTCACTCGACCAGACTTCACTTCGTAACCCCATCTAGCTCTGTCTTCCCCTTTTATTTTAGAGAACACAAATTTTCTGCTACTGGCTACAAGTTTCCGCTTCAACATGCCACTGGCTGTCACTTTGTGTTTATCTGCTGTTGATCGCTTGCAAAAATAATCCCTTTAACACACTCACACACAGACTCGTTCTTGCCCCCCCATCATCATAGTCTAACTAGACCCAGGAATCAGGCGAGGCCGGGTAGTGGCTAGTCTCGTAGTTAAGTTCGCTGTATGGCCGAGAGGCCGAGTAGAAGTCTACGTAGTTGCCTGTGGATTTGAGGCCCAGGTGCATGCGCAGGTCTTCCCGCGGGTCTCGGGGCGGTCCTGCGGTGCTCGGAGGCTGCTGGGGTTGGGCCTGAGACTGGGCCTGAGCCTGGACCTGTGGCTGCGGCTGAGATGGAGGAGGTGGAGGTCCCTGGTCCTCGTAGTAGACCTCATCAAAGCTCCGGCTCTGGCTGTGAGGCGGAGGCTGTGGCGGCTGAGGCTGAGGGAAGGAAGGAGGAGGGGGGTAGGGTTCGTAGTCTTTTAGCATGGCAGACGGGCTGTCCTGCTGGGGCTGTGGGGGCACAACGCAGGGCTGGGCTGGAGCCTGAGTGAGGGGAGTGGTGGAAGTGTCGGAAAATTGGTAGGTGGGGATGAGATGCAGCGGGCAAGAAAGGAGAGTCATGGAAATGTGAGTAGTGGGAGCGGAGTGAAAAGAGAGGAGATAAAAGTGGAGGGATGGAGAGGAGAGGAGAGTGGCAGGTGGAGAGTGATCACATGGAGAGAAAGGGTTTGAAAGGCAGGCAGGTATGGGCAAAAAGGCTCAGATAGGAATCACTTGGGAAGGGGCTCATGCTGTGAATTCTCTATAACATGCAGGTACTGAAGGGGACAATTTATCTCTACCATTGTAAGTCTCATAGGCTGGTTGTGTGTGTATTTGTGTGTAGATGTGTGTCTGAAAATGCAGTCATGTGTAAAAGCCCAAAGCTCATACACCATTATTTGTTATTTACTTTAACGGCTAGCGGAAAAAATAAATGTTTGTATCAAGATAAAAGAACTAGCATTAATCATAAATTGAATCCAGATGATCAAGAAAGTGTGCACTTCTAATCTTCCTAGTCAAGGGCTATGATGCTTTCTGTTAGCCCTCCTTCTTCAGCAGCAGAGTCATTAAACAGAAGCAAATAATTAGTGCAATCAACTGAGGAAATCAATTTAATTGCCAGATGGGTGTGGTTTCAGTTTGCAGAGGTTTGATGCTGCCTGAGCTGAAGATGTATGCCTGTTGCCACTGCATCTCTTATCACCGTGAGACACCTTTGTGTGCCTGTATGTGTGTGTGTGTGTGTGTGGGTGTGCGCTCTTCCATCAGGCTGCTATCTCCTCTAATAACCACCTTGTCATGACAGCATATGCCAATTTATGAGAGCCCGGGCGACACACATGCACTGCTAAGACCTGCTGTGCTGGTTTGTGATTGCATGTACATAAAAAAGTGTGTAGGACATTGATAGTAGTGAGTATTGTAACTCACCTGGTTTTGCTTGATATCATCGCTGGCCGTCAGGTATGAGTTTCGGAACAACGTAGATGTCCCGCATGATACTTGAACTGGATAGGCAAAGCATAAAAGAAATGAGAAAAGACAGCAATTCAAAGCGAATGAATGATAAAGATAACTAGTACCACTACTGCTGCTAATAACGATAATTCAAAGACCAACAAAACCGTGGGAAATTCCACAATTGGCCTAGTCAAATATCAGCTAATTAGAGTCCAAATCTTTCTGCAATCCGTCTAAAAGTTTGGCAATTAGTCTGTCCTTTGTGGCCTCGAGAGAACATTGTAAGAGGAAGAGAAAAAAAAAAGTACGAGAAAAGAGAATATAAAGAGAGTCACTGACAATGGGAGAGTGAGAGGAAGAAGAAGAAGCAAACAGACAGAGAGCAGATGTTAAAAGACAGGAAAAGATAGAGAAAAAAGTCAAAGGAGGAAGAGAAGGAAAATAGTGCGGGGTCACAAACAAAAATATAGAGGAGTGAGGAGAAATAAGGAAAGTTTAAAGAAGAGAAATAAAGATTAGGAGAGGGATAAAACAGAATCATTTAATTATTCCTTGTCTCTTCATCACAAACACAGACACACACACACGCGTACACACCTGCCATGCCATCTTTCCGGGATGTGTGCTCTCCTTTGTTGCTATGGAAACCAGCGTTGGTTGCCGTGGAATCGTAGTCCATCTTGCGTTCCTTCAGACTCATCATCTCTCTGGGGGAGGCTGGAGCGCTCGCTGCACACACACACACACACACACACACACACACACACACACACACACACACACACACACACACACACACACACACACACACACACACACACACACACACACACACACACACACAAAATAATGAGCAATAAACCCAGAACAGCATGTGCCTTCACACTCTGCATGCTTGTATTTGTGTGTGTGTGTCTTGTTCTTTCAAGGTGCAGAGTCATTATTCATCATTTAGCTTGTCGGCATCAAGGGTCACCTCCAGCATGTTGAAGGGCTTCTGGGAATTCACACACACACGTACGCACACACTTGTTTTTGGATACATTATTTCAATATCAAATTCACATCTGGCACACATTTCCTCAATTCAGACAAAGAATCGCAGCAAGTTGTATGACTGATGAGAGGCATGTAGTCAGCTTACAGCCGCTTGTTTAGTGGTTATTTGATAAGAAATACAATTATGGTTCGCCTCACACCAATTTAAAATTTACATTCTTATTTGTGTGTGTGCTTTTTACTGTTAACTTCGCAGTGCAGCTGAGATTTATTGCCAACTTTTTCTTCCAACGCCTTCAATTTCAAATCTATTTTGCAACTTTAAACCTCGCAATTTTTTCTATTTTTCACATTTTTCCACACATATGCCTCTGTGTAACCACACATAATCACACATGCAGTCAAGAGCAGATCCGGCGCACAGACTGTACATGCAGTGTTTTTTTTCCCCCCTCGCTTTACCCTCTTCACTCTCACACACACACTAAGCATGTCACAATGTAATCCCCTTATAGCAAACTTAAAGTGCTTACTCAGTCTCTGTTATCTCGACACACTGAATTGCCAGAATCCTGCGTACCTATGCATCGGCCCCTTCATTCGGCTTAGCTAAACATTCCTGTAACCATCCACCATACATGCAGTATATGTTATATATAATGCATACCCTCACAAGTGAAGGGCATTCTAAAAATAAGATATTTGGATGTGTTGATCCCACCTTTGAGAATTGCAGACTGTAGATACTTGAGAGAACGTGCACATGCATCAATAATCGACATGTGTGTATGAATATCTAATACACACACACACACAAACACACACACACACACACACACACACACACACACACACACACACACACACACACACACTTAACAGAGAGCACCACTCTCAGTTGCATAAGCACAAACAATTTCAACAAAAAAGAGATGTAAAGCACGCCAAAAAAATCAGCATAAAAAAGCCTTTGTTCTCTTTAGCTGTTCTCCTACAGTACACCCTGATAACAGCAGCTGGGCAAAACACTTGCAAATATGACCAGCCAATAAAGGCATTTTAAGTGGTTATTGGAGTGCCTTGGAATCTCAGTTGAATACTAAGGCAATACTTCTTTTTAACAAACACTTAAAGAGACTACCTGGTTGGGCTAAATTCAATTCCAAAAATGTAGTAAATCAAGAAAAGCACAGGAAGACAGTCTTTTATAATGTTTTGGTATTTGATTCTTGGCATTTGACACCTCTGCTGCAGATTTCTATTAAGGTGGGTGCTCAAACCTGTCACAGGCTCCCCCAGAGACAGTGCCTTCACTATTGGATATTCACCTGCTGGATATGAGAGCCTGGGAGACTCGTTCTATCAGCGCAAAACACAGCAGGACCCTGTGGGGGCATTGATGGATGCAAAGGTCTCTCCCTTTGTATCTCCCTCTGTCTGTCTGCCATCCGTTGCAGCCTGCAACCTCCCCGACTCGTCTCTATCTCCTTCACAGTATTACCACTCTCTCTCTCTCTGCCTGCACGCCATCATTACTCCTTCTACTTTGATCCATCTCTAAGGGGCCGGATTGCAGTCTGGAGCATATGCAGAGAGGAGATACAGATGCATGTGGGTGTGTGTGTATGTGTGAGAGTGCATGTGCGTGTTGAGGCAGCCTGTAAAGAGTGCAAGATCAGAGGGAGAGGTGAGAAGAAAGTAGGATTACCGCAAGGAGGAGTAGGAGGAGAAGAATAAAATGGGTGAACTCGAAGGGCCGGACAAATGCAAAGGCAAGGAGTATAGGGGGGTGGGTGGGTGATATGGGTGTCATTTTCCAGCCATTTTCCATTTACCCCACCTCCTCCACTCACTACAACTCACAAATTTCTCGATGCACAATCATCTCAAAACTCCTTATTTTCAATGTCGCTGGCCAAAGTCAAATCCTCCTCCTTCACTTCCTCCTCACTGCATTAACCATCCCTCAATCCCTAATTCTTCTTGCCTCCTTGCTTTTCTCTTTATCTCTGTCTCTGTTTATCTCACCCCCCCTTTCTCTGTCGCCCTTCTTTCTCTCTCTCTTTCTCTCTCTCTCTCACACACACACACACACATACACAAAAACACACTTTTTCTCTCCCACCCCCTCTGTCCCCCTCTCTCTCTCCCCTCCTTAGCTGGGTCCTTGAAGACCTCTCTAAGCTGAGAGGAAGGAAAAGTACTTTTCTGCCTCATCAGCCAGCTAAGCCCGGTGTGGAGAAAGAACAGCTAAAGGCTCCTCTACTACTGATGCTAACAGCTAATGCTAATGCGCCCTTTGCTAAGCATGAAGGCCAGTGGGCTCAAGCTAAAGGCTAATGGTAATCATACTTTACAGCATGAAAGCCCGTGGGTGGCTGACGCTTACGGCTATTTAACCCCATTGTAAAGACTGATCGACTGGTAAATGTTGACGCTAGTGGCTAATGTCTAAAATTATAGCTCATTAGCTCATGTGTGTCCTGTACCCTCTGGTTGCACTCATGTCCAGACACATGTGCAACCACCATATGTACATGCCTGGTTTTATCATTGCAGCTTTTGCCAGGCTAAATTCATTCCATAAGAACGATATGAGGGGGACCTCTTGTCACAAACACCAGTTGAGATTACATAAACCTAAATTTAGATAAAATTGAATCTCAGCTCACTTGGAAAAAATTGTCCTCAGTCTTAAACTGAAATTGGTGGTTATGATAACCAAAGTACAAGAAGGAAAATTGTACACACACATTAAAACACACATAATCTCATGTGTTCCTCACCAGAGCGGTTATTTGGTGACGTCCTGACAGGAGAGACGGAGGGGGTTCGTGAGGAGGAGTAGGGCCTCTGTCTGTCTCTCTCTATCGTTGAGGCAGAGCCCACAAAGTGATACTGGGAGTAACCATCCTGTAAAACAAACATCCACAAACAAAGAAGAAACTGGTTACCGTTTGCAGTGCACAAACACAAAATCCAATATCAAGATGGTGAGAAGTTTGGGATTTTTATCATTATTTTACATTATACAAAGATGAATCCAAAAGGGGTCTACAGTCACTTCCCCGTTTAAACAACACTTATGTGGGCCATCTGTGTTTTTGTGACAGCGATGACATTTTTTTCATGTTTTGTCAAGTAAGCTAGATACCCTAATACTGATACAAATATCTTTGATAACTGTGGTCATATTCAAACTTTTACATGTTAGTGTGTGTGCATGCCTGTGTGTGTATGTATTTTACATAAAACATCATGTGTTTTATTGTCTGTTGTTGTATTATACTGACTCGTAAAGTGTACTTGAACTCTCTAGGTGATGCACGCTTTAAATTAACATGGCAAGAATTACTTGTTTCTGTAATCAGAATACTGTCGCCTCATTACTTATGAAAGGATAATATATTTTTTAAACTTGTTTTGTGCTAGCATCTAGAGATCTTTTACTTTGAAACCCTCAGTTGAGTAGGTTTTAAACTTCAAATGGAGGAAAAGAGAACTTTTTTTTTTCTTAAAACAATCACAAGGATAAAGTTTGTAGGTGTGCAGTATGATGGGGCCCCCACAATGGCTTCAACACTGGTTCAGTTTTAAAGAATAAGTTCACAAAAAAGGAAAATTCAGCCATTTTATCTACCCACCCCCATGCTGATGCAAGGTTGGGTGAAGACTCACAAAAGGTGTCTGGAGCCTTACACCAAAACAGCATTTCAGCATTCTTGTGAACAGCTGGAATATATTGGGAATTGCTTCAAATCGTAAAACAAAACAAAACAAAACAAAACAAAACAAAACAAAACAAAACAAAAAACAAGGGACAATGGAAAACCCCCCACCAAAAACCATTTAATGGATCCATACAGCTTGTCAGGTGTAACCCAAGTCTCCGGAAGCCCCAAGATCCCAAATCGATTTGAAAAGACTAGGTACACACTCGATGAATAGTTAAGAGAGGGTCTGTGCAAACACTTTTAGTTGTAGTAAAGATTTTGACTTTAAAAAGCTGGTAAATAATGTATTTTCAAATCAATCTGGGATCTTGGGCTTCTGGAGACCCAAATAACAACGGACGGGTTGTATGGAGCCATTGGCTTTCTTTTAAAATTGTTTTTAAATCATTTTCAAACAAGTCCCCAGCTTCTTCAGTTGTCTAAGAGAAGTCTGGAACATTGTTTTGTTGTGAAGCTCCAGAAATGTTTTGTGGACTACGAAACTTCACCAGACTTTCCATCAGCATGAAAGTGAGAAGATAGTGATTTGGGTTAACTTAATCGCAGATCTATACTGATAGTGTCATGTTTTTTTTCCCCTTTAAAAGCAGAGAGGAGCTGTTTAAAGCTACAAATTTGGCCACAATTTCGAGAACCTCACCATGATACACAAGCTAAGGACACTCTCCTATACAATTTTGTATATTGTACATCATGCATTCATTATTTATAATTTAGAACAGATCAGAAGGGATCACACTGACTGTATAATGCTCAAGCGGAAAAAGTTTGTCCTTGGTCACTTGTCACAAAAAGCAGTAATGTGTAAACTTTTATTTAACACTTGTGTGAGAAATTGGATTTCTGTATTGGATTTCAGGAGTTTACATGTCAAAAATGTATTCTGGACAATGACACACAACACCCAAATATACATACAACCATCCACACAACACAAATAAACACATTTGCATAAAGCCTGGGCTTAGTGAACATCTCACTGACCTTGTAGAAATAAAATTAATACAACTAACAACTGCATGAGCATAATTACTGCAAAGCCAATGACTTTGTATCTGTATTAGTTTAGCAGTGACTGGAGAAAAGCCCTTTTCATAAAAATGGATTATGAGAGTCAACAACAATCACAGAGCTGGAACTAAATTCAATTTAGCATTAAGATAATTGGCTACCTCTGAAAGCAAAACGCAAGCAGATGATAAAAGATAACGCAGGCATGTCCCATCATAGCTTTATTGTCTGTGGGCCTCAGCTCGGCTGTGGGAAACTGGTTAGACTCCGGTGACTGTGAGTACAACGATGAGAGGTGAATCACTCCAGTACAATTAGGCTGGAGAGGAAGAGACGGAGGGTAGGAACATGAGACAACTGAGAGATGGAGGAGATGAGGCAGAAAGAAAGGGAGGAGGGACAAACAGGGGCAGAAGCTGAGAGAGACAAAAGAAGATACAAAGTAATGACAGCGACGAGGAGGAGGGAGGAAGATGGAGGGAGAGCAATGGCAGGGGGGTAAAGATAGCAAGAGGAGGAGAGAGGTAACTGAAAGGGAGTGCTGCAGATGGAGAGGCAGAAAGAGAGGAGAGTGGGCTGGAGTGAGCACAGTCCCATGTCCTCCCCTGACTCCTGGCACAGCATTGAGGACTGATAGAAAACTGGAATCCCTGACACACAGCAGTTCAAAGGTTCCTCCCCCAACACATTTCAGCTTAAACCATGGAACCGTCTTATAGAACACTGGGCCTCTGCACACTTGGACACTGTCAGACTGTCATGCTGCTCAAACGAGCAGTCACTGAATATTGAATAATGAATGTATTTTGTAGACTGATGTGTGTGGTCTGTGCAGCTAACAAATGGGATCCAGGAAAACAAATACGTATTTTCCCTCGTACCTGTAGTGCTATTTATCCAGCTAGATTCTTCTCGGGTGAGTTGCTGAGCTGCTGAGATACCGCTGAGGGAATATCTGCCTCCTTTTGAATATATTGGAACTACAGCCTGACAAATTTGCCATCTTTGGAAACTTTTTGGATATCCACTTGAATTTAAAGTAAGTTCTGTTGGTTTAAACAATGATCAGCTGCACAGCATTAGTTAATAATGTCGAACGCTGCAGCCAGTCAGTGAGGTTTAGTAGGTTCAATAAATATTACATCAACAACAAAATTTCATCTGGGGCCAAATCCGACAGTGGCAAGGTTTTTTTTGGACCAGATCAGTGGTCCAATGTTGCTCAGTGAAAATCTGCACTCTGAAGCCTTCCATTGTGAGCTAACAACAAAAGCTCCACGCAGTATACTTATTCTACTTGTCTTGCCTTTTTTCTCTTCTCTTTACACCCCAGCTCCCCTCTCTCTGTTTCACAGCCTCGAACTCTCCTTTCAGCTCCTACTGTAAAAATGAGATGGTTACTAGGCAACCATTCTGCCTGTTGCTCTCACCACCACTGGATGCTTAGTTGAAGGTCGTGGGACTCCGAGGTAAAAAGCGATTACAGCCCCGACAAATGAGGTGTATGTGTGTGTGTGTCTGGCGGCGCTCATGCCAGACAGCAATTATGGCAAAAAATTGTAAAAGGTTACACATGATGAGTGGTGGGTCCCCTCTGGGCCTCAGCGACCACTGAACATTGTCATTTCTTCAGGACTTCAATCCTTCCTCTCTCTCTCACTCTCACTCATTTCACTCTCAGATTTACAGTTGCGAGTGCTTTACTCACACATGATCTATCCATCATCACAGGAATAATCTGTCTCTGACCTTTGCATTCTTTATTTCGCTTGCTTGAGGTCCTGCAGATTTAGAAATTGACCTTTACTCTGCTGGTGTATTTATTGTCAATGGCTCAGAATAGTGTAGGAGTGTGCCACAGCTCTTCCTCTGTGTCTTCCCAAAGCACTGTTGTTAGCCTTTAAATTTACGGAGGCTATCTTGACACCCCCATCTCCTCTTTCTCTGTCTCTCGCTTTCTCATACAGGTGAACATCAGAAGAAATTTTATTCTTTGAAAGCAGTGTGTGTCAAAAATGGCAACAAATTATGAGACTCAAATGCTTGTTTCATTACAATCAGATGATCACACCTACACTAACAGTTTTGCCAGCTTTGTCAGTGACAAATTAGAGCCTTTTTGGTACATAAACATTGTGTCACTTTTCCCTCAAATGTACTAATTTAATTTCTGGGTACATCCTGAGCATTATGTGTGCAACAATCCTGAAGAGGACTAGGTTGTGCAATCAGTGACCTCACATATAGACATCAATTTCTCACTCACTCATATCACACAAACACACCCACACACCGAATTACACATCCCTGGAACATATTGTAAATCTGTCACTCGAGTGACAAACACAGCATCTCTCTGACCCTCAACCCCATCTGTCATACAAGTGTGTGTATCTGTTTTAGTGATTTGTGTTTGTTTGTGATGTATGTGTGTGATAGGAGTATGATATGTGTGCTCACATGCGCGTGTGTGTGAAGAAAGAGAGTGTCTGATTAAGTGCCTGAGCTCGATCATTTATCAAGAAACAAGGCATGGCAGCCCAACAGAAATTACGCACTGAACAGGGAAATGACAAAGTGTAACAGTGTGAATGCACAGAATTAAATTCAGTGTTCGTGCGTGCGCAAGAGAGAGAGCGCATATGTTTCAGTGAGTGAAAGAGAGAATTGAGTACTTCTGGTCGTATTAAGGATGGGTCTATTTACAAAGTGACCATGTTTCAAGTTCTTGCTTTCTACAGGAATCCCCTGTCGAACAGTACCGCACATTTGTTGTTTTCAGAAAACACACACACACACACACACACACACACACACACACACACACACACACACACAGTATGGGGACACATCCTGTCGAATAATCCAAATAAAATTGGGTAAAAGTAGAGTTTTACCACACTCTGGAGACTATTATACATGATTTATCCTAAAGTCGGTGCTAGTGTTGCTACAAAGAGATTTCAGCTTGGTTTATTCATGACTGCTGCACCACTGATCTTTCAAGTCATCTCAGATGCTATTTTCATACAGAGTTACTGTTTATTTATGGGCCCTCAACTTTTCATTTTAGCGCGTTCAAAAACTGCTGGGCAGACCAGCCCCCCGTTCTGTTGCAATTCTCTTTTTCTTTCCCCCTCCCTCTCACTGCTCCCATGGCACTGCTGTACGAAGTGATTAACTCTTCTTAACGCAGTTTGACAAAAATACACATTTTCAAAGACACGCAAACTTGCACAGAACCAAACAGGCATGTGTAACCATGCCCATAACTTCTATGCAGTTTAAAAGTGTGTTGAAAATGCTCTCATTACTTCAAGACTTCAAAGTAAACAAGTCTTTGCCAAGGCGGTTAAAACGGACTCATTACTGACCCAACACTTTTTTCCTCTTTCTAAAACCACATACACACAAAGCTCAGGCTTGCATATTTTCAAATTGCGAAAATTTCCGGAATCCACCTCACTTTCTTCTCTCACTTCACTCTTTCTTTCTCCTGCTTTGCCACGGTCTCTTTCTCCCCCTTTGCTCAAAAACATTTGAGACACCCGACACTTTCGTCTAAAATGTATGCTAATCCATGTTTGGATTGGAGGCTAACAGGATTTTTGCAACACCCATGACCTAATACGTAACGCAGGGATACTAGCGGTAAAGTCACTTATTTTGAGCTCTGGACTTGGGTGATAAAGTCGAAGTGTGCATCCTTGAACGCAACAATTTCCACAGTTACAAAATTAGGCCGGTTTGTCACTAAACAGGCTCTGTTCATGCAATTTAGGCAGTAAACAGTAAGCTATGCTGTCTGTCAACCTTTAAAAGCAATTTTTAGAGGGACTGTGTATAGCATAAGCAACAACTTAACTTTCTGAACTGCTCAGAAGGTGTCAAAAAAGTGAGTTAAATGTAAATTGTTTGTGCAGTATCTAATTAAAGTTGTCCTGGATAACAACATCATTTTAACTGCATTACAAGATCTTGATCATTCAAATATGATGATGAAGTACAGGTGGATGAGTTAGGATGAAACTGTGGATGCTACGAGAGCACAGACTAGAGATGATATCTTGTTTCAATTTAAAGATGATGGATGAGGTTTTTTCTGTTGGTGTGGAGCGAAAAAGTAATTTTCCTTTTTTTTCATTGAATTAATGTTTACATCATATCGGATCAAATGAAACAGATGCAAGACTCAATTTGCTGTTTCGAAATGTGCAGCCATCAATCTTGAGCAGATTGTTACCTTCCTTTAATATCTGTCTTTATTAAATCCTAGTCTGGTAAAAGTGCCCTTGGGGCAAACAAGGTAAGTGTAAAAAATAAACTAACATATTAATAATCCCTCCAAAAATGAATCAACCTTTGTCAGGCCTGGTTGCCGTGTAAAGCCAATGTCCCTCATGTCTGATCACTGGAGTGTTTTGCCATCCAGTCGAGTGTAATGCTATCCAGTGGCAATGATTAGAGAAGTGTGAAGCAGATGAGGCTCCAAGGGGCCACATGGGGATACTGTTCAGTGTAATACTGGGGATGAGAGGATGACGAATGAAGAGAGGGACACAGTCGTCAGGATGAGGCGAGCACAGGCTGATGCCATGAGGCGGCCTGTCCTGAACTGACTGCAGCAACAGTCAGAACTCTTGGACTCTGAGAGCCCACTGCAAATCAACATACAGGAAACCACTGCACTAGTTTCTGTTATTCTCTGTCAGAGTCTAATGCTCGTTGATTGTCTCTTGAAACGGGTGAAACAAATTGCCATTGGCTTGAGCTATTTCTTTCACTTACTTCTACTGTATTAACACCTCAAAAGATATTTCTTTATATACTTGTTACTTTAAAGAACAACAGCTCGCTCTTGTTGTTTCAGGATTGTTTGAGGTTTGACATCTTTGAAAACTTAAGCTCAGATGCTTGAAATTCAAGTGGGAAATACTAGTTTATCATTTGAGGAAAATAACACTGGATGAAATGACTTGTTGAAGTGAATCATGTCGTGGCGTGCAAATAATCTCTCTTGATGTTTAACTGAACATCTTTCAACAAAGATTTCACATTAAAAGCTGAATATGGGACGAGACTGAATAATATGAAGTTGTCCAAAACAAAATAAATGAGCGACACTTCACTATGCAGCATAAGCCAATGACTCGCACACTTCAACAAATTAACACTTCAGAAGGTAGACATCTAAACGTGATCATTAGAAGCATCGCAGAAGTATCATTTGTCACAAGGGGGTTGCATTGTGCAGCATTATATTAAATGTGTATATTACGCAGCTCAAACACATCAGCAGCTTCTTTCTGCTTTTTTCTCTCTGCACAGAGATACACAAGACAAATTCAAAGCCAAGGACACCTCTCTGGAATGTGTTACTTTCCGAATGTCTCACTGCAACTTGTTGATCATGCTTCTAAGGTTTTAGTGTGCTGAATGGCAGATAACCTTGGTGGCAGATATTCACTCAACAACACTCATTACTGACGAGTGAAAGAACTAGAACATCTGTCATTACTTTTAATCAAATTGCAAATGCGCGCGGGTATTTGTCATTTGAAAAGAAACAAAAGAGCCGGGGGAGGAGAAAGTGGGTTTCAACAGTATGTATGTGTGTGTGAGAGGGACAGAGAGAGACAAAAGAATGTGTGTGTGAGTGAGCAGCGCACACACAAATCATAATTTCTCTCACACTTTTTTCCACGGTTTTCTCACTTCTTGCTTGTTTGTGCCATTCTCTGTGAGATAAAAGTTAGCTACTGAATTAATGTGCTACAGATCTCTCGTCGCGGAATGTTTTAACACCCTTCAGCCTTCATGATGGGTTAAATAACCACTAGCACTGATGTTAACCTGTGTGTGTGTGTGTGTGTGTGTGTGTGTGTGTGTGTGTGTGTGTGTGTGTGTGTGTGTTTGTGAAAAAAATACCCCAAAACAAAAGGCCAGAGACTAACACAAAGTTATTGATCCTCCTGCCTCTGTAAACACTGTTGCTCAGTTGTGATGGTGCCCAGCAGAACCCAATTATTCTTTTGTTTGGATGTGGTTATGACTGACCTCAAGGCAGAAGTGCCACACACACAAGCAACACACACAACAAAAGTACATAGTACACAACTAAAGCCAATTTAGTCAATTGCTTCAGTTCTAACAAAGATTTGTCTGAAACACCTTCCTGAGTGAAAGTAAAAAGCCCTCGTCCTTATATACTTTAATTCTATCCCACTGTTCAAGGTCAATTTGCCATATATACTGATACATTTCTTAATTATAAAGATGCTCTGTCAAAGATGTAAAGTCCTGCTCACAGTCAGTTTGAATAACTGTTTTGAACAAAGCTTGATACTTTTCTTGCTCCTTCACAACACAGGTGTATACTGACTACAGTTAAATATATGTATACACACACACACACACACACACACACACACACACACACACACACACACACACACACACACACACACACACACACACACACACACACACAGTATGAGGACACATCCTGTCGAATAATCCAAATAAATTTGAGTGAAAGTAGAGTTTTACCACACTCTGGAGACTATTATAAATGATTTATCCTAAAGTCGGTTCTAGTGTTGCTACAAAGAGATTTCAGCTTTTGTTTATTAATGACTGCTGCACCACTGATAACACACACAGAAATATATCAGTATGTTAACACTGTTTTATGTTAATGTTGAAATTACCAATACAACTTTTTGATTTAATATTCACAGAATAGCCTGGAACATAGCAAAGCATGACATTTGTTAAATCCACAAAAAAATGTGATTGATTCATTATGTAATATGCATACAATAGACCTATCACATAATGAGTGTGCTCTTGCAAAGATGGGCGTCACATTAATTCCTAATCGAATGTGGGTCGCAATTCTTCAAACAGAAGATATATTTAACCACACATGACATTACTAAGTGGAGAGCAAATGTTTAGACAGTTGAGTTACTGTGTGTGTGCTATGTCCTACCTTCTTGTAGAGGGAGCGCAGGTCTCTGTACTGCCACATACTGCTGAGGACCTGAGAGGCTGCCTTTACCACCTTTGCTGAGTGTCTGGAGAGACACAGAGAAAGAAGGAAGGTTATTTCTCCTGGTTCCCATTCCTTTGGATAATGTCGCTATGTCATTCTGTCCTCTGTCTTTACCAGCTGTACAAGATGTGTGCAGGCCAGTGGCACTTGTGATGGCTTTAAGAGTAAGAGGGCCATTGCTCTTCTATGCGGATAATGATTTTCCCTTTGCAAAAACTGAGAGTTTCCAGATGAGTTTCAAATGACCCTCTTTGCCATGCTAATGGTCCCTTCCCTTTCACTTAGCTGAAAGATGACTCAAGTAGGAGTAAGTTCATAAGCATTGACCTTCAATCAAATACAGAGGGAAGCAGAATAATGCTACTTTGTCCATCGAAATTTAACATTGTTTGTTGCCAGGAAAAACAACAGAAGCTTTCTGAAGAATGATGCACTGGAATATATTGTAGTTACACTTAAATAAAGGTATCCCAATCAAATAACATGCTAATCTCTATTGTTTATAGAAAAATATATTATGATACGTCAATGGTTTTGCAGTGCAAGCAAATCTAAATAGACAAACACAGTCAAGGAATTGGATCATCACAATATCATGATTACTCATTGAATTCGAATGGAGCAATTCATTCCAGCCAATGGGGTAAAACTTTTGGAAAATGAGGAAACATTTTTGGGGATTTCGAAACCGTTTTGCTGTTTGTATGATAAGATATCAATGGGATACTGCTGTGTTGCTGTTGTTCCTGTGACATCATAGTAAATGTTGCTCTAGGATAATCATTTCAACTGACCAAACGAACGTTTTTTTTTAAAAAGCTCGACAACTATGATTAAATGACTAAATAACACGTACATCATAGAAGATATCCTTCCAAAATTGTGTTTAATGTTTTGAAAAGGTATATTTTGACCCAAACAATAATTTCTTAAACCCTACCAAGTGTCTTTGTTCACTTAATCTAACCAAATAGCGACAGAAAACTGAACGGAGAATATTAAGTATACTAAGTGAACTTAATGTAAAATAAATAGTTGAACAGAATAATCCTTAGTCTCATGAGTGAGCTTCCTCTACTTAATCCATTTACAACAGCGGCTTGCTCATAAATTGACTTTCTTTTTCCTTTAGTATGCTGAAATGATGGGAACAACACCAAGATAGCAACATCATAGGATGCCATACATAGGATGTGTTTTAGGATTTACAGTTTCAAAGGTACTGTTCATAATAAACCAGTATTTTATCATTCTGTTTTCATTTCATTATGTTTCTCAGCTCAAGGTAGTAAACAGTGATTATCTATGACAGCACAATAATGGGCATTTTCCCAATATGAGAGTGTGTAATTGTGTGAGTGTAGCACGCCACTGCTGATAAGGAACATTTATCCTCAGAGTATCTATCCTGAGAAAATGAAGATGTGTGGGCTATTAGCAGCTAACTACACTCACTGTGAAATTTGCACTTATGAAGGTTTCTTCCAGCACCTCATCTCTCTCTGTAACGGTGCCCTTGAGTGCAATTCCCTAAATAGACTGAGTCTCTCTCCATAACAATAAATGAACGTTTGACCCCCATCTGATAACTCTTCAGTGTGACCCCCTGGTTGCGATAGCAGCTAGGCAGAACACCCTGCTTGGTCTCTCAATGGTGACAGGAGTTATTTTTCTGCTGCCTCTTCCTTTTGTTTTCCAGTCCTGTCCTGTCTTTTGTGGATGAATGGTCACAAGGAAGGCAGGCACAGTTATGAATGATGGATGTTCGGTCACAATAAGGTACTGGTCACTATTGAAGGATGCCCTGACAGGTGTAGCACAATACAATAGTGAATATCTGTTTTGCTTTTTTACTTGTCTTCACATACAATATTAGGATATAGACAGTTTATTTAGGGCTGGCTGTCCTCGAGCATAAGAAAAGCTACTACAAGTCATTAGGGAGATTTCTCATTTTGGACATCATCCTCTCATTTATGTGTGAACAACTCAGACAACCAAATGTGGATGTACAATGTAGTATGAAGTGCACTATTTCTTCTTTGTTTTTAGCTCTGTGTCAGAAACCAATGCTTATGTTGTGAGGGTTGCAGTAAGTATCCGTCACCTTTACTGAGCATAAAATCATCGCTGCTTAAATCTAGAGGAATGTTAAGCACATATCATCATTATGATTTAAAAACCACTTCAAAAACAGCGCAGGTAAATCTGTTCTATGGTTATAAATACATATGACATACTTCTCCATAAACTGTTATATCATTATCCTCAGATTTTTAAGAGCACCCTTTGGGGGGTTTCTGGTTAACCAAATTTGGGACTCTTGCAAAAGCATTTCAAATGATGTTAGAGATGAACAATGTGGTGCTTCTCATTGTGACACTGCGCACACAGTGTGCTACAGTCTCCTGACTCTGGCCTACTCACTTGTCTCCTTTGCTGCGGGCAATGCCGATGAGTTTTTCTATGCCACCAGCATCACGCAGGGCTTTTGCGTTCTCCATGTTCTTGGTGATGACTTCGTGCAGTGCGCAGCAAATGGCAGTTACTGTGTCATCTGACATGGCCTTGCTGGGAGGGCCTGTGGTCCCGGAGGTCCCACTGCTGGTGGCGTTATTGTTGCTGCTGCTACTGCTGCCTGGTAATCGATGAATCAAATCTCTCATGGCATATTTACCTGGTGTGTATGGAGAAAATGAAGGAAGGGGACAAAGTTGGTCAAGTTATGTTCTCTGCTCATCCTCCTGTTTGTTGCTAGTTTTGTTGGAAAAGTTGTAATAATTGCATTTGGATCGACTGAGCCTTGATGACATGGACAATGTGTTTTTTAAATTCTATATTCCATTATATTTTCTATGATAGTTCATGTAACAATGCAAAGGGAGTATTTTAAAATACTAAACAACATACAAACATTAATATTGAGTGTAGTTACGAATGACTGGTACAGTAGAATCAATACAACCAACTCAATAATACATTTCTCCATAAAATCAAACTAATATTGCCCTTTTATTGTCTTTTTAAACAATTGTCTTGAGCAGCTAGTGAGTGGTTTGGATAACTCCATAAAGCTTTAGCTCGAGAGGGCACATTGCAAATCCTTTGACGCCCAGACATTAATACAGACATACTGAGAATCCAATAAAAGGGGAGACTCGTGGTATTTCGGTGAATAGGCTGGCATATGAAGGAAATGAAAAAAAGAATTGACATTCAAAGAATGGGTGGTTGGAGAGATCGAAGCAACAGAAAAGAGGAGTAATTAAGAAGTGCAGGAGATGCTGACGGATAGGAAACCCATAAAGTCAGCTAGTGAGAGGGTGGAGGAGATAGAAGCAATATCATTTGGGGTGAAGGGGAGTTTAGGGCAAAGCTGTGTGAGTATGGAGAACAAAGAGGGACTAAATCATCTACATGTAACCTGAGCTTACCCACAGAGTCAGGTAGTCTGTTTATATATAGGTGTAACAGGGTCAAGACATGAAATAAATTAATGTCAGTCCCAGAAAGTACTATTGATGTGGATGAGAGTAGCTTGTTGGCATATAAACAGATATTGCAGGTCATTAAAATGTATTTTTTGACATTTTTCTAATTAATTTTTCACACAGATTTGCTGGAACATATGTAATGTAATCAAGAAGCAGTTGACTGTTATTTCCTGCCGTGTTTGTCTAAGCCGAGTGGAGCATCCCTTGAGAGTGAGATCACCGGATATGAAGTAGCAGCATATGACTGAGAAGAGAGGCCAATAAAGGAGAGATCAGAGCAAATAGGTGATGACTGGAAGAGTGGAGGACGGGAGAGGAGCTGAAGAGATGAGAGGAAAGAGGAGATTGTGCTGACTGAGGTTGTGCACGAAGATTCATCAAACATGAGCGGCAGTCGAGAGGTGAGAAATGACCTGACCATCACGAAAACTGTCAATTACACTTGAATCATCTTGAGCTCCTGGAATGAAACCCATAGGTCACGTTCGAGGTAAAGAATCAATTTGGATGCAAAGGTGATTGTAGGACAATGAACCATGGTTGATATGTGATTCATTTAACAAAATCCACTCGACAGAACACCAAGAGCCTTTCCTTTCGTCATGCATACTAAAAGGTAAACTTCAATCAACTGAGCACCTCGACAAGAATGAATTGTTCTTCTCTCTCTGTGACAGAGGTGTGACAAAGCATGCCATTTAATTGAGTTTGTGCATAATGCTTCGTGTGTGAATATGACACTAAAGAGCTGCACAGTGTGAGTCACTGTCTAAATTTCATAAATGCAAATCTTCCTCAGAGGTAAAGAAGATAAAAACAGAGTCCTGGTGTAAGTGTTACATCCACTGTCGAATCATCCTGAAGTGTACTGAAACATCCTATCTGGTAGCTGTGAAAACTGAGGCCGAAATACTCAGGGGGCAATAAACTCAAAACACTTTTGGATTTCCCTAACAGTTTTTTTTAAATAATATTTCGAAACAACTTATATCAAACACAACAGTACAACACTTCCCCACATCTTTATATACCTGGATGTTTTTTTCCAGACCAATCCATCACTGTGATATCAAAGAAGCCCTCACTGGCTGGTGGTAAATCCCTCGCTCATATTACCTCTAATACGTCTAAGTGATCTGGGAAGGGCCAGGAATTGCAGAGCAATACGCAGTGAAAATCAGATGGGCTAGGGTTACACACACACACACACACACACACACACACACACACACACACACACACACACACACACACACACACACACACACACTGCATGATATTATACATATGCCCTTGTATGACAACAGTGTTATAAACTTGAATTCAGGCACCCTCATGAAGACACACATGAGGGCTTCAAAACACACGTCTGTACATGTATGCACTTACAGGTGTGCACGATCATACAGCAAGACACACATGAGCACACACTCACACACGTGCACTCTATCTGTATAGCTGGAGTCGTGAGTTAATTGGCCAAGTGTTATCTCAGCCTGGCAGGCTGAACAGAGGTTAAGCGGTCATTGTCTTTTGGCTGTAAGGACAAAGTTAAGCTGCATCCAAGAGGAAGACTCATTATCTGACTGACTTGAATCAGACTGACTGATTTCCCAGAAATTTACCAGCTGGTGAGTGACTTTTAATTTACTTTCTTTAATGATTTAATGATGTGACGCATTTGTGAATGAGTGAGTGAATTATTTACTGTCTGGCTAATTTACTGACTTACTGCCAGATAATTTACTGCGTCAATGACTGACAATTTATTGATTGACTGACTGACTAATTTATCAACTGGCTGTGGAGAATCCAGTTATAACAAAAGGAGAGTAAGGAGTGAGCACAAGGACGTTAATGCTCTTAGAAGCACTTCTGTCTGCTTGTTTGTCTCAGTATTTTGTGCTTACAGACAAAAGCTCAGCATGTCAGCATATCTCTAAAATATGCTTGCATGTATGTGTGTACACAGGTGTGTGCATGCATATCCCTATCAGTCACTGCAACGTCATCACATTCATCCCACAGGGAGTAAGTACGGAACAGAGAAGATGATATGAAAAGAGAGATAGGAAGAGGAGTAGAAACAGGCAAGGGGGCAGCATAGTAGCCAACGATGTTTAGAGCAGAAAGAGGAAGAAGAAGAGCAGGAAGAATGACTGAAGGACTACTTTGGTCTACATACGCATCAGTGTATGGTGACACGAATGCAATGTGAAATGTAGGGATGTCCCGAGCCAATCTGCAGGATCGGGATTGGGGGCGATTTGGGCATTTTACCACTGATCGGGGATCGGCAATTTTGAACGTGGACTTAGGTCCACGATTTTTTTTTTTTTTCACATCAGAGCACAATTTGTGGCAGAATGTAGATGCGTGCGTAACTTTACTCTGGCAAACCTGTGGATAAAATGTCTGCAGTGTGGAAATTGGTTAAATTAGAAAGCGAAAGCACTCCAGCGGCGACATGTAACATCTGCAACACGATCGCTGCGTGGAGGGGTAACGAAGGCGCTGCATTTAATACTACACATTCGATACAGCATATAAAAAAGAAAAACAAAGTTATACAGTGAGTTCACTCAAGCAACAAACACTTGCGGATACTCTCAAAAGGAAAGAGAAATATCCTTGAGACAGCAACATGGCCAAAAATATTACAGAGAACATAATTGAATTCATTGCTCTGGATAACCAGCTGATCTCTGTGGTAGAGGATTAGGGTTTTCTTCGTCGTCTGGAGTTTTTGAGTCCCCGGTATGCCCTACCATCTCAGCATTACATTCCATTGATTTCACTCTCGAGTTTTGTGGGTCTCATACAGCAGAGCATGTAAAACAGGCAATCAAGGAGATGCTGAAAGCGTGTGAAATAGACAAGCAACGCATCCGCGTAATTTTACGTGACAACATAAGGAATATGAAAAATAGCAATTGATGATATGGAGGTACCAAGCGTTGGCTGCGTCACACACACACTTCCACACTTCTACACTTCAGCTGGCTGTCGCGAGTGTCTGCTGTCACAGCGCAGCATCACAGACTCACCTGCTAACGCAAGGAAAGTGGTAGGCCAATGTTGCAATAGCATAATAAGAAAGAGCCATATGAAAGTATATACTTTGTTTCAACCTATTAAGGAACAGCTTGGATGCAGGTATTTTCTTTCTTAATGCAGCTGTATTATCCAGGAAAATATTAGTTAAGGTTAAGTATCGGATCGGGACTCGGTATCGGCAGATACTACTAAACATCAAAGGACTCGGATCGGTATCGGGGTAAAAAATACCAGATGGGGACATCCCTAGTGAAATTGAAGAATCAGACATCGAGGCCCTCATTATTTCAAATTATTTTAATAACGCGCCTTGTTAGAAGAAGAAGCTTCCTCCCGATAATCACTGGGTGCTATGAAACATGACTGGAAGCCTCACACAAAAACACCTCACATTCACAACACACAGCAGTTATCTCTCACCTGAACATACACATTTCTCATTATCTGGCTGTCTGTTTGTTTGCCTCAGTTTTGGGATATCTTTTCCAAGTTGTTTGTTTTGATCTAAGATGTTTTTGCCTCAACTGATGTTGTTATATTATTTCTTGGGGTTTAATTGTACAACCTTGATTCCAAAAATGTAGAAATCTGCCTGAGAGGTAAATAAAAACCACATGGAATTATTTGTCAGTCCTTTTTTGACATATTCAATAAACACAGTACAAAGGCAATATATTTAATGTTCAAACTGATAAGCAATTGTTTTCTGTAATATACACTCATTCTAAATTTGATGCATGCAACACATTCCAAAACAGTTGTGACAGGGGCACATTTACCACCAACACTCTGTAATTAATGGGGAACTGAGCACAGTAAATATTTTCATTCTGGCTTGATACACAACTTCAGTTGCTCATCGGCTCAGGGTCCCCGTTCTGTCAAACATTTTTCAATGGGAGACAGGTGTGGACTGCAGGCAGCCCAGTGCAGTACCTGCTCACTCTTACTCAAAGCCATGCTGTTGTAACATAATGCGGCTTGGTATTGTATTGCTCAAATAAGCAGGAACATCCATGAAATGAAACATGGATGCAGACGTTGTTCCAAAACCTGTCTGTACCTTTCAGGATTTATAATCATTGGTCTGATTTGGTTTGATTTAGGTTTTATGCCTTGTCCTAACTTTATTGGACTCAGGGTTGTATTTTATATCAGTGCACAGAGTTTTATCAAAGAACTAATATTAACATACAGACACAAATAGCAAAGGCTAAACTAAAATAAAGCGAAGATGTGCTCAGACACCGCTTTAGTAAAATAAAATCTGGCCTACACACACACACACACACACACACACACACACACACACACACACACACACACACACACACACACACACACTATGATACCCCAAGCCTTCAAGAGGCGTATTAATGAATTATAGATTAATATAAATGGGAGGGAGTCGCTGCACTTTCCGAATGTCAATGCAAAATTCAACACATTTTAAATACTAAATCTTTTGATGTGCTCATTGCCCTGATGAAGAGGATTTTTTTGTTAAAATACCGGGTTTTAATTTCTATTAAGTATACAATTTATCTCTGGAGGTCAAGTTAAAGGTAATAAGATGATAAATGGCCAATCTGTGGCTGTATAAAAAGCATGTTGTAGTAAATACAACAAGAAGCATTGCTACATGTCAACGCCAGGAACTTCATGTATTTCTGTAACCTCACACTGGTCAAAAGTTGTCATACAGGAAAGAGAGAACTAAAGGAGCTGACGGGAACATTAAGATAGATTTTATTATGAGTGGCTGGCGACTCCTTCCACTTTGAAGTTCTACTGTGACACAGACAGCACCTCTACATGCCGGAGTACAACCTCCCCTTTCTTTTTTTTCTCTGTCACTGAAATGTGAGCTACACCTGGAACATGTCCTCAAGGGCAGAAACAAGCCCTGTGCTGATCACTGCACAGTCTAATAAACCTGTATTACACAACTCCTCCAATATAGCCATCTTCACCTGCGAGGCAGAGCTGGTAATATATTCCTGGGCTGCATTCCCTCATGTGTCGCTAACTCCCACTGAGCAGGGCGTGCTTCATCAGGGCCATAATGGCTGATTTGATTTAAAGAGATCCAATTACCCTCAACAATGGAGTGATTTGATTGTTTACTGGTGGAGAAGGGAGAGTGTTATTGAAGTAAAATTGGAGGTAATTGTCTCAGGGAGATGTGTGGAAAGATGATATCGCTTGATTGTCTGTGGCGTCCGACTGTCTGACAATAAAGGATTGTTAATACACAGTTATCAGTGACTGGGTCGGGGTCCCTCAGGTGGGCTTCTGTACACTTACTTGCATCAAAAGCTCCTAGTAATGATGCTAAAGCCTTTCTGGGTTCTATGGATATGTTCTAGGCTGAATAAAAGCCAATGTTACAATGGGAATTGTAAGATGATTGTGATAATTGCTTTCCTACAGGACAAACATGGATACTTGTAGACTCAAACTGCAGTTAAATCTACAGTATGTGAATGACTGAATCATTTGTTTTATAGATGGAAAGCTTGTCTCAAATCATCATTTGAAGATATACTGAATTCATTTTTTTTATACTATCTCTCAACACATTAACCATTCATCCTTATTTGTTGTCAACTCAATGTGCTTAATTTGAAATGTGGTATGATTATGAGGTGCTGCAGCTGCTATTAAATATTCAGTGACAAAACAAGTGTTCAGTGTTTTTGTCTGATTTGAGTGAGTTTCCCAGAGGTGATTTAATCAGTACATGACAACATCGACAGGGGGCGCCAGATTCAAAGCAACACAGTATTGGTTTCTGCTCTGTGGGCATGTTCCTTTATTGAGAACAAGAAAGTGATGTAGTTCTGGATGTTCTCCTCTGCGAGATCAAACTGCATTTGAGAATAAACACCAGAATTATATCAATGCACAAACCCTGGAGATACTCCATTCAGGGAGGAGTTAGGGGTTCTTTATTGGAATCAATTTAGCTCACTATAATCAAAATCATAAAACATTACAGCATTATAACGAGTTCTGGATCCTGGATACACACAAACACACCCTGCAGTCACCAAATATCAACACCCCTGCATCCTCATCAAACAAAATAGATATGAAGGCTCTCCAAGGACGGTCTGATTTGGCACTGCAATGTGAGGTGCATTCCTTTAAACTTTTGAAAAAAAATATATATATCGATGAATAAATAAAATGAAGATGGAGAGGAGAGTGCAAACAGATGAAACACAGCGAGTTTAAACAGGTCAGAAATGGAGGTAAATTGGAAAGCTGCATGCTGCCGCTTCCGTCGTTGTAAAATATTCTGCCTTTCTGTGTTTGGTGCTTTTCACACCAGTTATTTCTCGCCCTCTGTGTCTCTCTCTTTGATGTCTGTGGGTGACAGGTTTACAGAATCAACTGCAGAGGAGGGAGAGAGAGACTGAGAGAGAGAGAGAGACAGAGAGAGATAGGGAGGAAAGGCAGAGGATATTTTTTCCCCCTGCGTGGAACCTGTGGCTTCATTAAAGACACTCCACCGACGTGAAGAAAATTAATGCTCGGAAGATGTATAGATGCACACACATAAACATACTCTATTCATGCACACACACAGAATTCTCATTGTGACAGTTAAAGTTACAGTGTGCAGCTTCTCAATGATCATCAGCTACGTTTTTACAAGTGCAGACATTTTCTTGAATAAAATGAGGCTTTGAATATGTCACTTCTCACCTTTAAGAGGCAAAAACAGAAGCAAAATTAAATCTGTGCACCTCCCAAGATGACCTGAACATGAGTCAGACCCTGGAGGGACAGCTGTAAGACAGAAATCTCATCATAGCATGACAGCCCTTTCTTTCCCTCCCTTGATATCTCTTTATTGTTCTTTGTTTCTATTTCTCTGTCTGCTGTGATCCCAGTCTGGTACAGAGGAGTAGAGGACGGAGAATGCCAGAGAGAACAAAGTGCGCTGATAAAGGACATGCCAGACCCTCACACACAAGAGATTCATCCCAAAGGCGACACTGATATTTCATCAAGTACAGCTGCAACAGGGATGGTGAAATGTGTGTCGATTTAATTTGAGTCAGTTGGCAGGGTTTCTCCTTGTTTTGGCCCGCTAGCTCTCTAAAGGATCTTATGTTTATGTTGATAAAATGGATAGTGAAATATATGTAAAGGCCAGCACAGGTGAAGAGAACACAATGGACTTTCTCTGGTGATCTAAAATGATTTGGTGTAGCCAGGAATCCAAAAAGTAGGATATGCATGTCAAGTATTTTTTTGCCCCCTGCTCAGTGCAGACTTTCACTGTAATACAATGTGTGTATGTGTTTCTGTGTGTGTATGTGTGAAAAAAATGTTTAGATCAAAAGGAAAATTATTTTTTTCCTACCCCTTATTTGCAACTGCGTTAACTATAACAGCGCCTGACCTCTAGCTCACACACACTCTTCTACAGACCCACACATTTTCAATCATGCAATTAGTGACATCCCTGCAGCGCAGTAATGTGGTTTCCACAGTAACACTCCCCAGCACTGATGTCATCAATGCGAGACACAAAGAGCGAGAGACTGCGAGAGAGAGAAGCTGAGGCGTTATGAGCTAATGTCTGAATCGGGAGGAAAGGAGACGGAGAGGGAGGTGTGTGTGGGGACAAACAGTTGGAGGAGAAGGAGAAGAGAAGAGAAAGAAAGAAGCAGAATGAGGTGGAGCAAAAGGAGTATAATATTTGTGTTGTGGTATAATATGGTAAAGTGGAAATGAGGGGTGGAGAGTAGGAGGGGTGGGTTAAGCCCATAAGAGGTGTGGTGAGACAAGAGAAGAAGACACAGAAATGGGAGAAGAAGATGTGAAAGGGTTAAAGAGACGAGCAAAGGCTCATTTTCAACTACTACGTTAAATCATTGTTACATATTTTATGCACTTATACAGTGTTACCTTTGCTGATATGTTTCACTGAGGTTTTAACATTTTAAAAGTCATTAGTATTTCAGAAAGTGCAAATTGACTTAAAAAAAGAGTTAAATATGGGGGGTCTTCTGAAACCAGTAAGCATTAGTATGTTATCAGTATTTCAAAGGTATTTTCATTTGATGTAAATCAAACAGAACTGAGGAGTTCCTGCACCAATTACACACAAGAACATCATGATCAAACCTGGGTGTTGCACCAAATCAGGCGCCCCACGGTTCACACGAAAGAGGTGGTCTTGCGCCACTTTCAAGTAAACCACGAGGAGCTTTGTTTGATGTTGTAGGTCAATTACTGTGGTCTAAATGCAGGAAGTAAGCCAGCAAATCTAGTATCAAGAAGCTGACTGCTCAGATTTTCTTGATGTCTTTGAATGTCTGTCGTTGCGCCAAACCAAAATATCTTCTTTGATTCTTCTCAATGTATGTACACATCATATGACTATCAAATAATGCTTAAAAGTCTCAATGCTTTGATTTCCAAATCAGTGATTTGTGGATAGATGTATAATCAAATGCAATATAGAATGAAGTCTCTGTGCCATTTCAAAAACTTGAATCAATAAGCCCTTTTAAAGTATGAAAAGTGTAACCCAAAAAGTTCAACATCCAAATTTGCATTATTATACATCACAAATTTAATGCAATCCCAAAAATGAGATGTCCTATTAGGACTTGATGTTTGGAATTTAAATGAAAATCTAAGTGCAGATTCCAGAAACACAATTAGATTTACTTGTCAGAGCCAGTCACTTTATACAAAATAAATGTTTAATTTACAGTTTTTGCATTAATTACATTTCAGTTAACACCAACTTTGCTATGGATCTACACAGCATATGTTTATGGGAACCTTTAGTAAATGGTTGCTGTATTTGGAAAAAAAGAAAAAAACACTACGTCTTTTTGGCATTCCAGGGCTGTTCCCAATTCATGTGTGTCAAATTACCATCTGTAAGTAAATGGGGAAGAATTGCGCTGACAGACGGCGTAGCAGTGAATGGGACTCATTTATTGCTACACAGGCGTACAGTGCATTATGCAAATCAAAAACTATGAAGGAGGTGAAATCAGGAGAGAGACAAAAACATTGACAGATGAGAAGAATGATTCTCAGCGACATCAATATGCGACTAAATCACATTACAGAGGGATTGGAATATAAGCATACATATGCGGTTAGCTCCTTAGCTGCCGCTGCTCTCTCTACTTCTCTTTCTCCTCTTTTTTATCTTCCAACCCTATTCAGCCTCCCTATAGCCTGACTTGGCCCGTCTCTGCTCTTTTCCTCTATCCTCAGCCTTGTAGCTCTCTTGCTTGTCTTGCCGCCATTCAATCACACAGTGCTTTCCAGAGGATTTGACACTCTGAGGTTATTGTGTGCGAAAGATGATTCTCATCTCCGCTCACTCTGCTGAGCGCTCATGCAAACTACCATTCCCCCACAGTGATGCTGCCAAACTTACCGGCACTAACAGCTTATGACACACTATTGCATGAGTTGTAAGAGATGTTTTTTTTTTTTTTTTGCTTTTCAGAAAGACTCGACTTACTCTAGATCAGATTAGGAAAATTATGTTCTAATCAGGTGTAGCTTTGATCTGACAAAGCCCCGCAAACTAGTCTTTGTAATCGCTTTGTTGCTTCGGGTTAACCTGTTGTTTTGCAGATGTGCATGGTGTAAAGGAAAAGGTGTTTGACTCAGAGGTTAGAGCCACTGTGGTGAATAAAGCTTGCGAACATGGGCCAAATGGAGCTTGTCTCTTAGGACTGCCTGGCCTCTACCTCTTTTCTGTCGACACGCATCAACTCACACCTTGCCAAAAGCAAAGATTCAACTCTGAGTGATCCCTCTCACTTTTCTCCTCCTCTCTCCATTTTCTCTCTGCATCTCTGAGACTTTCTGTCTTTCTGTGTCACTGTGTGTCATTAACACTGACTGTCTCTTTCTGTCTCATTTGCCATTTGGCAGTCTCAACAGTTTGGAACAGAAGTTGATTTGTGAGCTGATTTGGAACTGATTATTTATTCCACTGATACTAATGAATTGTATGTGACTATTTAAATAAAGCCTGTTAGCTAGCTAACAGATCCAGCCAGCCATCATTGTCTTATCAGGTGTAATAAGCAATTTTCACATTAAGCAAATTAATTCCTGAAAGGGCTTCTTGTAAAGACAATCCCAATATGAATCAACAGCCCGCTCTGCAGCTTGGGCAGTTTCCAACGGCCTCTTAGCTCATTATTTTTGTTTGCCAGGCAGTAAAACAGCAACAATGTCAGTTCAAATAATACCTTGAAAAAGTTGTAGATAAAAAAATAACAGTAATAGTAAACATTTAGCAAGCTTTTGGCAGATCTATTTTTCATTAGTTGGAGGATGAAACCAGGACCAAAATTCCATTATACATTTCCATTCTTAATCAAGCAGTGCAATAGGATGCCTATACTGGGTCATGCTGCTCATTTCAACATAATAGAGGACTGGCCAGTGCAACATATGGCCACATGTTGAAGGTACCTCTGAATGTTAAGTGGCACTGCCACAGCAGCATATCAGCGTAGTCAACATTAACTTTATCTCACTATGTTCAGTAGAGTAGGTATCTGTGGATGTAGCTAGCTGCTGTTGTCTAGTTAGCTAATTGAACCATGCAGCTACTAGACATATTAGCTGACTTGCAACAAGAGAACTGGGCTCAGCAGCCTCCTTGTGAACATGGCCGGACCGGGACAGCGTAGGAAAATACCATGAATGAGATGATATCCAGCGGCTCTGACAAGGCAGGTGGGGTTTTAATAAAAAATAGGTGAAATAGGTGTTGTGAAAATTTCCCTTTTAACATTTGTGAATTTATTTTGTTTATTTACTGGACCTAATACACTAAGAACTAGTGAAATGGAGCAAACTGCCATACATCTGCCAGCTAACAACTATTGGTGTATCACCTCTTGAGGTACAACATGGTATTATGAGACAAGATGGGCCTGAGTTAGCTGATAAGCAAGCTTACTGTTCTTCACTCGATAACTCAGTAACACAATACCCAGAGGTCATACTGTCATACTGTCAGTTCATTATATGAATGCTTTGAACCCAAATTTTGGCCATGTCTTACACTTTGCATATTTAAAGCATTTTCAATGTATCTGCCTAGGGAGGAATGAACCAAAGTTAACCAAGAACTCTCTGTGTCGCTAATAAAGTTAGCTTCCATGACTGTTAACCTCACAGACATCTCTGATCACTGTTTTCTTGCCCAGGTGTATCTATTTTTAGCCCTGATGGTGTTAGTCATTATTCCGACAGGAGAGTGATGATCTGTGATGCCCCTGATTTTCTCTCTTTCTATTACATATCTTAATTTGCCTCCATTGCCCTGTCTCTGTCTTACTGTCTGTCTCTTAATTCTCAGAAATAACACTTGGAGAGCTAATAACATGCAGGATTTAAACCATGTCACCGGGCTACTAAGTAAGTCAAGCATACATTCAAATGAAAATGCCAAACGAATATGAATTGACTTTTTCTGTGAATTTGCAAGCAATTACATTATTCAATCAGCCTGCGTGTTTTGATTTTTTCTCTCTCTCAAATTCATTAGAGTCCACCTCTCTTAAAACGTGTCTCCTTTTTATATTTCTCTGATTCGGAAGCTAATGGTTGTAAAAGACCACAAGTAAAAAATGACCAATTACCTCTAATATTTTAATCAATTAGTGAACAGCTGAATGATTTCCAGAGCAAAACATACAGTTCTCATTGTTAAAGGTCAAATGGAGAAAACTATTAAGTTGTGCTTGTGTGTGGAATGCTTTTCACTTTAATTTTATTCAAATTAAACATTTCTTTTTCCAATGTAAGCGCAAATGGGTCAGACAGACGTAATTGTGACCTTGGAATATTACAATATTCAATGAAATTATCATAAAATCTAAAATTTAAGGGAAACACTTAATAAAGTGCAACAATTCTGTTTGAGTCGATATGGATGAAGTGCATTTAACTGATTTCTTCTTCCATATTTCTTTATCTAATATCTCTGCATGTTATATGTTGTCATAGAGTAGATTTGGAGGGCAACCCCGTCTATACTTCATTGGACATTTGTTTAAAGGGTAGAGGTTGGACCCACAATTTTAAGGTGACAAAATTTAAATCTACTTTATCAAAGGCACAATGCTGTTAGAGTGTATGAGGGTTTTGCTGTTTAGACAATTACTGTCTAGTATTGCTGTTATTATCATCTCAACTGAAAGGGGAGAGCTGTTGCCATGCCGTGCAATGGTCCCTGTCAATCTTTGAAGGGATAAAACATAAATAAATGCACATGCATGAATTCCTACAACACCTAACTTTATTATTAGAACATCAGCAGGTGCACTTAAGACACAAGACAAACTTAAACAACTTACATTGAAGTCAGAATAATAAAGTGTCTTTGTGCAAAGGCCTCAATTATGCTGTAATCTGCTCTGTGCATCAGCCAGCCCATCACAGGATAGACGTGATGAGCTTTGCCGACGGCAATCCTGGTCACTCTTAAGACGCTCCAGCAAAAACCCAGGGAGGCTCCAGAAGCCCGAGGGTAGCAGGGTTGCTATAGGAACCACTGAGCCCACGAGGAAGCCAAGATAATCAGAGATACCAGTGACGGTGAGGGGTGATGACACACGGGCACATACTGCACACACATATGCATAAAGCGCAGTTATATCCGTGCAGACATGGTGTGTGTTTATGCAAAGAGGACACATCCCACACACACAACATGAAAGTGTCTTAATGTGCCAGGTTGACTAGTGATCTCGAGTCTGTAGATGTGGTTAGTCTGAGTGAGGCTCACTCATTACCTCAGTGTGCTGTTCAAAGCCCAATGCAAGCCTTTGATTGATCTCTTCTGCTGCTCTCTCACTCTCCTTCTTTTTGCAGCCTTTCTCTTTTAAATACACATTAATTATCAGTTTATTCCCTTTATTCACGCCTCCACTGTCTTTCCTCATTAGCCTAATTTTCTCACAACACACATTGGCCTTTGTTAGTTTAATTACATGTAAAATTACTTTACACAACACTTAAAATAGAAAAAGAAAACTAAATTGCAATAGTCTCCACAATAACAGGGTGTAGTTATGTATGGTAGTGGCAGAGGAATAGTTAAATTATATATAATTAAATCACAGGAATTCCAGCTAGTGATATACACTTGTAATCACTAATTAACGGTCTCAATCAATGACATAATTTAATGGGTCAAAAGGTAATTTAATACTAAAAGGAAAACTTGACAACAGGCAGACAGTGTCAATTAGCTTTAATTGGTGCAACAGGCTACAGGTGTTTTTACCCATACCCTGTTTCATCACTTTAACATATGCTCCTGACTTGCTCTAAATGAGAACAATGTGATGGGAACAGACCACAGTAGAAGGGCTGCGAGAGAATGCAATTAGAGGTGGAAATGGGCTTCCGGTAGCGCTTCACACACAAACAACAGAGACTCCAACTAAGCATAACAGCACAGGTGTTCAAATTCAATTTCGTCAAGAAGGTGGGGAGAGGTTTCAACACCTCATATTATCTCTTGGAGAAGTTTTTATCAGTACTCACCAATGAGTTCCTTGTTCCTGATGTCCAAGGCCATATTTCTGAGAGCGGTGGCCACGGCACAAACTACTTTGTCATTGTCTATCCTCAGTAACTCCACCAGGATGGGAAGGCCTTTCTCTTTACGCACAGCAGCCCGGATGTACACTGACCACTGACAGGGAGAAAGCAAGGAAAAGACTGTTACACAGTGAAAACTGGCAACTGTAATTTAATGCAAACAAACAAACATTTAGTGCATTTAATTCCAAATAACAAACAATGTCATGGTGCATTTATGGTGGCAATGTTCTTCAAAACAGGAAGATTGTAGAAGTTTTGTGAATACGTACATACATATTCGTATTTTAAAACCTAGTTTTTACTTTTTCCTCAGTATTGTTCAGTCTGAATGATTGTAATAAATATACTTCTTGAATGAATAAATGAAGATGAAAGGTGTCCACTAAGACTTTTGCAAACAAAAGACAAAAATATCAGAGCCATCCTTTTTACTTGCTTGCAACACTATTCTTTTTTTGGTTCACCCCACACTGCTGGCATACCTGTGCATTGTGAGATGGGTTGTTTATATTCCATGCATTTTTATTCTACCACTGCCTTCTTGTCACTATACTGACTATTTTCCCTCTCTCTTTTTCAAACCAGAGACGGACTGTAAATAAAGTGGTTGCAGTATGTAAAAAAAGGAGACAGACGAAGCACAATGGACGAGGTTGAGTGGGAGATGTTATATTCAGGGGCAATATGAGAGCAGCTGAGACATTACACTGACTCACAAGTGATATACTGTAAGAGAGGAGAATTATATGAACCATAGAGAAGAGTTTTGAGCTTGGAGACCACTCTATCCTCCCTCAATAACTATCAAGGTATGCTTAAATGGACCACTCGACCCTTAACGGCTCAAGTGGTGCCACCTTGTGTGTCAACTGAAGAAGACTGGGGCTGTGTTAAACAGAACCCAGGGACAGATACCAGCAAGTGAAGTGTAAAGCTACAAGTTTCTGTCAAAACAGTCATCTATTTTTTGTTAATGTTAAAATGCAGTATTGTTTGTCTTCGAGACAAAAATGGGCAAACTTTGGTTCATAATTTCAGGAATTAATTCACCCTTAGAGCGAAATGATAGCATGTCTTATCCAAGAGCTCAGCTGAGTGTAGACTGTGCCAGCACTACGCCAACACAGCTCCTTTGGAAACTGTCAGCAGCACTATTCTCAAAGTCAGTAGGGATCTTGCTTAGAGGAGACAAAACAAAGCATACACACAGACACAGACGCACACACACACACGTAGTAAGGATCCAAAATAGAAAATGCGATTTCATGAAGCCCACCTGCCCCCCATCATTTTCTCATCCTACCTTGTCTTTCTATAGCCTCCTCTTCCATTTACCACTTTCTGTGTTTCCGTGTCTCTGTCTATTCCACTACCAATGGAAATACTCACAGAACCAAAATCAGACACACACACCTCCTACACACATTTACAGGACCACAGAGACATCCCTCTCATCCACACTGTGCTTCCCTGTCTGCCACCCCTCCTGAGCTCCCATTTTTACATACATTCAAAGCAATGTATCCATTTGACATTTTTGGACCGCATTTCCATGAACATTCCCAGATTACAACCAACAACGCCCAGTGCAGATTTATGATTCTAAGGACATTCCAAGGTTATTCCCTCACGTTTTCTGCCTTTTAGCCGTATATGCAGCTCCGTCAAGGCTAACACTGCCCTCACTAACACTCTCCAATATGACTGCATGACTCATACATTATGACCATCTAGCTACTTCCATTAGCCAGCTGCCATTGAACCCTGGGTAGACTCCCTGGTGGGTTTGAGCTCGGAGCCTTTACATCACTACAGTTATTGTGTTCCTACTAAACAACATTATTTACTATAGAACACATAGAATCCTTGTAAAATTGAGTGTTCAAATATTTCAGAGTCGGCAGAATGGTGTAACAACAAACAGAAAAGTGTTACAACTGATTGCCAGCTGTTTATTTTCCGTACTGTGAACCAATTCAGTCTGCGAATTTTGAAGCCAGAAGTGAACCAGATGTAGATGTAGATTAAAAAACCTATCCTCTCCTTGGATTATTACTGATATTAACCACTTAATGACATTTTAATAGGCATTTGCATGCCGTGAAAACACATGTATTACTATGCAAGGTTATGCTGAAAAATTAACCTTCCTCCATTCCTCTAAGAATCACTATCAAATTATTTAAAACTATAAACCACATGTATAACCTAGGCGGTGCTGTCCCAGAATCTTGTTTCACAGAAAGTCATGGTCCATACTGAGCACGGACATAAACACCAGAACTACTGTGCATATCTTCATGTTTATATATATGGAATGCTTTTTTATAATGTAATGGTTGTGACTAATAAAAAGGACATACTAGGATAGGGATTAGGAATTGTTGTGTTACTGTCTGCCTGTTGTTTTACATCAAGGACCATATTTGAACCAAGTGTTATCACGTATACATGTTGTCCCTTGTATCCATTGTCTTCTATTACCAAAAACAAAATTAATCGGGCAATCATCTAATTTTCAATAAACAGAAGCAAAACGAGCGCTTTATTCCAGACTAATTCTATGGGTGGTCTACTAATGTTACTAAGGCAGATGACTTTTCTAGTATTGCTTCATTTAACTGTCTGGCAGCAGAGTGTTTCTTGGCTACATGCTGTGACAGTTTCTAAAAAGATCTCAGTAGCCTACACACTATCACACATTTGCATGAACACATTTATGTACATGCACACACACACTCTTATAATTATTACATACTTATAATGCAAATACACTGTTCTATCTACACAGAAACTGTTGTGTACACTGTGTCTCTGCATTCAGAGCAAAGCTGAGTTAGAACAGGCTCATAATGAATCCCTTCCTTTCATAGTAATATAGACTGAAATGTATAAACACACATTTATAGTTTTCAGTGTTTACCTGATGCTCTATTAAAACACAAGTACAAGAACTGGAAGAGCAGCATGAGCTTCAATTCTACATCACCAGGAAAACAGTAATTTACTGTACTCTGACTGAAAGTGGATCACACCATATTAACATGATTATAATCTTGGGCTCCTGCAACCACATATTATGAGTGACAAAGATGCTCAAGTGAAGAATAAGAAGGCAAAGAGTTTTAACTCTAATCGTTACCTTCCAGCTGCCTGCGGCAAGGTTCTGCAGAGCCCCGGCTGCTCCCTCCAGGGTGTCTGGATTGGAGCATTCAGACAGCAGGGTGAGGTAGGGCTTTACGATTGTGGGGTGCCACAGCATCTGAACCCCTTTTGGGGGCTCTGCCGTGTCTGGAAAGGGGCCAATGCCATCCCACTGTGAAAGAGGAGACAGTATGGGACAAACTTATTATGTTGACTGGTGTTGACTCTTAACTGGTATTGATAAAGCAATGTTTGAGTAAACACACACCAAACTGAGAGGCAGTGTTTTACTGGCTGTCTGGTTAAAAGGTCCTTGAGTAAACCTGCACATCACTGCAGCAAGGTGAGAAGTTAAACCACTGGAGGTTAGCTGAAACAAGCGAATTAATTTACACTTAAAGCACCAAAGCTGTGAATCATTGAAGGAGTTAACGCTGTTCATTCACTTTTCCTACTCCTTCCATTTTCTTTTGAACATCGAACTGGTTTCACGCCTATTATATCAAGTCAAAATGACTGCATGCATGTCTAAAAGCAAAATGCATCTTCCCCCAGGACACTCTGACATATTAAAAAGTGAAAGACACAAATCGCTCCTTGTCAACCTGCTATGTCAGAGAGAATGGTGATGGAGGAGAGAGGTGGGAAAGGGGTAAAGATGAAGAGATAAGAGATTTGTTTGAAAAGAGAGACTATGAGAGAATGTTTCACTCCTACATTTGCTTTGATGAATGAACCTAAAGCTTCACACCTTCTTTCCCATTTACCTCCTCCCTCCTCATATCCTGCGCTACACTGGAGTCCTTTGAATTTTTATTTTTTATTTCTTTGTTGAGTGACATGCTTACACCTTTTTCACACTGCCATGAACCTATTGTCATCTCACCGTCTTTATTTCTATTTTCCCCTGTTTGTTACTAATATATTTTCCCCCTTTTCTTTACCTCTCTACTGATTTCTTTCTTGCTCGCCTCTCCCTCTCCCTACTTTCTCGTTCTATTTTCATCCTTCTCTCTCCAGTTCTCAGTTTTTCCTCTCCCTATCGACCTTCTCCGTTTCGCTCGACTGCCTCCCTTCCTCCCCTTGTCTCAACGTAAACTAGGGGAGTGTGCGTCTTGAGAGAGATGCTGTGGAGTCTGTCTGTATGTGCACATGTTTTAATCTATACATAGATCCTCTGATCATAAAATCAAAGGCTTCTTATATTTTGAAGCGTGTAGAGGCACTACAACAACAGGCATGAACTTTTCCACAGCAGAATACTTTCTGTTGCAGAGAGACACCCTACATACTAAATATCAATGTATAATGTCAATTTGTTTATTTTAAATTCTCCAATGATAAACATCAAACATTTCCCAATGAATTTGCTTCAGCATGACAAACAGCTCCATATGCAGCCTTCAAATATAATTTCAAAAGGTGGATACATACTGTTTTTTTTAGGTATTATATGATTTAATATCTGCATATTAAACCTGCCATATTCAGTGTAGCTTAACCTCTACATTGCCTGCTATTGGGAAGGTGATCAAATTGCTGTGTTGTTGTCATATTTTTCAATGCCAGTGAAGTAACAAACACATTCACATTCAAGCTCTTGCCGCTGGATGCCAACAATGGTTATCCATTTATCAAGTGTGAAGTATGGATGCTCTGTAATTTTTGCTGTTAGGTAAGTGAAATGTTACAGATTTCAGCTTTAACAAACACTTTAAAAATGTTTTTATTTCACTGAAACTTAAACTTAAGAATTCGCAGGAGACAGCAGAATATCTTAAATGAAGCTGACATCTGTACAACATTCCCAAGAGCAAAAAGAAACCTGTGTGTGTGTCCATTAGGAGGCTTTAGGTCCAGTTCAGGCTCCTGTACTGCTCCTTGGCATTGACTGTCTGACCCTCTAATAAATGATTAAGGAGACTACGTTTCAGTCTAACTGCCCGTGTCTCTTTCAGCCTCCTGTCTGTTTTCTACAGTACATAATTTCCTCCCTGTCTTCCTCTCTCTGACCCCGTCTCTTGGCTCCTACCACTCTGTCAGTCTCAGTCGAAGTGTATAACTCTGGTTTCCTCATACTTGGCAGTGTCTGCATCCAGCTCTGCCTGTCTTTTTTCTACTCCTTAATACACTACAGTTTTGTTAAGTTCTTCTGAATCAGAGAGCATTGACTGTTTTGAGTGTGTAAAGCTTTGGTTTTGGGTGGGAGGAAGGAATTCACTCTTTCTTTCTTTTCTCTTCGGTTTCTGTGTGTGTTTACATTTTCCATGTGTGTCCCATTGGGAAGAGTTGCATAAGCCTGGAGAGGATATGGCCAATAATGGATGGAATAAAGCGGAAATAAAGCTATTTGTCTCAGGTTTGATTTGGGCCAATATCAGTGAGGTAGTGAAGTCAGGATGGGGCTGAGGGATGCAAGTACGGGTCGTGTTGGTGTGGTTTTTCTTTGGCCCATGGACAATCCTAACAGTGATGCTCAAAACCTAGTTTGAGTGTGCTGGAGGCTGGTCAGATGTCCATAATCAGTCCACCTCTACCATTACTGCCTGATGAAGTATAAAATATCAATATGGGACACACGAAAGTAAAAACCTTGATAAATGAGTAGAGAAAGATAATGACTGCAAATTCTTCCATACAGGGCAAAAGGTCGTACTCAATATTTTGAGTATGAAAATTATGCAATTCATATTCTGCGCCATATTACAATGAGCTAATCTTAAACCAATGGAACTCGTACCACGCTATTCACCACCATCATCATCACCACCACATTTTTTTATCAACTATATCTCCGCTATCTTCTATTCTTCTTTTTTCTCTTACCTGATCGGCTCCCTTCTTTTTCTTCTTCTTCTTTCCCCAGCAGCCGGAGCTCTCTCCGTCGCGGATGTTGGCGTCACAAAGCAGGCCGTCCAGCTCCTCCAACCCCCCCTGCTGGCCGTGGGATGTCTCGGCAGCCAAACGGTACGACAGATTCCTCAGGATGCAAACGCAGTTCTCTACCGTCTGGAGATAAAGAGAGTTGGGAGAGATGAGAGATGAAGTGAGGTAGGGAGGAAGATAAGGTGGGGAGAAGCAAGATGAGATGAAAAAAAGAGGCATATAAATGAATAAAGTGAGAAAGCTGAGGAGGGAGATTTGTGTTTGATACCATTTAATGAAACACACCGCTTGAAAATACAGTGCAAAGTCAAAGCATGCTAATAAAAGCCACCCACTCTCACACTTTTACTCCATCGCCCTTCCACCCCCACCCACAAGCCAGACAGTCAGACAGAGTGAGAGACGGAGGGAGCCATAGAGAAGCGAGATAATCTCACAGGTAATACACTTCTGTATTTTGTTAGCTCTGACTTTGAAATGAGATTAGAAGAAACTCAGGTAAATGAGGAAAAATGACAAGCCCAATATATCCTATCACACCCCATTAAACACCTAGTTTAGAGGCAAACACGCCAGCCGAGGACCGTGTGAGAGTGTGTCTGAACGAGAGCAAACTGATCCTTTGCAATGAATGTTGTAGTAGTGTGTGTACTTGCATGTGCGCGTGTGTGTGTTTAGTGTCACTATGAAAGAGGAGTCATCGAGTCAACAGAGTGGAAATTAACAATGAAAAATCATCAATCTTCTCTCTGTCTGACCGTTGGTTCACGCAAAAAACAACTAAGGAGTGTAATTGAACAGCCTCAAGAGACACAACAAACAAAACAATGTCTCACTCCAGCGAGCTGCAGTCATGTCTGAAATTCTATTCACATGCTATTATAGAATGAAAAAGGAGGAGTTACATTTTATTTACAATTTAGGTAGGCATTTTATATTTTCAATTTGTTATTTCACATTTAGTCAGTGTGCTGTTCTTTTTCCGGCTGCATGGTTTAGGGAATAAAAGGACTGTTGACTTTGGTGTTAAAATGATTACATGGTGCTTGTACGGTAGTCTCCACAGGACGGTCAGAAGTTGCAGCTCTGAAACAGAAATCCCGCTATAAAAACTGCATAAAAATGTACAAAAGACAAACTAATAAAAGAGCACAGCCGCTTCTGTCGTTGAGAGGTTTTCTTTGTATGACCTTGTGCTTCTTTCCAAACTGTGCTTTTAGAATCATCTTGTCCCTTGCACTCTCTGGGACACTACACTGCATACATTAATGGACTTGCAGTCACATTCTCCCTGCAGTGGCAGCCACATTTAAAGCAAGCTGTTAAATATCAATATTACAAAATCCATGAAATGTCAGCATTATACTTGTTGTTTATGTCGAATGATGTGCTCAGTCTATTCGGTCTTACACCATCATTTCAAATTATTGTATCAGTTAAGTTAATTGGCTCAGTGTGCCAGTACATACTGTGACAGCTATTTAAATGTCAGTAAAACTTCCTCATATTCCTGCAGTTACTTGCAGTGGAATAGCAGTAATCTGTAGACTGTGGTTAATGGGACAATAGACTATAAAACATAATCATCACATTAGATGTAGTGAATATTCCTCTGATCTTGTGCATTTATATCTGGCTTCATGAACATGTAAGGCGAAGAGGAGGTGGCTGATACTGTCGGGGTGATCAAAAGTCCTGAAGAATCCTGAGTGGTGGCGAGTGGATATATTTATGAGAGCACTAACAGAGAGAGAATTGATTATTCCAGTATGCAGCCATATGAACTGGTAGATAATCAGTTAAAGAATCTCTGCTTGTGTTTCTTTATAATTTCTGCTTTCTTATTCAAAAACACTATTGTTACAAATGCATATTTGTAATAATAATATACACAAAGTCTTGGTAAAGTGAAGATACTAGACATGAATCATATGTTGTTGACTTCCTGAGCTCTACTTTCTCTGAAGTGTTTTTAATGATGGACCAGACAGATCAGTCTGCTAACTGAACAGGCCAATGAATAGACAATGTGAGGAGGAGGTCGTCCGTGGAAAGCAGCTGTGCAAATGAGAGGAAGAAGACAAAGCAAGAAAAGAGTAAAAAATGAGCACATGGCTAATGTGTGTCGCTATTTCAACAGTGGCCACTTTATGGTTCATCTGCCAATCAGTCTCTGTTACTGTGGTGACAGTAGTCTTCTTGGTAACTGCAGTCAAGCTGGTGAAGAGGGGCGGGCGGTTAAACAGTGATTAAGGATGGCCATTTGGAAGGTCTAGGAGACAGGGAGACCTTGAGAAGTCAGCCATCCATGACAGTGTTTATGTAGTATTGACTGGCCCCCACATACTGTCTCATAAACACAAAACATGACCACATGCAGAAAAACACAAAGTGAGTATAAACCCAGTCAACTACTACTGACTACTGGCAAGGATAAATTGGCAACAAAAGGTGCTGCAACACTTTGAATTTAAGAGCTTTAATTTGCCCTAAATAAAACATGTTGATGAACTGTGCTCTCCTTGAGAAATGAAAATGATTCTTTCTTGGGGCTGTGAAAGGAGGCCCACCAATTGTTTTTTCTTTCAATTCTCAACTCTCGCAGAAAGAAAACATTTCACCCGTTCCTCCATGTCGACCGGAGGTTGAATGAGACTCTTTTTGTTTGAGAACACACAGTATGAAATATCTTTCCCAGTCTGACTTTAATACAAGGCACAATGGATCGAGATGGAAACACATTCAAGAGCATTAATTAATTTATGCAGGATTTTCCCTTACAACTGCTATGCACATTATATACACACAAGTATAGATTATCAGTCTCAGACGCACACACCTTGCTGTCAATCTCGCTGCTGCCCAGAGAGGTCTGAATGACGTAGAGCAGAGCATCTGTCAGGCCATCACACTCCCTCATCCTTCGCCTCGCCTCCTCACCTGCAGAGCTTACATTCCTGCAACACACACAAAAACACTGGTCAGAGTGTGTGTGTATGTCTGTGTTTGCTAAACAGAAAGAGGAAAACAAATGGAGAAAGAAAGAGAGTTAGTGAGGAGGGAAGATAAAACAGGAAGACGGATGAAAGAAAAAGAGAAAGCTGGTAATGAGAGGAAAGACAGAGGCAGAGAGAGACAGAGAGAAAGAGAAAGAGTGAAAGACAGATACCAGGGAACCTGGCAGCTCTCCCTAAACTAAACAATTGAAAAGGGAACATTAAAATTCTGGATACATCTCAATCTATGCCCCGAAGGCTCGCTTCAATCTAAAGCACTTGACTTGAGTCCAAAAAAAAGAGAGAGGGGAAAAAGCTGCTTTATTCAGACAGTCGATGGCTGAACTTCAGAGCCAATACTCACACCAACGCTGCTTTGATAATCTGACAATATTGTTCCATTTATTATTAGCAGCTTTGCCAATAGGATGCACAGAAATAATGAATTCAATTTTAATTGAACTGGAGGTACAAGGTGGGTGGTGTTTGGGTTGGATTTGTTTGGGATTCAAAATGGAGCTCCCTGAGATATATAGACACTCGGCACCTGACAATGACTCATTTGCCTGTGTCAATAAAAAAAGAAAACAAATGAAACCGAGGTGTGTAGCATAAGCTAGACTGAATATCATATTTCCTTTGCAAATCCCTTTTGGAATTAAAACTTTCACCCTAATAAATATGTTAATAAATGTAGGGACACGCATAATGAATTGCTATATATAAGGGGTGCACAATTAACCCCAAAAGTAATCGAAATTGCAGTATGGCCGAGGGCAAGATCCAAATTCCGGAAGCTGCATTTTTAAGGTAAAATATGTGACAAAACGGCAAATTGCCAGGGTGCTGTAGAAATGCCCAGGTTTACACATTTTAGTCTCCAGATATGAGAAAACATGTCAGTTTGGTACATGAAAATTATCCAAAAATGATAATTCCCACTAATTATGTATCATATTGCAAACACAATATCTGTCAAAACTATTGCAATGTGATTATTTTTGTGCAGCCCTACTTCATATAATGCACCCAAAATCAACGTTAAAACCATACCAAGCATAGTGTATTCTGTATGTGTCTGTCTATGAGTAAAGAGACAAATCTATACACTTAGTCTTAAAGCCTCATTGTCAAAACAACTCAATACATTTCCCCAGCATTGTCACAATCTGCAAAATCAATTCCTTTCAATTTTAATCATGGTGAAAATGTAAGTAAAAAGAAATGTCCTCTAGAGTTGTTGTGCACTATTACACAATACTGTCATGATTAGTGTAGTGATAGTTATAACGACATTGGTCTGGACAGGCAGGTACACCTCAGTGGATGAGTGCGTAGAGATATGGAGGTTATTCACTACATTACTTCCTCTAGTAGCTATGTTGGAAGGCTACAATTGTTGGCCAGCATGACCATAATGAAAATGGACAAATTAGCACTTAGATGACACATTTACTAATTGACTTTGTGATCCAATGCTGCTTGTTAGTTTATGAGATACGTTACCCAGTAGTTTTTAAACCATTTAATGTAATTTGAAAGAGGCTTATATTATGTGGCTTGTATAGTACCTATATTTCAGAGTTGATGTTTTTTAAACTAAAAAGCTGTTTTTTGTGGTTGGGTCCTGAAAAACTGAACGTTAGAGAAGTTTGCAAACTTGTCAATGTCATCATAACATTCCATGTTGGCCCTAAGCTACAAAGCAACTGTCTGAATAAACAGCCATGGCTTTTATGTTTGTTATATCTCAGTATTTATTGGTTGACTGGCACATTGGACTTTAATTGAGACCAATACAATAAATGAACCCCCCATTATACTTTGGAGAAAGGAAATGGATGCCAGCATCTGGCAAAGCAGAATGCAAGAATGAAAAAGATTTAAACCAATTACAGAAGTTTGGTAACATGAGTTTAAACATCTTTCTTGAAAGGCAAAATATCTGTAATAGAGGTGTGAACGAGGAGACAATGTGATGGCATGAATGAATAAGTTCATCCATCACAGTGGCATAATAAAGAGATCACAGTTGTTTCACTAGTCTATGAGATGAGGTCAATCATTTATTGTACTGATGAGAATGAAGGAAAAGAGAGAGAGGGGGGAAGACACAAGAACTCAATTAAAACTTTGCGTTCACGGCTCTCCGCTTCCAAGAGAAGGTCAAGTCATTTTCACCCACTTTGAATGCTAATGGGCAAACAGGCCCACAATGGAAAACTTAGGTAGCAGAGAAAGAATTCTCTGTCGAGTCGATTTAAAACAACGGAACAGTGAAAACACTTCACCTTGACTAATGTTTCAGCAGCAAAGACAGGAGGTGGGTGAGTGAGAGAGGATGGATTATGTATTGCTTTAACGCTCAGCCTTGAATACACAGACTTTTACTGAGATTTCCATAATGTTTTTCATCTGATGCCTTATCATGGATAGAAGCAATGCACCTGGCTACTTTCACAAAATATAGATTTATAGTATATGTAGTTTACTTGCATAGCTACCGGATCAATACTGAAGCAAAAAGAGTGTCTGCAAATGCTTTTTCTTCTGTTGTAGATTGACTGGACAATTATTTAAAGCCTGTAAATAAAAATGGAGGAAAATACTGACATTTAGCGAGCTTCTGTTCATCTACTGTAAATATTTTCACCTGACATGATAATACAGACAGAGCCTAGAGCATGACTTACTTCTTTGCTTTTCAGATAAGTCATCGTTATATTTAGTGTCCTTTTATTTCTGTTTCCAAACTTCACATAACCTCACTGACGAGCAGATTTGTGCTATGAACACACAATAGGGCGCTGTAGCGAACTAGACGGCTGTGCTGAGTGGACGAATTACTTTACGAGGCTCTTACTTGGGTGATGTATTGTAAGTATTGCAGCATGAGTTATAACCAACAGCATGGACATTTAAATATTTTGAAAAAAAAAGATTTTGATTTATAATTTTATTACCCCGTCGTCCAGCTGTCTTCAAACGATTTTTGGAACATTATAACTGTCTAGTTTTGCATAACCAGACAACATCATGCAAGCTTACATTTTTTTATTAAAATGAGGTTACATCCGCATGTCTCCTTTCTTGTCAAAATTATATTCAAAACTTGCTAAAATGAAAAAGATAAAAACAGTTTCAGAAGTCCTACATGTCAACAACATCCATATGTTTTTCAGACTGAAAAACTATAAATATATACCCCTTTCATTGCTGCAAGAGGTCTGTTAATCCAATCAGGTATAGGAAGTTACAGTTTGTCAACCTATTTCCTGCATGGCTTTGCCAAACAAAAATGAGCAAGGCCTGATTACAATGGAATTAATTAATGGCTGTGTCAGCTTTAGTGCTCCAAGAAATCTTAAACTATATAGGATGATTGAGATGTCTATGCACTCTCAATATAATCAAGGTTCCTGTATTTCCACAGCGTCAGTACTACACAGTGATTTACTGTATATTTCTGCGCAACTTTTTAAATACCTGGAAATTAAAATTATTCTAATGTTGTACTCCTTCATGTCCATAACTACCCTGGCTGCCTGCTATGCACTGCTTAATAGCTTGTGTCCCTGGAAAAGCCTACACACAGCTGCCTCATGGATTCAAGATGAACACTGCCATGTGTGTGTTTTTATGTATATGCAAGAAAGAATGTGAATGTGCTTGTGTCTGGTTCCCTGTGTGTGTTTGTGCCTTTTAGTCTAGTGGTTCTGTAATGAAGCATGAGATATTGTGCCTTTCTGTAACACGCCTGTCCCTCTGTGCCAGTTACTGACGAACACAGTGAGGCAAGGATTTCTTATGGAGAAAATAGCCTGCTAACTTTTTTTTTCTGGGTGTTAGGTGTCCTCAGGCTTTCTCACATCTTGCTGTGTTTCACCACAGATAATGCAAGCTTGTTTGTTTGAGTCCTCACTCTAACATAAGGGATTCACAGACCCTGGTAAAATAATCTGTGCGTATGGTAATCTGTCTGAGATAGAGAGAGAGAGAGATAGAGAGAGAGAGAGAGAGAGAGAGAGAGAGAGAGAGAGAACATATCAGACGGCATATTGCAGAAGGAGATGAAGGATGAGTACGGGAGGTGACATTTTAAAGCAAGGTGTGTGCGCATATGAATTCTAACAACACTTAGCTGAAAGGAGGCATGTGAAGACCTTCATGCTGGTTTTCAATTACTTCCATGTTTGTGTGTGTGTGTGTGTGTGTGTGTGTGTGTGTGTGTGTGTGTGTGTGTGTGTGTGTGTGTGTGTGTGTGTGTGGTGAATGTCCTTAAATCTAACTGGTAAATCTCTACTATTTAACGACGCTTACACCTCATCCTATCTGATGTCACTCCTCATTAATTTAGTCTAAGTCATTAGCCTGCATCATTAAATAATTACCTACAGAGCAAAAAGACACACAACTTGATTAAACATCCCATTTAGAATTTAACATTGTTATTTTAGCTGCAGTTAAGTGACACTGCAGTGCCATGATGCCAGTGATAAAAATAAAGCCATTTTACAGCTTTATTTTGGAAAAGTGGTGGTTTTACTATACAGTAATTTCTGTCTTCCTTTAGTATGATTAATATTTGGCTTTATCTTACTGGAAGTTTTGGGAGGACACACTGAGAGAGGTGAGGCAGTGCTGTGGCATGAGGCGTCTTTCAGATAAACACATTTAAAAAGAATTTGTGCTGGTGGGTGAGCATCATTAAGAGTACATAAAGACAAAAAAATACTTCTATGGAAGAAACGACAATAAAAATAAAGGAAATAAAAAAAATGAAAGAGTTGACTCGAATTCACTCAATTAAGATGAAAGGAATAAAATATATAGCAGAGTTGAAAAACATGTTGTTAAATGATGCCTTTTGGATCCCAGACAGCCTTGAAGACTACAGAATCTATGTTATATGAGTACATTTCGAAATATTTGTGACATTTACAGATGTTATTACAGTAAAAGACTCTAGTACATCTTTCATTTGGTGAGCTGATCATGAGCAACAGAGTCCCAACTTTGATTCTAGCTTCTCTTTAAGCTACAAACTGTCTGCTTTGACTGATTGATTTCTTCCATTGCACCAAAAACAAAAATATCATCTGAATATGGCATTTCACCGTTGTATATGACGTAGTAGTCTCTTCTCACAGAAAACATGGCTAATGTGAGTGTAGCATCGTAAATAACACGATTTGTAGGGTGAATTGTATTGCGTCAATAAACTCAGCTGTTTGAGATGAGAGTTCTTTTCACATTTGACGATCTATACTGTCTATTATAGCAACCACAGTATTACAAAACCACAGGGAGAATGACTGACAATAATTACGGGTGTAATGATAAAGCAAAAACTATACACGATCAGCTGAAAAAACATCCTTTATATATCAAATAATGCAATAGTTAACAACATATTCATATTTTCGGGAAAGGAGCACCCACACATAAATGGGAAAAAGTTCACTAACAAGCATCCTTGGATCTGGAGGAGCTGAATTGGAAGTCAAAGGATAGAAAAGCTAAGGTTGTGTTTTCACCAATTACACTTTTTACAAGATACTACTAGTCAGGTTATACATTTTTCATTTGACATTGATTTTCCTTCCCTGGGTGCAACAGGAAATTAGTTGACAGTCTCTGAGCAAATCACAGGTGGTCAGTTTGTCGGTTTTAGTCATTTTAAAGATACATGCAACATGTACAGGAGAAGATGTGAATATGAGTGACTCTCCGACAGATGGCTCTCTAATGTTGCTCAAGGAACAAATGACTTCTTCTCAAACAGCTGGTGTGTGGTAGCTCTGCACAAGTGTCTCACCGTGTGTGTATGTGTGCTAGTGTGTGTGAAGAGGGCACAGGCAGCAGAGGGTCATCACCAGATGGCACACACATGCATACAAACCAATTAATGTCAATTAAATAAATATGGAAACAGACTCATTCATGACCATGCACTCCTTATTCTTGATTCATCTAACAAGTCACCCTACTGCTCTCCCACATCTGTGGGTGTCTGAATGGAAACAAAATTAAAGTGTTTATGAGTGTGTGATCCTGATAAGTACGGAAACACATGCAGCAAGCACGCACGCACGCACGCACCCACACACCCCCACACACACGCACACACACACAGAAACAGTGTGTACAGCGAGGAGACAGCATTTTCTTTTTCTGGCTTGGCTGTAAACCAACAACCTGCAGGGAGGTAAACAGCCCCTGAATGGAGGATATGGAAACCCCTCCACAGGAGACCTTTTGTCTGGCCTGATAACACAGTGTGTGTGAGAGAGAGAGAGATAGAGTGTGTGTGTGTGTGTGTGTGTGTGTGTGTGTGTGTGTGTGTGTGTGTGTGTGTGTGTGCGTGTGTGTGTGCATACCAACCTATTAGACAACATATAGGTCCATCAGCATCATTAACTGTTTGGCCCACATTTAATACATGCACACATGAGCACACAAACACACATGAAAACACTTATACGCGCACATTCACACACTAGCACACACCCAAAAGCGAAAACACCTGATGCCTTGACACCAGTTCATTCCTATTATGATATGCAACTCCCTCATGCCAGCTGTGATTTCTGAGATTGATTCACACACATGCACCTGTAAACAAGCTCATGTGTTGTACATACACCCTAAAACACACATGCGCTCATACACAAATAGACATAGGCAAGTGCGCACAAAGGCTTGTACACACTCTCACGCATCACATATACACACAAGCACAAACAGTGAAGGCATAATGAGAGAGGTGAGAGGTCTGAAATTGAGCTGAGGTACACCGAGGCCTGAACATTGTGGCCTTGTGTCACTTTAACCCCCCAGAACAGATAGAGAGATAGAAAACAACCCTGGAGAGCAGCAAAAACACCGTCATTACTCTCTGTGTCTCAGCTCCCTTCAATCCTGTTAGTCTCCCCTTCTCATTGTTCACCACTTCTACATTCTATCTGTTCTAATCTTTCCAACATTCGGCCTTCTTCTCCTCTTCTCTCCTGTCCTCCTTCTCCTTTCCTGCTTTTACAATTTGATCTGTAACTTCGCGGTGTGGAGCAGTGTACTGACAGCATCATTCGTCTTCGCCTGCATCTCCAGAGGTATACACACACACACGCACGCACGCACACACAAACACTTAAGCTCTATAAACACCTTAGTGAATCAGGAAATAATAAACTTGACACACAACTTGAAAGTCAACAGACTTCACTGGCAAAAAGTGATATATTTATCTTAAGAGTTTAAGGCAAAACAGATTGCTCTGGGATAAACAACTAAAAGAAACACCACAAATATTCAGAATCCTATATTGAATTATCTCAATCAGCATGTATGCATAAATCATCCACCTGCTGCCTACTGGAACTAATTAGTTTCTCCGATTTTAGAGACCCGGACCTGCATGGAAATTTCACTCCACTCTTACCAGTCCCTGTAGGCTATATTGCCTTTTAATCTATGTTGTGCAGTGCCAGGTTTCTCAGTGCTGCTTTTAGTGTGTGTTGTATTGGTGTATGGGTGCCTCCTTTAACAATTTACTTTAATGATTAGAGAGGCCGCTTTCAGCAATTTTAAACATTTCATGTGTGTAGTTATGTCACTCGTGTCAAATATTGTGCAGTATTACAGCAGCTTAATTTAAAACTGTAGTTATAAACTTGAATATATTTTTTAAATAGCTTTTAGATATCACATTTTAGAGATTACTTCAAAACAAGTAACACTTAACCACTGCCAAAATATGTCAAATCAAGTATTCACTGTGGATATTACTCAACCCTTTGACATGTGAAATATGTAATCAAGAGCCATTTCATCTCATTTGGCTTTAAACAGTAAAAACATCCAAATAAAATGTGAACAACCTGGGTCTTCAGTGATGGCGTGATTATATTTCAAAATGTTTTATTTGAACTTAAAGGACTGAAACCACATATTAACAATAATCCAAGAATTAACATGAATACCACATATCACAAGCAAAGATATATTTGTGAAAAAGCCTGCCCCTCTAGTCCTCATAAAATCATGTTCAGCAAGCTTACTTATCGTTATGCCAACCGTTAAAATATTTCATAGACATAACACGGAATACTCCATAATAATAACTACCTATATTCTGTACCCTTGCAAGCTCCCAGTTACTGTATATCCATAATTTTTCTTCTTCAAATAACAGTGACTCTCTATATTAAAAGCGTTGTTGATATTTCAGTGATACTTAACTTTTGCACTATTCTCTAAAAAATATAATGCAGCCCAAATACAGATGCAATAATGCAGAACAGTCTTGATACTACCAGAGTTAAATCAGCACTGCTTCACTCTGACTCATCCCAGCCAAAATAATTGCATTAAAAGTTTTCCAAAAGAAATATTTATTGCAAATGCAAAGCTATTAGTGGAATGAATTAGATCAGTACAGGTGTTTGTGATATTGAGTTATTGTGTATTATCATCTTCTCTGTACTACAGGTCCCCATGGCAGTTCCTGTGCTGTTCCATTAGAATGCTGACAACAAAAGAAGAATTTTAAAACAAAGAAACTTTTCTGGATTTTACCTTCCTAACACTTGCTACACTGTCCCTAACTGCATTAATAAACCTGACACTGCAAGCTGTACTTAAAATTTAGATTACATCTCCAAGTGGTTTACTTTACAATATAGTAGATCCTCTGAGGTGGAGTATCAAATTATTGCAGCAATCAGACAGAAATGAAAAGAGCTATGGTGCTGTTATGTTTAGGCTATTTTTACATGTTGAAATGAATAACAGTTGATACAGATAAAAGTGCCAGTGTTAGATCGGTGCCTTCCCACTGACTGGCAGAAGATGTACATTTGACTCATTAACAAGCGGTAAGACACGTTAAGTATTGTGAGAAAAATTTACAACTATGCAAATATCCAAAAGGTCACTCACAAATACGCATTTTGGATATTTTGGATGACCGGTAATTATGCACCCTAGTTTTCATATTTAAAGTGAGGACAAA